>VWZI01006521.1:280190-334707 GCA_013396835.1 Psilopogon haemacephalus
TGGGGAGGGTCCAGCAGAGGGCTATGAGGATGATTAGGGGACTGGAGCACTGCCTTATGAGGAGAGGCTGAGGGACCTGGGGCTTTTTAGTCTGGAGAAGAGAAGACAGAGAGGGGATTTATTAACTGTTTATAAATATCTGAGGGGTCTAGGTCAGGAGGAGGGAGACAGGCTCTTCTCCCTTGCTCCCTGTGATAGGACTAGGAGCAATGGGTGTAAGTTGCAGCACAAGAGGTTCCACCTCAGCACAAGGGGGAACCTCTTTAGTGTAAGGGACACAGAGCACTAGAACAGGCTCCCCAGAAAGGCTGTGGAGTCTCCTTCTCCAGAGACTTTCAAGGGTTGTCTGGATTTGTTCCTCTGTGATCTGTGCTAGATTGTATGATCCTGCTCTACCAGGAGGGGTTAGACTCAATGATTGTTTTGGGTCCCTTCCAACCCCTGATATCCTGTGACCCTGTGAACCAGAACACAGGCCATTTCATTTGTACTTCTCTACTTTGAGGGTGACAGTGGAACAGGCTACCCAGATAGGCTATGGAGTCTCATTCTCTGAAGACTTTCAAAAGCCAACCCACCAGGACAAATTCCTGTGCAACCTGCCCTAGGAGTACCTGCTTTAACAGGGGGTATTGGACTAGATGATCTCCCAAGGTCCTTTCCAACCCCTACCATTCTGTGATTCTGTGTTTACATGCCTTATTCCACACAGGTTACATGTATTTAAGTAAATCATGTCTTTCTTTAGCTGTGATAAAAGGGCAATTGAGAAGAAAATATACTACTGATACTGTTCTGTATGTGAATACTGTGAGAAATAACTGAAGATCAATGCCATGTGTTGTATTTTTGCTCGGACAAGTGACTATTTGTGTTAACTGCTATTTCCATAAAACCTGCATAAAGACTTTTCCCCCCATTGCGGTTGTATTTCTGTAGCCATTCCTCAAGGTTTGGATCCTGTCTTGGATGTCTTCTACACCTATGCCATATGCTCATGACTTTTCAACATTTCCAGACAAAGTAATTTCCCCTGAAAAGACTGCAGGCCAGCATCAAAAGGTGCATGGTAGCTAGTGCAGCGATTTTTCTGGAAGCTGTTGATTTGCATTTGTCTGTTGTTTGTGTGCATTCACATAGAGCTCCTAATTGGACACATCTGCTCTTTGCAAAACACAGTATCATCAGATTGCTTTGCCATCACATATTGGGAAATGCATCTGTTGCTGCTAGCTGGGCACTGGTTGGGCGCTCCTTCTGATCCTTTCATTTTTCCAGTTACTATCAGAAACGTTATTAAATGTCCTCCTGTGCTTACACATGGAGTCAAAAGGTGAACATAATTGCTTTTAGTCAGATCTTCCCTTTGCTTTCCTTGCACTGGCCTCAGAACTCCACAGAAATACTATCGTTTGTGACTTCAACATTGAAGTTCTGCCTTTGTCACCACAAGTATTTTCTCTGTGCCTGGTTTACCTGCTTTCTACTCAAGGCTGAGATTGTGTTAATGTTTTTCCTTCCTCATCTTTTATAACCTGCAGTTTAGTGCTCCATTTTCTTCACTCACATCTAATGTAATGACCTTAAGGAACTAATTTCAGCACTGAGTAACATTCAGAGTAAGTGGCTATCCAGTCACTTTTCATGGTACCTATGTGTACATTCATGATTAACATCTGCCTATTCAAACTTGGCTACTGAAAACTAACTTCATCTATACTTCAAACAAACCTACAGTTTATTATTAGTTTTGACTCTGACAATTTTAGTTTAAAATGTTCCTTTGGCAACAGAGTTAATTTGGGGCACACTGGAATTTCAAGTCACTACAGGAATACTGTTCTGGTGTTTACAATTTAAGACAGTTGAAGTAATCAAAAGCCATTGTGCAAGAGTTGACAGAAAGGCGAAGGCTTGGTGATCCTGTGGAGTGGAGGTTGGGCTACGTGTCATGTTTATTGTAGTTTATCAGAGACATTTAACCTAAGTTAAAGCACTCACAGTAACCATACACTTGCATATAAAAGGATTTCCACTTTAGTTAGCAAAGTTTAATGAGGTGCAATATTTATATAAATGTAGTTTGAAATCCAGCCTGACTCATAGTTAGTAATTTTTACCACGGCTTGTTAGCAAATTCCCTGACTCTGAAAAATTTTAATGAAGCATTTGAACAAAAACATTCTGGTTTAATCATTGATTTTGACCTAGTGTTGAGAATTGATTCTAGGGATCCTCATGGCTTATATTGGAAACTGCAGTGCTTGGTCATGACAAGCCCTTTGGACCTTAAAATCTATACATCTAAATTTGTTATTCTGGTGGATTTCAGGTGACAGAGAAGTCTCTGTTATCAACCCATGTAAATTATCACCACCTTTGAGCCACTTTAATTTCAGCTGGTCATGAAAGCAAGATCATAGGATCACACGATGTTAGGGGTCAGAAGGGACCTCTGAAGATCATTGATTCCAACCTCTCTGGCAGAGCAGGACCATATAATCTAGCGCAGGTTGTCCAAGGATGCATCAGTCAAACTGAACCCCACCAGGCACATATGGAAAACTCTTCAATGTTTCAATAGAATGTGCTGGCTCACAAGTAAATGACTTACCTAGAAGAGCTGCTAACTTTACAGTAGATGCAGTTGCAAAGGTAGTGGTGGAACTTAACAACCTTAAGGGCTCTTTGTTGCATGGCATAGCACACTGTTAATGGTAGGTACTTGGTCTCCTAAGATGCTCACCTAATCCCTGCCCAGCTGCACATGACATTCTCAATGTCTCTATTTCTAGCAGCACTGACTTATTAGTTTGCCAGCATTCTAATGCAGGATGTTTTGACACTATCCATAGGCCAGACCTCTAGCCTTTTCCCCAGCAGTTTTTCCTCTCTGTGAGAGCAGAACAAATACCATCCAGACTGTGTAATATCACTTTTTAGTCAACGTCCTTTCTCCCTCTGGCAGTGGTTTCACAGAAAATGTAGGCTACTAAGGACATCTTCAGATGAGGGCATCTTATAACAGCTGGGAAAAAGAACTGAAAAATAGGAGGCTAAGAAAATGGATGTGTGGCACTTGCTTTTTCTTTCCTCTTCTTGTGCTTTCTCTCTTCACTATCAGGCTATGCCTACTATAGAATCAGGCCAGTAGTTGCTCCTAACAGCCTCACTTTGCATTTTTCTCTATTGTCACTGTACCAGCCAATCATGTAAAAAATGATATATTGACTTGGCAGGTGCTTCTGTTTTGAACATGATTAAATAACTTTTTATTGTCATCTTCAAAGCATTTTTACGGTCATTTACTGAGTGAAAGGGGCTCTGATTTTGTGAGCATCTGCCAGAATATGTTTTATCCTGTCATCATTTCTTCAGAAAATCACACGCCTGAAGCTAGAGTGCAAGATACAGTAAGTGCATGAATTGTCCATTGCACTCTGCACTTACAACACTGCCTTCATTGTCAATGATAACAACAGCAGGGGAGAGATCTCAGAAGTTCAGCTACCTGCTGTTTTCTCCTTGATATTTAAGCTCTTGGATGCTGTATGAATCTCAGAGATGCAAAAAGCAGCTTCTTTGTTGATGCTCTCTTTTATTGGTTATTTGAACATGGTATGCTGTTTGTAATTAGACCTGACTAGAAAAGAGAATTTCCATTTCACAGGAGGCACAGTTGTTTTGTTGTGGGTTCAGCGTGTCAGCACACCTGGGTTTTGCTGCTGTTCATGGAGCTGCTCTGCAGACGTCCACTGGGCATTCAGTTTTAAGTTCCCATTGTGTTCCCACATATTGAGCAGAATTTACATGTACCCCACAAATGTTCCAGTTCCACTGAATCAGGACTTTCCTGTCAGCATTATTTATCTATGCAACTGCCTTCATTGACCTTCATCTGGGCTTACAGTCCCCGTGCACATCAAAATAGAAGTACTTCTTGCTAGCTGAGTTAGGCTAGTAATATTGTGTGGATGAAGCAAAGAGAGTTACAAGTAGCACATCTTTGTTTAAATTTAGCAATAACCAGCTGGCCACATTCTGTAGGAAGCAGGAAGGGAGGATTCACAGGGAGGGAAGGATCTGATGGAAAATCAAGCAGAAGCTATAAAAACATTTCTCTAAAATGGCAGTATAATGAGAAAGAGATGCCAAGCAAAGAGCTTACTGATCATCTGTGTACCATTCTTACACTCCAGCTAGCTCAGCCCTTGGTTTGTAGGGGGCATGCAGGTGTTGGGAAGGATTTCTTCCCACACATGGTATTTTCTGCAGGATTCTTTTCCACAGACAAAACTTATTTGTACTTCATGACCAGCCACTGAGACAGGCTGCTAAAGTGTGATGTGAAAAAAAGCAAAAACTGAAGGGTAAGAGTGTTAATATTCCTGAGAGCAATCAAAATGAGACCAATAGCAGAGGCTTGATCCAGAGGAAACCTGTGAGCTGTGTTTGCATCTTTCCTTCACTTTCATTCCCTTGTGTCCCTCAGGATAGCTGCTCCTTAACCACTGCTCTGCCATCTGTGTGTGATGATGATGGCTGTGCCACAACTGCCCTCCTCATCTTTGACAGCCTCTACCTTTCCTCTCACGAAATTATCACTTTAAAAAATGGAGTTCATATAAAATCAGTACTTGTGGAACAATTTGAAAGCCAACAGGAGTGACAACTAACAATAATGAAACAAAACAGCTCCTCATATCAGGAAGGCAAAAACATTTGCTTTCAGTAGTGGGTATTTTGTTTTGTTTTGTTTTGTTTTTTATTTGTTAGAAATCTCTAAGGAAGGTGACTGTAGAAGATACCTAACATGAATAGCTCTAATGAATTAATATTTCTGGATGTATTAATGTGTTTATGCTTATCAATCTATACCACATTTTCAGCATCATGCTGCATAAGTATAAAAAATCAGCAAGTCAGATCTCAAAAATCATCAGCATTAAGAATCAAAATATTCAAAAAGGGATAAAATTCTTTGTCCCCCAGTTTGGTTTTTCTTTTTCTTTTTTGTTTTGTTTTGTTTTTATCTACCTTCTCCTTTCAAAAGAGCTTGTTGTGCTCAATGAGAGTTAAAATGCACATATTTGTACATGTTGTCATGTTATCGTTTGACTTCAAGAACTCGGCCAATGAAACAATTACAGTGGCAGTCCTGTAAAAATCGTGAGAGTTAGTGATTTCTGAGTTTTCAAAGGCAGGATCACTCTGATACAAAATAATATGTCACTCATGTGGTTAGTTGTGGTAGAAAGGTCCCAGCAGCCTTAGCCATCCCTTTAAATACGTAATGAACCACCTCTTCAAGCATTATTTGTTACTGTAGCCATAGGAGATCTCTATGTCACACAGAATCGCAGAATCATGGACAGTTAGGGGCTAGAAGGGATCTTGAAAGATCATCCAGTCCAATTTCCCTGCCAGATCTATACCAGATCACACAGGAATGAATCCAGGTTAATCTTGAATATCTCCAGAGAGTAGGACTCCACAAACCTCTGGACATCCTGTTCCTGTGTTCCACCACTCTCACAGTGAAAGAAATTTATCATGCTTACACGGAACTTCCTATGCCTTAACTTCCACCCATTGCCCCTTGTCCTGCAGTTGGGCTTATTTGAGAAGAGCCTGTCTCCATCCTCTTGGCACTCACCCTTTACAGATTTATAAACATGATGTCATTCCTTGGTCTCCTCTTCTCCAAGATAAAGAGCCCCAGCTCCCTCACTCTATCCTAGTAAGTCCATCTGAGAGTCTAACCTGATTAATTTGATCACCTGGTATTGATATATACACCTATGTTCTCTCACCTTTACATTTACACAGCTCCAGTCCATAGCCTTTGACTAACTATTGTTATGCCTCATAACAACTCCTTGACAGCGTATGCATGCCAAATTAGGAACAAAGTTTTCAAAACAATGACACCCCATCTGCATATTTTCTTCCAAAACGTAATTTAAGAGTATTTACCCTCTGGCTCATGTGGAACAGCCTTCATGAGGCTGCAGACAAACGTCCTAAATGTGAAAAGATTCACAAAATTCCCACAGGTCAAAAGCCACATGGGATTCTCCAGACCCCGTGACACCTATTAGACTAGGACATTAACACATTATAACAAGTGTTAGACCTCTTACAGTAGCAGATAACAGATCTATGAGGAGTGGCTGAAGGAGCTGGATTTGCTTTCTCTGGAGAAGGGGAAGCTGAGGTGAGACTTCACTGTTCTGTACAACTCCCTGAAAGGAGGCTGGAATTTGGTAGGCATTGGTCTCTTTTCCCTAGTATTAGGAGATACAGCAAGAGGAAATGGCCTGAAATTTTGTGCCAGCAGAGATTTAGATTGGATATTAGGGAAAATGTCTTTACTGAAAGAGTGGTCAGGCGTTGGAAAAGGTTGCCCAGGGAGGTGGTAGAGTCATTGTTCATGGAGATGTTCAAGAAATGTGTGGACATGGCACTTTGGGACATGGTTTAATGGCCATGGCAGTCTTAGGTTGACAGTCTGGATGGTCTTACAAGTCTTTTTCAACTGAGACAATTCTATAACTCTATGATTCTAATGGCCTACTGAAAAAAGATGGAAGTCAAAGTGAGAGAGAAAACAAATTAAAGAGAGAAAGAAGAAAATATCTATGTGGAAATGATCAAAGCAAAAGTGCATTGTTCTGAGGCAGCTGTACACAGCTCTTGGGAGTTTCATATGCAACTACTCCAAAGACAGGCGATGCACAGGTTTGACTGAAGCAACACAAGGACTGCAGCCATTAACTGTGTGATTTTGTGCACTTTGTAACTGTGAGGTAGTGCCAAAGCACTGGCATCCTTCAAACATGCCCCTTGGACCCAGTCCTCTGCACTGCAAAGAGCAGCCTGGACAGCACATCCACAGCCCACCCACCAGGACTGGCTGGGATGTGAGTCATCTCCTTACTGGATGGTGATGGAGACATTCACCCTGACCTCCCATAGTACAGTGCCTCCTGTGCTTGCTAGCTCACAGCACTATCCTAAATACACTTCCTTTTACTTTTCTGGACACTTTCACATGAGACTTCGCCTGTTTGAGCAGCGTATATAGGGCAGGTCACATGGAAAAAGAGTCCAACTCAGTATATTTGCTGGGACATTATTTGCTGGGACGTCTTTCTTAACTGCCAAATACTGTACAGAGTAAAAGCATTGGGGTTTTTCCACCTTGCTAATCAGTAAAGAGGTGGATCTTAGCAATGAGACAATTACAAAAATCAGGAAGCAATTTAATTGTCTGAAAACATCTTAATTAGAAAGAATATAATTTTCTTAAATGATAGTAATCATTTTCCTAGGCATTGAAGAATAGCAGATCTTAACTTCAAGGAAAATACCTCTTGCTGTCAGAAAGCACATGATTGAAAGAGTTATGGAAATAAATAAGTCCACCTTCACCTAGGTTTTCTTAAGCATTATTCACATAGGAGTATTTTTCTTTGTTTGCTTATGACAGAGATATACCATCAGTATTTATCTATAGCACAATAGAATCTAAGTCCCTCAGTAGGAGGAGGGCTCCACACTGCGGCAGGAGCTCTCTTAATATATGGTAATATGCTGTCAGAGTCTCCCTCACAGGACATAAACCGGGGAAAAATAGTAAGGTAAACAAATTGCATGGATTGAGCCATCCTATACTGCTTAAAAATACCATTTGTTTACAGAGACAGAATAGTGAAAAGGTACAGAAGATACCCGCACAGGGCCGAACCATCTATTGTAGGTAGATTAACTGAGGATGAAGTGTTGCTGGACATTTCACCTTTCATAAAACCATTCCATGGCACCATTAGGGAAGTACTTGGAAACCTAAGTACAGAGTCCAAAAACTCCTATGTTGCCCTGTAGTTTCAGAGTCTGTCTCATTCAGTGAAATGCTTAAGCACCTGCTTAACTTTAATTCAAAGTTCATGGTCGGCCTCCTGCTTATCTAGAGCCCATTTCCTAGGGGAGATAACTAAAAAGTGTAATGTATGCAAAGACACTTCAACGTTTTTGTTTTTCTTTTAATCAATCCTTCAAAAGTCATAAGACCAGGATTTTCCAGAAATGAGGCAGCCCCTTGGGCTTATTCACTCTGATATGGTTTTTAATCAACTGATCACACTGAATGTCTTTACAGTGATGGTGGGGAGATACTGGAACAGGATGCCTAAGGAGGTTGTGGATGCTCCCTTCTTGCAGGTGTTCAATGCCAGGTTGTATGAGGCTTTGAGCAACTTGTTCTAGTGGGAGGCTTCTCTGCCTATGGCGTGGGGTTGGAACTAGATGATCTTTGATGTCATTTCCAACCTAAATTGTTCTATGATTCTATGAGATCTCTGCTACATTCAACATACAGCATGGCTGAGGTTCCATTGAAAGGCAATTGCTCAATTTTCTTGTAATTTTCCTGCTCTTCACACTTCACATATTTTTCCCACGTTAAAATACGAATAAATCACAGAAAATATTTTCTCTGTCATGTCAATAGCATGATGGAAAGCTGTCTCAGCTGATCTTTCAGCTTGCTGCTGCTCAAATGTCCTACTATTCCTTCTCTCTTCCCATCCCCAGCACAAGTGTAGGGCAGAATGTAAGTGGAAAAGACAACCATAAAAAGCAGCCCAGGTTCTTTGAAAGACGGAGCTTTAAAAAATGTATTTGAATACTGCCACAAGAAAGTGGTATATCAAGAACTGAAAAACACTCTTCCTACAGAAGAAATAGGGAGAAGATAGAAGGCAAGCTGAGCCTCAAAGAGATCTAGTGAACCAAGAGTTCACTGGAAGCTGTCAGTACAACAATGGAGTAAAAAAAGTCCAGTGTATTCCTTGGATTTTGAGGCATTACTTGGAAAACCAGAGAACAGAGGCAAATCTCCCCTGATAGTTCTAGCTGGCTATGTCAGTCAGCTGAATCCATATTTCCAAAAACACATTGCAGGAGAGCACACAAAAAAGACTGACAAACTAATTCAATAAAAATGAAAATACAATTCTAAAATACTTTAAAAATTATTTCTAATGAGCTTAGCAGAAGCAAGATTGAGAAAATGTTCTATTATACCATAAAGATATCTTCTTAGAGACACATGGAAAAATTATGCTGATTATTATGGAATTTTATGGTCAAACTCTCTGCAGTAACAGGCCTGATCCATGGGATCCACTGTGCTTTAGTGTTCCTAAGGGCAAACCTTCTTCACTCTAGGGTAGAAAGGCATAACAAAATGGAGGCTGAAAGCCAGATAAATCCAATCTTGGAACAGGGGGCACCACTGGAAACATGAAGGTAACTAGGCAAAGTAAGAACTTCTTTAACACAGACTGGAAGCTCTTCTGCAAGGTATGTGTAAATCAAACTGAAATCACTCAAAACTCAAGAAATACCTTAACAGTGACATGAAAAGGCTGCTGATATATGGGAGACTGGACATGATGATTCTGATTTTATTCTTGTCTTGGAGTGGGCAATAAGAAGGCTTTGAGGAAAACTGCAGAAAAGAGAATCCAACCCTGTTTTCCAAGGCAAATTCTAATTCAAGCTTTGCATCTTAAATCTTAACCTTCACACTTAACCATTGTGATTGGAGAAGCTGTTGGTTTGGGTGCATTTTTTTGTTGTAAAGCAGGTTCTTTCTCAGGCTGAGTAGCAGCTTTCACCAGCAGTGCTCAGGCTGAGACTAGACATCCTACTTGTAGACTAAGTACTTAATACAAGAATGCCTGTGGCAGAATCTGGCTGCAGCACTGCTCTTGTGTTGAGGAGCACTTTAGTCACCATCAGCTCTTGTTTGTTTTCATCAGAGAATCACTTACAGAGTCAAGAAGTTCTTCGTGCAAGCATGTAAGGTCTAGGAAAACATATTATGTAAAATGTCTTAAATTATGTTGAAAGGAGTCTTTTTAGCTACACAGGTTCTTAACTAGTTAGGTAAGTGCTGAGATTTAGTGTTTATCCTCCATGCCTTCTTCCTGTTGGGGACAGCATACCAAACTCAGCAGCATGAGCAGGACAATTTCCTCTGATACCTGCTCGATCTCACTGAATTATTTCTGAGATGCCAGTGTAAAAGCACTGCTTTGCTTTTCAAACTGCAGTTGTGGGATTCCCACCTTCTTCTGCTGTGTGTTTCTAATTGTTTAATTCCTTTTTGAAAGTAAACCAAGGTTTTTTTTATTTCCTCACAGAACATGGGCTCTTATGCACAGCCACTACTTGCAAAGAGGCTGCCTATCCAGTAATCAAGGGAAGAGCACAGCTGCAGGAGGGAAAAGAAGTGTAGTTTAAGTCCATGTCTCAAATGCTTGCTGAGAACGTACCATTTCACAATCTACTGGAACTGACACAGTTAAGGATGGGAGACACAGTCTTCCTCTAACAGCATTTGTACTGAGATCTCCAGATTTTGAGTGGCCCAGTCTACAACGTGGGGAAAAGAGCTGACAGTAATTTTTTCAGGAGTTGAATTAAGCAGTCAGACAATGTGATTCCCACTGGATGATGCAGTTGTGCAGTCTGGCAATAAGAGCAAATTGCTGTTAATTTGCAGAGAGGTGAGTGAGAACACAGGATTTCACATGACATGAGTATGGAAACTGTACACTGAGATAAGTATGGATAGTGAAAGCAATGGCTGTAGCTACAGGGCAATACTAGAAAATGCTTCCTGTAGGCTCCAGTAATCTGTGAGGTTTAGACTGGATATTAAGTAAAAAAAGGTCACAGAAAAAGTGGTCATGCATTGGAATTGGCTGCCTCAGAAGGCAACAGAGAACTGAAGGGAATTTCCAGCCTAGTACAGGAGGTATTGCTCAAATCACTCAGGCTAAACATTTCTCTAACTTGTAACTCTAACATAAGCTTCTGCACATCAGCAGGTAGACAAGCCATTGAGACACTGCACCACATCAGCACAGCCACCATTCAGTTAGTGTTGTGGTTGCTAGTACTCATAAGAGAAGAACCTACTGAGAAAGTGTGAGCTAATCTATAAATATATAATTACTCAGATAATCAAATATGAAGCTACACATACTTCTGAAACTTTTTTATTTGAGGAGGTGAGAATCAGCAGAGACTTAGAAGAGCCAACTTTTGTGAAGCTGCTGAGTATAGTATGGCACAGCTGGACCACCGGAAGTGGATGCAGAAACCAGTGGCATGCCACAGACTACAATGCAGATTGTATAAGCCTGAATAAAACAAATCATAATATAAGACTGTCCTGATTCAATTCAAGACACTACAGAGATGATCTGCCACTTGCTATGCAAGGAAGCACATGAGATAGATTTTGCTTAAGCAGGCTCAGCAGCTTATCCTTCTCAGTGTCAGAATAAACTTCATAAAGTGGATGAAAACTTTAAATAAGGAGACAGAAGCATGGCTGAGGGAAACTAAGGTATGAGTAGGTAAATATCTCATGAACCATGAGCATGCAACAGCATTAAGTTGCTCACATTGAAATGAGGACCCTAATCAAGTAAAACTTACAGCTTTAATAACTCATAAAAGCCCAGTATGATGCTGGGAAGAGGCCAGAGCAGACTGATTTCTCTGTAATTGCAGGTGGTCACAGGAGATGGCTACACCACTGCAGGGGGCATATCAGATGAGAAACTGGAGGCATGTTGCGTTGCTCAGATTACTCACTCCACAGTAAAATTAAAACTAGTCAGGACCAAACAAGAACCTCCCACACTATCTGCCTTGAAATAGTGACAAGCAGGATAAAGGCAGCAGCGGGTGAGACTCTGACAGCCAAATGAAAACCTAGAGGAAGGACTCATCTCCATAGCACCCCAGATCAGGGATTTGTGAGCTGATAGACCGAAGTTCCCTCAAACAAATAAACAAACAAGCCCCTCTGCTGCTACATGATCTGGTTCCTTCAAGGGAAAACCAAAAAAGTAGGAAAGCAGATTCGGGTCCATCTATCAAAGCACAAAAAAGGCAATAATGACTTAGTGAGGCATCTGCAGTTCTCAGCTTTGTTTCTGAATTCAGTCTGGCTAGACAAGATTATTCTGCTGTTTTAGAATTCATGTGAGATGAAGAGAAGGATCACCACACCAGTAAATGACATTAAGGGGCCAAGATTTTTACTTTTTTAGACATAATTAGTCAAGAGTATGTCAAGCCTTGTAGCCCTTCGCAGAAGGCTACTCTCCTTCCTTACCAAGTGTTGACACTCCTGAAAAAGCCTGCAGGTTTCTGAGCCCACCTAAAGGCCAATCTGCTTCATATTTTCTCCCTTCTCTTTCCCAAACTTTATTTACCTGTTTACTCTCCACGATTTTCATTTTTCTATTCCATAAAAAAGCACTCATACCCATTGATATTGTGAGTTCCATTTTAAATAAGTGCGTTGGTGAGTTGTTTTGTTTGGGTTTTTTAATGTTTGATGTACAAATATTGTACAAATATATATGTTCTCTACACAGGCAATGTAAGTAAGTTTTCTCATAATTCTCACCTGATATCAGGAGGAAATTTCCCCTGGTTTAACTGTACCAATTGGACCCTGTACTAATATCCTGTGCATGAGATGAGTAGTCTGTGCATGGGAAGTCAGCCACACATCTAGAAAGCAGAGACCTTGTGCTAATTCTGAAAGATGCTTCCTAAGAAGCCTGGATAAGAGAAGGCTTTGGGGACACCTGATTGCTACCTTCCGATACCTAAAGATGGCCTGCAAGAAGGCTGGATGGGGACTGTTTACAAAGGCCTATAGCGACAGGATGAGGGGCAGTGGTCTGGAATTAGAGAAGAGTAGATTTCCATTGGATGTTAGAAACAAATTCTTTACAATGAGGGTGGTTGAGCACTGGAACAGGATGCCCAGAGAGGTGGTTGAGGTCCCATCCCTGGAGATATTCAAGGTGAGACTTGACAGGGCTTTGGGCAACCTGATCTTGTTGAGGATGTTGCTGCTCACTGCAGGGGGGTTGAACTAGATAACCTTTAGAAGTGCCTTCCAGGCTGGATGATTCTATGAATCTATAAGAAAATTAATGCGGATTACACTTTAAATGTTAAATTACGAGCTCTGTACATGTATCATTACGCTGTAGTGCAGTACAAAGGCAGAGGTATGTATCTTTCCTTGTGAATTCAAAGAAATTCCTGTTCTGCAACGCTCGTTCGGTGTGTGCCTGATCCCCTAGAGGGCACTGTGACCTAAAAATACACCGACCCGGCTAGGCAGGGAGGGTTTCTCTGAGGCTGGCTGTGGGGAGTAAGATCGCGTTTCCTCCTTCCTTTGATAAACTGACACAAAGGTGCAAGAAATAGGGAGATGCTTCTGGTTTCCAAGTTATAAGAGAAAATTAATAGAGTAAAATCAGCATTATCAGCCCATCTTTCTTTCTTTAGCTCATATAATCCTTCTGTTTAATTTTGCAAACTGTTAAAGCCAAGAATGTTGTACTTAAACATTCTCTGAGGTTGTTTCCTAAGGTGAGGTTTACAGCTTCAGCTTTGGATGATCTCAGTTGCCTGAACTAGCCTTAAAATTTTGCCTGTTTTATGGGGAATTTAATTTGCCTGGGCCAAGGGAATTAAATGAAGTTAGGTACCCAAGCTCAAGTGTAGTCAGGTACTGCCAGGGCTTGGTGCTGTAAGGCAGCCCAAATGCTCACCAAACTGCTACAATGCCCAGTCCTCTAGGCACTTTCAGAGTTTAAATGAGGGAGCAGTGTATGCTTCCATCAAAATGAGGAAGCTTCTGTTCCATATATAATGTTACATCATATAGTATATGAGGGTCTCAAAAATGTTTTTCCTTTGTAAACGTGAGCCTTCTGTTTGATAGCAATGAAAGAAGTGAAGGCCAAGTTTAGATCACCTTGTGGCTGGCTGTCCAATATAAATATAGGTCCCTTTTGTGCCCAGGTCCTCATCCAGATCTCCGCTTTCTGGTTTTAGGAAACTAAGGTCTGACTTCCTAAATTGACTGAGCAGTGAACATACAAATGCTCATACACATGCAGGGAGAGCATCTTTGGCATGCACTACTCAGCTGTCATTTCATTTAACAATGTGGGGGAAAACCTCCAGATGGACACTAGCATGTGAGCAGCATCCAGCAAACACCGGCATCTTTCCAAGAGCTGCAACCTCTTGCTGGCTATTTGTCAGTGCTTCGTCTGAAAATTGGTTTTCAAGGGCAGAAGTCAAGTCTCCTGGAGATGATACTTGGCTGCTTCAGGAAATTGTAGAAACTGAAGTCAGAGGACTAATAACAGTCACTAATTTCCTGAGCAGCCGATCCCATTTAGTCAACAGGCTCCATAGGATCAATAATTGGTCATTGGGAATCCTTTAATTGAAAACTTTTCCAGTTGGCTGAAAATAAACTGGAGAAGGAAGAATAATGGTACTGGATGACTCAATTTGAAATAAAATTGATGAAAAAGGGGACAAAGAAGCCTCCTAACAGAACAATGTGATGTAGATATACACATTTCTACACTGGTGTCATTGCAGGAAGGGATTTGTTTTGTTTTGTTTTGTTCTGGTCCTAGACTTGCTTAAAAATTATTATACAGATTCTATGAATGGGGAAAGAAAAAGAAACAGGGTGTCTGTGGATCAGTGAATTAATAAAAAAAAAGCAAGCCAAGGTCTGTTTATATTCAACAATTCTGAGCTACTTTACTCACTGCCCTAAATCCAACAACAAAGTATGTTGGAGACCAGTTATAATACTGCATACAGAAACACCCTAATGTAATGGCTTTTAGGTTCCTGAGATACTCTTTTCATGAGACAAAAAACCCCAACATTTCTGAAGAAGCAGCTGACAAGTAAATGTGACTGTAAGATGTGATGACACATTTTAGGTTAACTAGTTTACATTTCTTTTGAAGTGAATTTCCTAGCGACAATGTTTGCACTATTCACCTGCCTCATCAAGACCTGTTTAGAATACAGTGCTTAATACAGTTTTTAACCCATTATAAAGCCATGCACAGATAATTTAAAACGATCATAACAACTAACAAACACGTAATCAAGGAGCTCTTAAAATGTATTAAAATTCAGGTCTCTCTCTATTAGCAAACCCGCTTCATTAACATATTAAGACAATGTTCATTTGATAATTAGATTCTGTTTTCTTTGCATCCTGGCAGTTAAATCATTCCTGTGAAGCCAGAGGGAAAAACTTCATGCTTCTTAAGGTCTCCTTGGTGAAGCCTAGGTGGCCTTGTCAATGTTTTTAATCCATTTCTATATTTTCTTCTTGTTGTATTCCCTTTCTGAAACATTGAAAATTAGAGCCCACTTCCATGGTGGTTTACAGCTCTCAAAGGCTCAGAACAAGGAAAATGAAGGGTGTCTTTACTCCCTTGGACTTGTGCTACTCTGGTAACATGGAGCTCAAGGAAAAGAACTTAGGAATTAATTTGTAGAATGGTTGCCCCATGTGGAACTCAGAGCCTGGCAGGGAAAAAAATTAACAGGTCAAAGTCCACATATTGAGAGTAAAATCATTCTTCTCTGTATTTTCCCTAACCATTAGTTATCCAATCAAAACAGTATTTTGCAAGAACAAATAAATTAATAAATAAGGTTATTGTTTTAAAGTAGATTTTAAAAAAATTCAATCCCAAGAATAATGCATTTGATTGCAGACTTTTCTTGACTCCTAATCATAGAATCATAGAATGGTTTAGGTTGGAAGAGACCTCAAAGATCATCCAGTTCCAACCCCCCGCCATAGGCAGAGACACCTCCCACTAGATCAGGTTGCTCAAGGCCTCATCCAGCCTGGCCTTGAACACCTCCAGGGAGAGAGCAGTCACAACCTCCTTGGGCAACCTGTTCCAGTGTCTCACCACCCTCACTGAAAAGAACTTTCTCCTAACATCCTGTTTAAATCTCCCCTTTGCTAGTTTAAACCCATTATTTCTCATCCTGTCGTTACAAGACTTTGTGAATAGTCCCTCCCCAGCCCTCCTGTAGACCCCCTTCAGATACTGGAAGGTTACTATAAGGTCTCCTCGAAGCCTTCTCTTCTCCAGGCTGAAAAGCCCCAACTCTTTCAGCCTGTCCTCATAGCAGAGGTGCTCCAGCCCTCTGATCATCTTTGTGGCCCTCCTCTGGACTCTCTCCAACAGTTCCATGTCCTTCCTGTGCTGAGGGCTCCAGAACTGCACACAGTGCAGTCATCTGCATCTGCTGAGACACCTCTGAGATGCATATACAATGTCTCATATGTGCAGACTGTTTCCACTGCAACAATAGCCAATGGAAACAGCTTATTTATGGTGCATGAAGAAAAGTGTATGGATTCTTTACATGGCCCTACTCCAGTTCATGCTTTAAGTGTACAGCCCCAGCCACTTTCATATCACCAGCCATTTCCAGAGACAGCTTCTCATCTTCTTTCACCTATTCACAATACATTGGAACCCTGGCATTACTGAATATTCAGGCTAAACCAAGTGGTTATAACTTTCTCTGATATATATACAATTATAATACATTCTGAAAGTTAAATAGTCATTAACTACAGGTTCCACTCTACTTACACTCTTCAAGTATAACTGTTCTGCCACCCTACTACTTATACTCTGGTATAAGTAGTAGGGTGGCAGATCTGTTCAGGAGAATCTTGCAAAATGTAATGACAGGATAAAACACCAGATGAAAGCTGGTGTAGATGGACATGAAAGGATGCACACACACAAAAAATATATATAATTCCTATGATAACTTCACATATCATATTGTGGGATCAGAGATGACTACTCAGAAATTAAAAGTTATAACAAGCAATCCTATGAAAATGTCATCTCAATGCTTATTAATGGAAACAATGTTTAAAATGTCAGGGAAAGGGGAAGATAACAAAAGAGAAAACATAATACTATTATATAAATTAATTGTACATCTGAACACTGTGTAAAGTCCTGGTTGCCCTTCTCAGAGAGAACAGAGATGACTGTCCTCTCTCAGTACAAGAGCAAGCGGGCATCCCATCATATTGGCAGGTGTCAGATTTTAAACAAACAGAAAGGAGATAGTTCCCCACACAATGTTGTTAAACAAAAAATTACTTTATTAAAGGCATTGTGGGTACTGAAAGTATGTTTAAATTTGGGGGAATGTTAGAAGAATTCAAGTAACAGAAATTCAACAAAGATTAAATATCTTGTCTGACTCAGATTATCTCTGAACCACATGTTTCTGGAGGTTGGAAAGTTATTTTGGAAAAGCATCACTATACATTTTTCTCTGCTCTCTTGCTCTCTTGCAGATATTTACTGTTGGCTATTATAGGACTAGGTGGACATTTGATCTGATTTAGCACTGAGGTTCCTGTATTCTGACAACCTTACACTGGATGAGATTCTGCTTTGGGAAAGCCCCAGTAGGAATTTTGTCAGAGACACTCTTAGGCAAAGAACTAGATCTATCCAGTTTAATAAAAATTAAGTGGAGCCACTAGAGAGAAAAAACAATGCACCATGTAACAAAACACTAGTCACTGGTGTTTATCTTTCTTTGTTCAGACTGCTTTGTATTTCTGTTTTGGGTATTTGCTGTAACACTGAAGAGATAGGATAGTGTCACTGATGTCTTTTCATTATTGATAGTTTTTTATTATATTCCTGTTTCAAATTTTTTTGTTGTTACATTTGCACTGAATAACACCAAACCCACAAGATTACTTTCATCCTACCACATCCACT
This sequence comes from Psilopogon haemacephalus, assembly GCA_013396835.1. NCBI lineage: Eukaryota > Metazoa > Chordata > Aves > Piciformes > Megalaimidae > Psilopogon > Psilopogon haemacephalus. The sequence continues at coordinate 297,914 of VWZI01006521.1, forward strand.
AGCGTAAACACTGCCTGAAACGAACATGGAAGAGGTTGTATCTTTTTGTCTATATGGATGTAGAAGGTAGATGTCAAGCAGACATGTTAGATAATCAGTCTTTGTATCTTTTACCTTAGAAAGTACTCATCTCTGCTTTGACTTCAAGAGCAGCTGGAAAAGAATATCCTTTTCACCTATCCATTTGCTTTTAAGATGTGTGGGAATAGCACTCAGAGAAGACAACCACCAAGAAAACAGCATAGAGGCACATGAACAAAGGAAAACAAAACCTTTAAGTGATGACATGTTCCCTTCCTTTCTCCTACCACATCACTAGGAGTCTTACAAAGTGATTTGCTTCCCACTTCCATAAAGTTTTCCCAAAGCCTTGCTTGGGACCACCACACTTCTCAGGTCTTGAAATCAACTTCCCTGTTCTGCCTTCCCTTCCCTGTTCCACTGTGAGCTTTCCTTGTAAAGCACTGCAGGGATCAACCTGGCCACCTGCTCCTGCCCAGCTGACAATGTTGTCTAACAGTGGCCTTTGGGAGACCTACTTGCTCATACCTATTTATGAAACAAACTGGCTCCTGGTCATACTGGTCCTGAGCATAGAAGGTTGAGACCTCCTGCCACTGTCTTTGGCACACCAATTCAAATTAATTGGATAACACCTATTAGCACTGAGGTACTCACAATGTTATGGATACCGTAAGTTTTAGTTAAATTTTGGTAAAATTCAGCTGGCATTCAGAATCCAGTAGGAGAACAAAGATTTTCCTTCATTTAAAAATGCAAAATCCTTGACCTTGGCTTTAACAGAGCTTTGCCAGGTGCTGTGATGTATTTAACCTTCACTTTCAGAGCTTTGAAAACTAGATCTTCAGGTGTTAAAAGCTCTAAATGGTTTTCTTAACTGGAAAGTGAGACCAAAAGGCAAATCAGACATAGGGAAGGCTCTGATGAAAACTGCAGCTGCATCAGTGTGACTTGATGAAAAAAAAATGTTTTTAAAACAGAAACTGCTGATACGGCTGTTGGTGAAGCCTCTAAAGCAGCTGTAATGGCTTTTAACTTTAAGTTTTCAGTGAGGAAAAGATGATATTTCTCATGCTGTCATTTTTATGAATAACACAGGTGGGTTTTAAAACGTCAGGTCAGATTGAGGAGCAGATGTAAGGTAAGCTGTGCCTTAGACTGATCCAAATAGCCAGAGCTAAGCAGTATGTTGAGGGTGGTAAGTATAGGGAGCACAGGGCTTGTCAGTGCTCTAGTTCAAGCTAGCTTCAACACAAGCTTGTGTTGGTGCTGAGTGGCAGTGACAACACTCAGGAAGATTACAGAATTACAGAACATTAGAGGTTGGAAGGTACCTCCAGAAATAATTGAGTCCAATGCCCCCTTCCAAACCAGGATCACCCAAGGTAGTTTGCACAGGAATTCATCCAGGTGGATGTTGAAAGTCTCTAGCAAAGAAGATGCCACAGACTCTCTGGGCATCCTGGTCCAGTGCTCTATGACCCTCACTGTAAAGAAGTTTCTCCTCATGTTCAGGTGAAATCTTCTGTTACAGTTTGTGGCAATTGCTCCTTGTCTTATTGCTGTGCATCACTGAAAAGAGTTTGGCCTCATCCACTTGACCCCCACCCCTCAGATGGTTTCATATCTGTATATATTGATCAGATCTCCTCTCATGCCTATGTGCAGCTGCCTCCCAGTAATACCAAGGTACCACCACCTGAGCACAACAAAGCAAAGAAGCACAAACCACTTGTGAGAACATGCCTGGTATCTCAGGGCACAGACATCATCTTACTTGCATGGCAGAATGCATGTTCAGCGTCTTGTGTGCTCTTCCTTGCATGACAGAATTGCTGAGCCCCTGAGCCCTCCATATAGGACAGGGTGACTCTTGGGCAGAATGTTGCATGAAATGTCTGGAAAAACAATAATGTCTTCCAAATCAGACTGTCCTTTTGTGAAGAAGAAAAAAAAAAAAGAGATAGAGACTGCAAAGGATTTGGTTTCAGGCACCATACCTTTGGATTAAAATCTGCTCCTGGGAGAACAGAGGGCTGAGAAATTCTTCTGCCAAAAACTGGCTGAAGACGTACTTTGTGAAGAAATTTCTGGTCTTAAGGAACAAACATTTTCAAAAAGAAATAAAACTTTCATAATTTTCTGACTCGCTTGCTTGCCTTTTTTTTTTTTTTTTTTTTTTTAAAAATTTTCCTAAGGAGAAGGAGCAGATCCTACACCTCATAGGTGGTTCATATTGATCTCTCAAAAAGACCCTGAATTTTCACCCTGGGAACAGAAACACTCACAAGAGGGGGCACATCTGTGCTTGAATAGCTATTCTCTGTCTGTGAGAACTGGCAGTAATCTTTTCTTTCTTTGAATATGTAAGTTAGCAAGAATTGTAGTAGGGTGTACTACTGGAAAATACAATTCCGTTTTTCAGAGATGGTAACCTTGAACTCAATTCATTTCCCTGCTAAGATTTTTTAGAAGTATGATTTGGGATTTTTTCATGCACGAATCAAGGATTGTGCATGAACAAATTTCCCCAAGTAACATTTTTTTTTTCTTCCTACCGCTTTCAAATTCCCTTCCTTACTCCCCGTGCAATCAATATTCCTAGCCCTGCAGGCAGCTGATGGATGGAAACAACAGTGTGGCCACATCAACAGTGCTGCACACTAATGGCAGAAGGGAAAGACTTGCCAGAGACTGGTAAATGCCAAGGACACACATCACCTATTGAAATGTAGCAAAGGCAGCAAATCTCCTTTGTCAGTTGTTGTGGGAATAGATGTTAATGCTTCCACTACAGATCTGCTCTTTATTGATAGCTTGTTGAAATAATGGATCTGTTGGAGATGGAGTTCATCTTCAATTGGAGGAAAATGAAACATCAGGAATTATTCTCTTTCCTGTTTAGAAGACTCTGGAGGTGGCTTCTCACATTCCTGTATTTTGCATTTATAGGAATAGGAAGAGCAATGCATCACTGAAGATCGATTGATATTACACAAGATCACCAACTAACCAAATCCAAGAACCCCTCACTGACCCAGTGCTGAGTCTTTAATGCTAAATTAAGCATTATGACATTTAATGTCTTTAGTCACTTCTTTGTTTAAACCATTCTTCCTGAGGTTCTGGTTTAACCCCAGTAGGCAGCTGAGCACCACACAGTCATTCTGATTTCCTCAACCAGGGAGATAGGGGAAAGAACTGGAAGGCTAAAAGTGAGAAAACTCAAGAGCTGAGTTAAAGATAGTTTAACATTAACATAACATAAAATAAAATAAAACTTAATCATGATCAATAACAGCCAGATCCCCAGCATCGGTAGCTGCTTGTAACACCCATACTCTACCCCCCCCATCCCCCAGTTTTATTGCTGGCTATGGCATCATATGGTGGTATGGAATATCTCTTTGGTCAGCTGGTGTTAGCTGGCCCAGCTCTGTGTCTCCCCCAGCTTACTTGCTGGCAAGGCTGTGTTGAGGAGCAGAAAATACCTTGGGTCTGTGTAAGCACTGCTCAGCAATGACTGAAGTGTCCCTGTGTTATCAACATAGCTACACAGATCCTAAATACAGCCCTGTATCAGCTATGAAGAAAAATTAACTCTAGCTCAGTCAAAACCTGTACCTTTAGTCACACCCTTGTGGTCTGAAAATGTTGGAAAGACTGCTTGGATTTGAAGTAGAATTTCCATTCCTTCCTATGGAACTGAGCTACAGCAGTGTTATCTCTGCTCCCCATGTGAAAACTAGGAGCTTGTTTTGGTTTATATCTTATTTGACAACTGAATAAGGTCATCTGACACCTCCCTAGAACCTCTTTTGTCCAGATAGTGATTCTTGTTTCATATCTGAAAATTACCCAATCTCCCAGAATCAAAAGCAGGCAAGGTTTATTTCCTTCCCTAATCTCTTCTCTGGAAAATTGCCATTGAAAGTCTGAAACAGTGCTAGGCTTTCCCTGAATTCTTGGAGAAAGAAGCAGGAACATGGAATGATTTTTACTTTACAGACTAGAGAAGAAAGAGAGGTTTCATATGCTCTGCTTTGCCCAAGGGGACAATCCATGACCACTGGGTTCTGAAACTATCTGACGTAAGTCTTGCTGTAACAGAATCAGAGACAAGAGCAAAATGTATGGAGCTGGGGATAACTGCAAAAGAGATTTACGGAACTTGTTCTTCTAATGCTGCAAAACTCAGAGGAGAAAAAAAAAAATCCCTGAAACTCCTTACTATCTGTGTACCTGTTACAGCAATAACATACTACAACGGCAGCCTGTGACTAAGATTTACCTGGACTATATGCAAGAGTTTCAGTGGATTCTCTTTAGTATTTGGTGGCATTTTCAATGGTCAGTAGATCGAAATGGATTTCCTTAAAATTTTTCAGGCTGTGTAGCATGATGTGAAGACATGGATAATGTGATTAAGCTTTTTCTTTCCATACTGCCCAATTTGACTGGAAGCTAATTTTATTCTCCTTGTTCTTTAGATAACCTTGATTTTTTTTTTTGCTGCTTTAAAATTTGGTATTATAAAAAATCTTTCCAAGAAAAATTTGAGTTGAAATACTCTCAGGGACCAACAAAGTAACTCATATTTTGGTTAACAGGCTTTTTTTTTTTTTTTTTATCATCAATTTCTCTTTTTAGGAAAGAATCCCATACATTTGTGCCACTGCTAACATCAAAAGTTATATATATCTATATATTTATATATATATAGATACATATAGATATATATATCAGAATCAGTGTCTCAAAAATCCTTAAACTGACTTTAAAAATGAACTTGCTACAAATAGGAAATCCCTAGCTCTTTTTCTTCCTGTTACTCATGCTCCATCAAGCTGTCTGTCCTTTACAGCTATGAGAGCAAGAACCTTGCCTTAAGAACACAGAAGAAGACTATGAGACAACCACATATTTAAAGAGGCCTTAGGGTCTATGCAAAGCTGCAAGTACCAGAGGGTTCATATTAGAATGATGCTAATAATGGAAAGAAAAAACAAAATGAAGGGCAGGAGAGAGGGGAGAAAACTTACAAGATTTTCATTGTCTATAGCAGACTGTACCATAACTTGACACAAGTGTGCATCTGCCCACAGCGGGCTGAAATAAAATATAAATGGCCCAATACAAGAGGCAAAATTGATTGAATTGGTGTGCTGCAATGTCTGTATGTGGGAAAAAAATTATATCAGGATAACCAAGCACATGAACATTTGACATTTACCTCCCGGTGTATTAAAATCTGTAGTCAGATCCTGGCTGCTTCTAAGAACAAGGTCTGCAACCTCAGTGAACTTCTTGCAAGAATGGTGTGGTTCTTTGAGCCAGAGACAGAAGCTCCCACTAAACAGTCAAAATTTAGTTGAAATTTAGCTAGGAAATCAGATCAACAGCATAGAAACAGAAATCATCTTTGTGTTGCCCTGGGCTGTCCCTGAAGAGGGACTTGAACATCCAAACAGAAGCTTTTGCTTTAAGTGGGAAGCAGAGCAGAAGGCAGAGCCCTCTGGGATATCAGCAGCTAGTGTTCTGGGTGATGAAGATCAGGTTGTCATCCCTTCCTCTCTGATTTCCTTTCTTTCTTTTTCGTTCTTTACTTGATATTCATCTTCTGTCTCCCTTGATAACGTGCACCCTTTCCTCAGTGCAGGCTGGCTGATCCATGAGTTTCTTCCTGCAGGACCTGCCTCACCTCTTTTCTCTGGCACCCTCCAACTACTCTGCAGACTGGCTGGTCTAATGCTTGCCTTTGAAGTTTCAACAAATGCATTTCCTGAAAGCACAGATGAAGGAAAAGGATCAGGAGCAAGGTTTCCTCCATCCTTTCCTCTTCCTCACTAAACAGGGTAGGATTAAAGCTGGAAGGTTTTCCAGCCCTTTGTTTCCAATGCATTCTGCTCGGTTTTGCACATCAACCTGAATAAAATTCCATTGATGACTATTTTCCCCAGCACACTCAGGAACAATATTAGCCCAGTTATAATGGCATCCACCATGGCTTTGTGAGTGCTGCAGCCCCGGGAACATGTCCTGATCTACTCACTGAGAATGAGCTTTAATTCGGGGTGTAGACCCAAATGGAGGAAATTATTTTTAAAAATCCTTTAAAATATCTACTGTTATTTAATAGTTTCACATGATGATTTCACATGATGATTGCACAAAATAGGGGTCTGGGTGGATGAAAAGCTCAACATGAGCCGACAGTGTGCACATGCGGTCCAGATAGCCAACTGTGTCCTGGGCATTACCAGCAGGGCAAGGGAGGGGATTCTCCCCCTTTACTCTGCTCTGCTCAGACCCCACCTGGAGTACTGTGTGCAGTTCTGGAGCCCCCAGCACAAGAAGGACGTGGAGCTGCTGAAGAGAGTCCAGAGGAGGGCCACAGAAATGATCAGAGGGCTGGAGCACCTCTGCTATGAGGACAGGCTGAGAGAGTTGGGGCTTTTCAGCCTGGAGAAAAGAAGGCTTCGAGGAGACCTTATAGTGGCCTTCCAGTATCTGAAGAGGGGGCCTATGGGAGGGCTGGAGGGGGACTATTCACAAAGTCTTGTAATGACAGGACGAGGGGTAACGGATTTAAACTAGCAAAGGGGAGATTTAAACGGGATGTTAGGAAGAAGTTCTTTTCAGTGAGGGTGGCGAGACACTGGAATAGGTTGCCCAAGGAGGTTGTGACTGCTCCCTCCCTGGAGGTGTTCAAGGCCAGGCTGGATGAGGCCTTGAGTGTCCTGATCTAGTGGGAGGTGTCCCTGCCTGTGGCACAGGGGCATAGGAACTGGATGATCTTTGAGGTCTCTTCCAACCTAAACCATTCTGTGATTCTATGATGATGATGATGTGGTAGAACAAAAAACCCAACCAAACAAAACCGGGGAAATGTCTGCCTAGCATCTTAATTTTCTATGAAATTCTAAACTCAGCAGAAGACTAAGAAATTAGAAGAGTATGTGCACAGTAATGATCATCAGCATGTACCAGACTACGAGTTTTATAATCCAAACTAGATGTGAAAATGCATACAAACAGAATGAACAAAATGCCACCAGTAACACCCCAAGAGCCATTTTAATGCAAAATAGCCCTAAACCAGTGCCTAACTGAGGTCAGAATTTGTTTAATGAAACATAAGTATCTTATAATTAAACAGAAAATGCAGTTGTTCAGGTTTCTCTCTGAAAAGAAAGCAATGACCTCTGGATGCTGAGGTGTATCAAGAAATAGTATTTAATACAGTAGGAACATGAACACATTATTTTTTAGTGCAAAGGCTGTTTGAATCGTTTTGTAAAGTCAATATCATGAACTAAACATACAGTGAAATAGAGATTTTTTTTAAAAGAAGATAAAATTTCTTCCTATTCTTTCATATTGTTGCAAAAGACATGAAAAATAACATGTTCCCGCCTTAAGTATCAGACTTAGGTTTTGTCTTTTGTTATCACTTACAATAGCACTGCTGCTGAATACCCAGCCATAACAAATGTAAGTTATTTGTATATCTCTATCCTCTCAGGAAATCTTGACCTTGAAATAGAATAAATATGTAACATGTGTATTAGGTTTTCATGTTAGTAGCTAACCACCAGTGCTAAAAAACATAGACATCGAACAAAAACATCAAAAATATGATTTTGTGCAGTGCTATTTGACTCATTGTTGCAAATGAGAAATTACAGTTTAAATGTTTTACAGTCCTTGAATGACCCTCCATTTGTAATTGATTCAGCTAGACAGACTACAACTCTAAAGCCATTGAGATATGGAACTTATTTGTCCCATGTTTAGAGTATGCTCCAGTCACTCTACCAAAATCAAGCTCCACTGGATAAGGCCTTCTTTATTGGCGTAATTGATAATGTGCCACATTGACTTAGAGTCTGAGATGACTGGTTACTAGTGCTGAGAGAATTTTAGAGGTCCATCTGAAATAAACAAACCATATCTAGCATTTGTTGATCAGCTCCATAAAAGGAAGCAGTTTGTACATAAAATAAAGCCTCTAAATAAGCCCACAATGTGAAAATAAATGGAAATTCCTTGAATGACTACTTGATGGAACTTTGAAAATCCCTTGTAAGTACCTATACTTACAGACCAATAAGATAACAGTCCTTGAGGTACTCACATTGCTAACCAAGGACAAACAGCTGCAGGCAAACTGGTAAGCATTGAGACGTGATTTTTACGTGAAGACTTGAAAGGCCTCTGCTTAGAATCATAGAATCAGTCGGGATTGGAAAGGACCAAAAAGATCATCTAGTTCCACCCCCCCTGCCATGGGCAGGGACACCCTACCCTAGGTTAGGCTGAACAGAGCCTTATCCAGCCTGGCCTTAAACACCTCCAGGGATGTGGCCCCAACCACGCCCCTGGGCAACCCATTCCAGAGTCTCACCCTTCACTTCATGAAGGCCACAGCACAGACCTCTGATGGCAGAAGAATGAGGCAAAAGAAGTTACAGTGGGGTAAAAAAAGTTACAGTACTTTCTATGGGTCTTTCCTTTTGCCACTACCCCAGCACGAAGGTGGGCTGTAGCCTTAAAGATATCCAAGGCAAACAGACTTCAACTTTAAATTTACGAAAGATGAAGTAAGGTTTGGAGTTAAGGGATCATATGCTAATACTTTTGACTCCTAAAAGGTACAAAAAACCTATCCAAAACCCTGCCAACAAAAAGGAAGCTAAGAGATGTAATGAGAACTCATTTGCTAATCTTCTTCATCCTCTCAGTCACACACAATTGATCCTGGAGACACATGCACTGGTATGCATGTAACTATGTGGCTGTGAGAACACAACCGAGTGAAACCTATGGGAGGAACATGAGGCACTGCAGTCAGTTTTCTTTAAAACAAATATCACCCTTGCTTCCCAAAGGCCTAGAATTGTATTACATTAAATTAATTTTCTTCGAGAGCACTAACACGAGTTATAAATTAGCTGTTGGACTGAAATAATAAGCACTAATGTGACAAGCTGGGGATGGTGCCTAGAGGGTTCTTACAGAGACCAAAGCTAACTCTGATTTTATTTAATATCTTCAGTGTGATTAAGGGGAAAAAGATACACATTGATAGAATTTGCAGATGATTCTTCCCTGGCAAATGTTCCCATTCTTTGCTTGGGACATTATATCATACAAATGTATAACATGGAAGGACTAACATGATCTGAAGAGGTAGAAAAGAAGCCACAAGATTGATACAGGAAAAACGGAGGATGCAGGATCTGGAGGAAAGGAGAGAAGGCCATATGGCAAGGCTATTCAATGGAGATGATGCATCGTATTGTCCTCCTTGATGTCATGGAGGCAACCACAAACACAGCAACAGCCACCTGAAAACTGTGGATTTACTGCAATTAATCTGCTCTCCTTTCAATACAATAAAATCAGAAATTTGGTGTGAGTTGAGAAAATGCTGTTGTACAATTGATTGAACTATTTGGAGAGTTGAATCAAAATGTGCACACATTCACTCAGAAAAAGAAAATTCCCCATGGTTATCCAGGATATATATATAAAATATACATATCAATATACCCTTTACTTGGGGTTTGCCAGGACCCTGTATTTGGAGAGGAGAGGGCGGTCATACCTGCCACACTTGATGATGTGTGTATGATCAGTGGACGAAAAGTACTCACTGAAACTTGTTGTCCAACAAATACTTCTTACATCATATGACTAATGAAATACTGTAACTGTCTTACTGATTTTGTGAACAGCAGGAGGGCCATCTACACTAGAAAAAAATGTGCTAATTAAGAAAGGCAGGCCCAAGAATGGAATCTTATTTGTTAGTTTTAAATTTCTATTTCAAAGAATGCAGAAAAGGGGGGCAGGCAGGATAGATGTGAATTTTCACAGCAATATACCACATCAATGAATGCAATTTCAAAAGCTACATTGCTACTAGATGGAGAAGGTGGGGGCAGGGGGGGTGCGGAGGGAGGGCGAAAGGAAAAAAATAAAAGGAGAGGCAAGGAAGGTTTGAATAAGAAAATGTGAGAAAAGAGAATGAGATTCAGCCTTGGGCAAAGAGGCAAAGATGAGCACGGAGAAAAGACCAAGGGGCTAGCATTTGACTCCCACAGCACTTCCACTCTGAGAAAGAGAGCTTCAAAATACTGCTGTGCCTTGTAGTAGTCATTATGCAAGGACACTGGGGATAACCAAAAGAACTAGATTGAACAGATCTAATTGGAGATATCAATATGCAGATTTCTATCCATTGACAGTTGCATAAACTATTTTTGTCTGCCATACAGAGAAGCAAGAGTTCGCAGGATCACAGGCTGTCAGGGGTTGAAAGGGACCTAAAGAGATCATGCATTCCAACCCCCCTGCCAGAGCAGAATCACACAATCTAGCTCAGATCACAGAGGAACACATCCAGACAGGCCTTGAAATTCTCCAGAGAAGGAAACTTCACAGCCTTTCTGGGGAGCCTGTTCTAGTGCTCTGTGTCCCTTACACTAAAGAAGTTCCCCCTTGTGCTGAGGTCGAACTTCTTGTGCTGCAACTTACACTCATTGCTCCTAGTCCTATCACAGTGAGCAAGGGAGAAGAGCCTGTCCTCCCCCTCCTGATCCCCATCCTTCAGATATTTATAAACCTTTATTCAATCCCCTCTCAGTCTTCTCCAGACTAAAAAGCCCCAGGTCCCTCAGCCTCTCCTCATAAGTCATGCCCTCCAGTCCCCTAATCATCCTAGTAGCCCTCTGCTGGACCCTCCCCAGCAGATGCCTGTCCCTCTTAAACTGGGGAGCCCAAAACTGAATGCAGTATTCAAGATGAGGTCTCTCCAGGGAGGAGTACAGGGATAGGAGACCCTCCTTTGATCTCCTGGACACACTCTTAATCTCCCCCAGGATCCCATTGGCCTTCTTGGCCACAAGAGCACATTGCTGTCCCATGGGTAACTTGTTATCCACCAGCACTCCCAGGTCCCTCTCCACAGGGCTGCACTCCAGCAGGTCACCTCCCAACCTGTATTGATGAAGTTTATTATTCCCCCTCAGGTGCAGGACTCTGCACTTGTCCTTGTTGAATATTATTTGGTTCCTCTGTGCCCAGCTCTCCAGTCTGTCGAGGTCTCACTGGATGGCCACACAGCCTTCACCTGTTTCATCCAAGCCTCCCAGTTTGGTGTCATCAGCAAACTTGCTGAGCAGACTCTGTGCCCTCATCAATGTCATTGATGAAGATGTCGAACAGAACTGATCCCTGGGGGACTCCACTAGTTGGACCTAGTACCATTGATCTCTTTGAACTCTATCTTGTAACCATTTCCTAATCCACTTCACTGCCTGCTCTTCCATCCCACACTTCCAGAGCTTGGTCACTAGAATATCATGGGAGATGATATCAAAGGCCTTGCTAAGGTCAAGGTAGACTACATCCACTGGTCTCCCTAAATCTACTCATTCAGTTATGTCATCAAAAAATGCTATCAGGTTAGTCAAGCATGATTTCTCCATAGTAGATCCATGCTGACTACTCCTGATAACCTTCTTCTCTTCCAAGTGCCTCAAGATGCCCACCAGAAGGATTCACTCCATCATTTTTCCAGGGATGGAAGTGAGGTTGACTGGTCAATAGTTCCCTGGAACCTCTTTCTTGACCCTTTTGAAGACAGGAGTGACACTGGCTCTCCTCCAGTCCTCAGGCATCTCTCCTGCTTGCCATGATTTGGTTAAAATGATGGAGAGTAGTAGAGCGCTAATATCAGGCATTTCTCTCAGCACCATTGGGTGCATCTCATCAGGGCCCATGGACTTGTGAATGTTCAATTTGTGTAACTGATCACTAATCCAGTCTGCACTGACCAGTGGGGAGCATTCCCTCCCCCAGGCTTCCTCTCCTTCATCCAGGGTCTGGTTTACATAGTGGAGTTCAGCCTTAAGTGTAAAGACTGAAGCAAAGAAGGCATTCAGCAACTCTGCCTTCTCTGCATCCTCAGTTATCAAGGCTGCCTCCTCGTTCAGCAGTGGCCTCACATCTTCTCTATTCTTCCTTTTTTTACTGATGTATTTGAAGAAGCCTTTCTTATTCCCAGCGAGGGTAGTCTCCTTATCGCATCCGTGACCCGGGCCCTCAGTAGACAGCAGACGTCCCTTTGGAGTGAGTCATGTCTGCATATTGGGCCTTCAGTTCTCTTCAAAAGGGAGTCTCCTATAACAATGACTCTTCTCTTCTTTTTGATATAAGACATTTGTATGTTGGGCTTAGGCTTCCTCAATTTTGGGAATTCCTCCAAGCCAGATAGTTTGCCTTCCTCGCTGGCTGGTTGTACCTACAAGACATCAAACCTGCTCTGCAAGGGCACCTGAGGGGCACTGTTAATAACTGAAGCAACACTCTCACCACGGTAGGTGGGAACTTGTTGCCACAGCCCCATGTTGAGGGGGTGGGGGAGGAGTTTGGGGGGTGAGAGGTGGACAAGGCATGAGTTTGTTTACTTCCTTGACCATGGACTTGCCTCCACTCCCTCTTTTTGTTTAGGTTACTGGCCTCAATCTGGCAGGGAGTGGCTGCAGGGGGTACTTGATCCTCAGTATCTTTTAATGGGTAATTCTGTGTGACGGTTTGGGAGTTACCAGCTCCCCCCACACATTTGAAATCACCCAGACTAAACTCGACCAGCTGGAAGTTAAGGAATGAAGCTTTATCTTTACACCTTAGCACAATACACAAGCAGATATTTGCAATATATTACAAATATTTCCAGTAAAACACAATAAAAAGGTAATACAGAAACACAACACCGCTCCCAGAGATCAGTCCCCAAGAGGGATTCCCAACCACCCTGCCACCTTCTCCCTACCTCCTAATCTTATCCCAGAACCTACCTTATGTGCCAGGTAAACAGGGAAGGTTGGCCTGGGGGTTAGAAGCAGAATTTATTAGTTGGATTACACAGATCCAGGTAGAAGGCAAGGAAAGGGAGAGACCAAAAGCCAGAACCCAGACCAGAGCAAGTCTGTCTTATCTATGTTTATGTTCTTGTTTTTATACATCTCAGCAAACCTATGAGTGAAGTAGACATCACCATTTTCTTTTTCACAGCCTATAACCTAATTTTTCTCATTAAAATATTCCAATTAGCCTCAAACCAGCATGTCCTGTCTCTCCATTGGGGTAGTCAGAGCCTAGCATCACTTGTCTATCTCATCTTCTGCTTTCCTGATTCTTCTAAGCCTGTGAGCTTCATCCTTTAGTCTTTCAACCCCATCTTCTAGCTGTGCTACTTGTTTGAGTAGAAAATCTACCTTCTTACAGCATATACAACTCCCTGGTACCAAGTTTCTAGAGTGAATCAGCTCCCCACAATGTAGGTGGGTAGAACTGGGCAGAACAGGACATATATAACATAAAAATATGATGGAGACAAAATATTCTCAGCTAAAAGTGGGGGAATAAAAGCAGCAGCTTGTGATTGAAAGGGGAAAAAAAACTCAACTGTTTTAACACTTGAAAAACTGGAGGAGAGGGAAGAACCCTCAGGGACAGCAATAAGAAAGTATCCAAGACATGCTAAAGCATTAGACAAGGAAGAATCGGTCCTACAATGTTGTACCTGTAGTACTGGGTATAAACTACACAACTGACCAAGGCATTTGAGTGACTTGCGATTGTGTTTGCTGCTGCACTGAGGTCTGGTTGCCCCTGCTCCACCCACTACTTTATCCTCAGCAGAGCAGCAGTCTTAAGAGGACAAGGAAGAAGTGAGGTGCTGTGTAATAGGCATAATGGAGTGAAGGCACTAAACTTTGAGGCTAGTAAACCTCATTCAGATAACTGTCAGAAATCTTGGTCCTCCATTCCAATTAAAAAGGAGACAACTCAGTCATGTTCTGCACATAGTCCTGGTACTTTGTGCAGTCTACACATGAAAACTGCCATGGAAACTGTTACTGCCTTTGCCAGTGTGTTGCTCATTAGTATTATATAGTTGAGCAAGTTGAAATGGCAGAGTTCAGATTTGTTTTTTCTTATTCATGATTCATCTGTAAGTACACAAATAATGCAGCAATTCAGAAGAGTTTCTTAATCTGGGCTAGTGGAGAAAAGAATTGCAATACTGGGTCATGAGAAGGAGAAATCCAACAAAATATCAAAGTTCTCAGCTAGCGGGAGGTTGCAAACAATGAAAGAGTACTTTTTTAAAAATTAAGATTGTCTGACACATCCTGTATTGTACCATAAAGCTTTGAAGAATTCTGACAGTAGGCTTTGCTTTGTTAAAAATAACTTGTCCCTGACTTTGCTTTCAAGTACTCCTGGAGTAACTACAGAAGTCAATACAGTTATATTTCAGCCACATACCATTCACACTCCAGCCCTTTGACTCTGCTGTGCAGATGAAGACATGGATGAAGAGTAAAGATATCTTCCCTTTTCTGAAGAGAAAAATGGAGCATGTGATGTGGAAAAGAAATAAGATGTGTCAAGAATGAATTTTAAAGAAATTACTATCAGAAGGAAACTAACCTTGAAAGAAACATGTGAATATAGATAATCTAAAAGCATAAAGCTTCCTGTTCTACTCTTTCACTTCAAAGGGGACATTATCACTGGAGATGATCTTTTTTTCTGGTGTTGGTTTCAAACACTCAAGCAAAGTTTCAGTCACATAGAGTCAAGTCCCAGAAGGGGTACATTTTCTCTCTGTGTCCCACAAAAATCTTAGCTCCACAAACAACAAACAAAAGAAGCATCCTCCCCTAAGTGGCCATGGTACCCTCTGTTAGAAGTTGTATTTCATGAGGCTGCTGACTGAGAATTAGCTGTACTATCTTCTCACCTTGTCACAAGCCCCTCAGGCTGTGAGAGGAGGACAAGACATTTAAGACCCAGTTTTCCAGGTCTGAGGATAGATGAGTTGGAGAAAAGATGAATGAACACTATCTGACCTGGAGCCAATCCAAAAGATATACACCAGATGTGACTGTTGGTTGAGGAGAAATGGATGCCAGAGAGATACAGCTTGCAATGTTCCCTCCCCTCTGCAGCCTGTCTCAGTACATGGAGCCCTCCTAGCAGAGCTTGTCCCTTCCACTGCATAAATGGATGGAGAAAAATGTCCGTACTTTCCACTTTCAAGAGTTTCTAGAGGCCTTTTGAGTAATTCAAGTATCTGTTAAGCAGCCAAAACAAATTCATCTCTCTAAAAAAAATTTTACTATTTATGCCACTTCTACTTTGACTCCTTTTCTCCCTGGTTCATCAGTTCTGTGGGTTTCTTACAAGTGAACATATCATACTCTACAGCTGTATGTCCTTCATGGTCAGAGACCTATTTAACCTCCGCAGCTCTCTGGCATGGAACCAAGAGAGAGAACATCCATGTACACGGATGATAAGGGAAAGAGGATTAACAACAGAAAGTAACAGATAAAGGAAGAGGCAATCACAGTGAGAAGTTGAGTAATGGTTATATCACTTGCATGTAAATTTACAGGAAGAAACAAAAAGAATTATCATTATGTCAGTTGCAATGGTGTCCACAACTAAGTCTCTGTCCTTTCTCTAGTGTACACAGCTATATGACATCAGCAGAAGCGAAGGAGATATTTTAAAGTCAGGCTTGACAAGGCTCTGAGCAACCTACTCAGGAAGTCCTTTCCAACTCAAACCATTATATGATTTTGTGGTAGGGTCTGAAAGTAAAGATCTTTACCTAGCTTTCATTCAGATAAGTAACCCAAGGAGAGAGATTATAGTGTACAGTGAATAATGGCCATTGTGAAACTTGGCAGAAAAGAATTCCTGTACAAAAAAAGAGAGAAGATATCTACTTACCCATCTCTGGGGCTGTTCACCTGAAAACAACAAATAAAGGAGCTTTATGCTGCAGTAGTAAATTTAAGCTGTCAGATGACTTAGGTCAGTTTCTAGTCAGGCTATGGGTTGTCTTATGCAAATATTCCACAACACTGTCAGCCTGACCTGAGTGCCATGCCAGATGATGGAACCGATCATCCTGAGTGCAATCACAGGGCACCTACGGGATGGCCAGGGAATCAGACCCAGCCAGCACAGATTCAGAAGAGGCAGGTCCTGGCTGAACAACCTGATCGCTTTTTATGACCAGGTGACCTGTCTGGTAGATGTGAGGAAGGCTGTAGATGTAGTCTACCTGGACTTCAGCAAGGGCTTTGACACTGTCTGCCATAGCAAATTCCTAGCCAAGCTGGAAGCCCATGACTGTGACATTTGTGCTGCTATTAAGCAAGCTAAGTGAATCAAGCACTTATTGGGTGGGGGAGTGGGGGGGCGCATGGAAATTTGAAAAACTGGGACAAACATTTATCACAAGCAACCTGGTTGGTAAATAGCAGGGATTCTGCAAACAGAGCAGGACCTGCACAATAAGATTTGGTATAAACTGTAGATAAAGTTCCTGTTGTCTGTGAAAAGAATCTGTTAGGGAAAACTGTTTGGGTATTTTCTCTGTCAGGTAAATGGAAACCTGTCCAAGCGGTGATTTCAGCTGAAGGTCCTGGTCATACATACTGGGTAATGCAAGAGAATTCCACAGAAAAATCTAACTTTAGCTGAGAAAGCCTAAAATACAGAATGCATAATACAAGCTGTTCAGAATTTCTGTTTCAGGTATAATGTGGCATCTGAAGGGAGAATCTAGAAGAGAATCTACAGTATGTGAGCACAAAACAAATGTCACCTGGGAGTCTCTGTTTTTCATCTCATCTGTGAAGAGACAAACTGTTTCCTATTTTCTGAGCTTTTGAATCACCTACATTCTAAGATAGATAGAATGAAGTGTAAACTGAAATTATGAACTGTACTATTCATTATTGTAAATATTGTTTAAGATTAGACAGATACTTCTCAGCAAAACACTGATACAGAGGGGTGTATTGTGCTGGTCTGAGGCTAATCAGAATATTTTAATAAGAGAAATTAGATCATTGGCTGTGAAAACAAAGTAATAGTGATGTCTATATCACTCATTTGTTCTGATGAGGGACATAAATAGTCAAAATATAAGATAAGGTGCTCACTTCTCACTTCTTCAGTCTGTCTGGTTGTTTCTTCCTCTGCATGAAACCTGTGTAACCCAATCTACCTATTTCCTTATAACTCTTTGTCGGCTTTTGACATCTCACATTACATCTCTGTGAATTTATCATGTGAGCTATACAGAGTTTTATCTGGTTATTTCTGAAATAAGAGGTGAAGTGGAAGGGGGGGGTGGGGGTATCGGTTGGAAGCCCTTGTCTGGAAGACTAATAGGCCTAGTAGATGTCCTGGCTTACCCCACCATTCTGCTGATGGGGGAAGCAAGGGCAGGAGGAAAACAAAGGCTTGGGCCATTATGTCCCCTCCCAAAGTGATAAACAGGTATCCATGGGTGTTTAGGTATTTGTTAGTGTCTTGCCCAAATAAAGGTAAGCAAGCCCTGGGTTCACCTAATATGGTCGGCTTTGCAAATGGTGAATCTCTGGCCAAAGGAGCCATTACACTCAGGCAAATAATATAAATTGAGCCAAGTTTCAAGCAGTAGTGCTGCTCTATGCTGCCTCTGCCTCACTTCTCTGCCTCGGTGTGTGCTGCTCTGCTCTACATTCTGCTCTACGGGCTGCTCGGCTTAGACAATGTGTTCCCCTCTGCCTCATGCTTCAGACCAACTTAACCCTGGTGTTTGGGCTTGAACAACCTGGAAACTTAAGTGGCTGAAGTTTACCAGGAGAAGGCATTAAGTGCCTCATGTTGTGGTGAGAAGTGCCACCAACATTGTGCTCTTTGCATATCTGCAAGAGATCCTGCCTGCACCTCTGCAAACCTCCATGCCAAGAGCACCCAGGATCAGGTCAGAGATTCATTCTGCCTCTTTCCCAGCACCCTGCTAAAATTAGGGAAGATCTAGAAGCCTCTCAACGGCTATCAAGATGCCAAGCAGTTCCAACACTGGCCCAAAGGAGCCAGAGACCATCTCTGAATTCTACTCCACTGCTGTGAGTAAAACAGACTTACCCTAGGGCTCCAGGATGCCTATTTATATGTGGGGCAAAGCCATTTTGTTGCTAAACTTTTCCAATGTTCTGATTCTCCTAAATTAATTAATTGCCACAAAAGCATCCTTGCAAAGATTTTCCCAACCAAATTAGAGCCCTAATTTAACTAGTTTGTACATAGTTTGTAGGCAGGGCTTTTTGGAAATAAAATAACTACATATTTTATCATTCTTGCCTTGTTAATTACCCACAACCAATTCAGCCCTCCTGGGCAGTCTGGCTGCTCAGGAAGGATTTTTAATTTCCATGTTACTTGTACGTAATTGTAAATATCTGTATATATTGTGTATATGTGCTTGTAAATTTGTGCTTTGCTGTAAAATACAGCTTCATTCTCTAACTTCCAGCAAGCTGAATTAGTCTGGTGTATCTAGGGAGTGGAGGGAGAACTCCCAAACCACAACAATTATGAATTTTGTAAGACCGCGTTTTAAAGTGACATTCAATAATACTGTAAAAAAGACTGAAGAAAACAAGTATGCATGGAAGGAACAATGGCTAAAAAGAAAATACTGTCACTTTTTTATTAAATTAGCTTTAAACCAGTATTATATATTTTTTTTAAATTCCAAGATCCACCTCCTTGGATTTGCTAAAGGAAAGGCATGCACAAGCTGACCAGGAGGGTTGTAGAGTCTCCCTCTCTGGAGATGTCCAAGACCCAGTGTGTTCCAGTGTGATCAGGCACAGGTGATCCTGCTCTGGCAGGGATGCTAGACTAGATGATCTTTTAAGGTCCCTGTCAGCCCTCAGTATTCTGTGATTCTGTGATTTTCTAGATGAGCTTTTGAATGCCACCACAGTCTCTGGTTCTATATCACAGGTGGCCTCACAAGACTCAGAAATAGCCTTCTGGAAAACAAGGTCTAGGAGAAGAATTCCTGCTTTCAGCAGTGCCTCAGTCTTGTCATGGCAGCAATGAATAATGAATTATTTCAGTACGACGATTATACAAAGGCTTTCTAATGCAATGAAAATATATGTCTTACCAGACTCTGTACTGCTCAGAAAGGTTCTGCATTCTAGATCATAAGGGTGTCTATAAACTCAGATAGGTAGTAGATCAATATCTGTTGCCTAAAATTTGATTACAACTGTTTCTCACGTACATCCTTTCCCAGCTGTATGTCTTCTAGGGCAATAATCTAAGCCATGCTGGTCTTTGGATGCAAAAACCCTTAACAGCTAAAAATTAAGCCCTTCTCTGACACAAATGTGGACAAGGAAGGCTAGACACTTTTTAGTATGTGCAAGGCAGTTATAACATTCCTGATGTTAAACCCAGTTAGTCCTGCTGTGGTAATGACATGAATGATTTTTCATTCTCACTCTGATAAAGTACCTAATTGAAATCAATTATTCACAGAGGACAAAAATGTTTCTGTTAACTACTTGGTTTGTTCAATGGAACAGGCTTCTGCCAAACATCTGATATTCAGATGTACAGTTTGAGAGAGTTTTTCCAGTTTTCTGTTCCTGGAAGGAAGTAGACTATTAAATTTTCTTGTGGGCTTTTAGTTATTTGAAACTATTTAAAGAATCTAGATCAGTCAAGTGTTTTATTTAATTTTGAGATGATTGCAGTATAAAATTTTGATACTTCTCATGAATCCTGACCATTTATGAAAACATTCAGGAGTTCTGGTGAATTTCTGCCACTGAAAACAGCCTTGACATTTGATACTTGCTTTGCAGAAGTGTTGAAACAGAGAAAAGATTTGTGGGAGAGAAAATTAAACTTATGATAACATCAGACTATAATCAACAATACAGTTGGGAGGTGGCATCCACGAAAGGAGATGGAGGGTGGGAGGAAATGTAGGCAATTGGTGTCTCTAAGGAGTTTCAATTAGATGTGCCTAAGAGAAAAAAATGCCCATTCAGGAAAATTATTCTGAAAATTATGCAGTTTAATCCAGATATAAACTTGCCAGCTTTAGTTCCAGTACCTCTATCAATGACTTTTTGCCTCATTGAATGTGGCTAACTGTTGGAAATATTCAATGAAAACATGAAAATATCAACAAAACTTGATTAAAGAAATGGGACTGGTGATTGAAATTCATCTCAGCTCTGAAGTTTCTTTATATGTTTGACTATATGATCAATCATTCTGATTTTCCAGTAACAATCATTGCATGTCTAAACCTCTCCTCCAAACTTTTGACTCACGGATTCCCCAAAATACTAGTCCAAATTTGTCTCCAAACTCATTTCCATGACTGTTTTATTCAAGGTTTGTGACAATGAAGTACAGGGCTGTTTGTCTCCAGCTTCTGTCATAAAGCCCTACCATGGGTCTCAGGCGGTGTGAAGACCACATATAAAGCTACCTCATAACATTAATTTTAAGAGAAAGGATACTCTCATAAGCTTGTAAGCAAAAGTCCAGCAAGGCATGGAAGTGCCACCACACGATGGAATTTCATAATTAAAAAGAAAAATAAATAAAAAAATTCAGTGATCAAAAGACTATAAACTTTCAAAGGATCTTTCATTGAGGCAACAGGCAAGTACCTGCTGTATTGGTTTGTCATGCCCCGCCCCCCCCGCCCCCTCCCCCAAAGGCAGTTGCCAAAACAGCATCACCAAAAGGACATTGCATCATGTTTGACTCAGAAAATATTACACCTACTGAACTGACTGCATTATTTTAGTGTGGTGCTTACGCATTTACCCATCTACAGAAAATGCTTTGTGCTCCACAAGAGGAGAGCTGGTTTTGCTTTCTCACTGCATTCCATGTAGATGTGTGTGATTGCACTTTCTGTGGTCATCTTAATAAGGATGTGTGGATGTACACACACCATTCTGCCAGGTGATTTCTCCCTCTTTTTGTATTTTTTTTAATATATAAACACTACTGAATGTTCATTAAAAACGAAATCATCCAAAACATATTTCTTGTTTTAAAATCAGAGGTGAGAGACCCTGTCTTATCAGAAAAGGAAAAAAATATCTGAAAAGAAAACATATCTGGTAAAAGGGATCAGAACTGAACCTTATTTCCTAAGTAGCCAAGAAAACAAATCATGTAAGAATTCAGACCTCTGACCACCTCTGAAGGGGAAAGCTAATGGAAACAGCACCTCACTGGGGACATTACTGCATATCATCACCTAATAGTGACCCTGAGAGAAATGAAACTGAAGAGAAATGGAGCTGTGTGCGAGGGAGGTGGAACTGTTCTCATTTCTGAATCTGCAGCAGAATAGTCTAATTGGATATACAGCACAATAAAATGAATAAGTGGCAGAGGAAAAATATTTTCAATCTTCATAAAGGAATGACATGTAGATTGAGAAAGAGTCCTGCATTCCTAGACATTTTTTATAAATGCAGGATATATAATCAGTCAGAAAAGGAAAATTTAGAGGAGCTAACCAATTCAAGGGGCTGCCCATTTAGCAAATCATTATACCTTGTGAGAAACAGGCCACAGATAACTGAACATTCAAAATTAATTGGAAAGTTCTGAGAGAAATCAACATTTCAGAGAGGCACAAACATTTCAGACACTTCCCCCCCCCCACCACCCACGAAGTTGTTCATCACTGTAATCCACACATTTTCTAGGCATGAAGATTCTTCAGCCTGTGTTGTACTGCTGACAGTCAGATTGCTCTGTGCTGTGAGGCTAGTACCTGTACACAAACTGTCCCACAACCTCTGTCACCAAAACCAACTCTTGCCAACACACTGCCAGTGCCAGTGGTCAGCAGCTGAAAGTGGCATAAGAGGAAGAGGAGCGGAACAAAGGCAATGTGTCTGGGGAAAGATTAGGAAGCTTACCATTGGCATCCCTGGGAGAGGGCTGATGAGAGGCTGGAGATTTGGAGGTGAGATGGGCAGTGGCACAGAGCTAGTACAAAGTGTTGCCAGTCACCATTACTGTCATGGCCACAGCTGACACTGGGAGCTCCAGCTGCCATCCCTACCAGCAGCAAGGGTTGCTGCAGCAAGCAGTACCCAAAGCAGAATCTGTTTGGAAACTCCTGGTTCATGTAATATGTATTTCCATTTGATGTTTCCAGGCTGCTTTCAGGACAAAGCTTTTTTACTGAAAGAGCACCAAAATGCAATAATGAAAACCAAGTACTCTTTTATAGGTTTTGCAGTGCGAGCTTTAAAGGCTGTAAGTACCAGAGACTCTTCCCATTGAATTTAAATGCAATCCTTATTTCTCACTCTGGGGGAGTCTTGGACCACAGGTGGCAAAGTGGCAGGACGGACCCCTGCCTGCAGGCGATGGCCGAGAGCCCGCGCTTCTGAGGCACAGCTTGCAGCCTTGTTTGTAGCCACACAAGGAGTAACTGTGGAGCTGCTGGGTTACGCTGATGTTTTTCTCCTCGACCTTTTTTCAGCTGCTCTGTACCTGGTGCAGGCACAGAGACCACTGGGGGCGTGATTTGTCTGTAACATCAAACTGCTCTGACCAGAAATCCCTCCCCGGTCTCGACAGCAAACTGTGTTCGGACTGACAAAGAGGTCAGTTCGGCCAGGTGGATAGTAGGTGGATTTACTTTCATTCATTACTTAAAACAGGTTTCCAGAAGGACACACTGACCCTGTACTCACCCATTTCCCATATGAGCATGAGATTTTTTTTTTTTTTCTCTTCTGATATCTCAAAATAGGCATGAAAGGCTTCTTTCCCTCACCCTAAGACTGTTATATTCATGGGGTGTTTTGAAAACCTACAGAGAAGATTGTATGGAAGGGTCACATTTATTCACCTCTAAGGCAGGTATCTCATAACTGGAGAAATGTTTGATATCGTCTGTGCCTTCTGGTGACTTCCCAGGTCATGTAGAATCTAAAGGTGGCACCCATGTGACTGTGTTGGCACAGTAAGTATTGCATATAGATGACAAAATGTCTTTCTTCCTTAGTCCTGTGTTAAGTTCTCATAAGATGAGTTTGACTCCACTACACAAGGACAGCCATCTCAGGTTGCTTCCTCCTATACTAATACGTAAACAAGTTACTCACTTGCTTTTTTTCAGTTAATGTCATTCAGAGACAGTAAAATGCTTTAGAGTATTCATTCTGGTTCAAGTTGTGGAAATGGAGCATGTATAATTACCAATGTGGGTAGCAGTCCAGCTCATAGCCTTACTTATGCCAGTGAAGGGTATTATCTCATTATATCAGCTTAGCAGTCTTCTTTCCCTGGAATTTGAAATAAGCAGGGCACATAAAGGAATGATGAAACAACTAATTATAAGGAACATTATTTTTAAAACTGCACAGTAGTCAAAATACATTATTGGACTATTTTACATCATTAAACTACTTCCAAGAATGTATCTAGACTTTTTCACCATAAACATTTCTACATTGAAAATATAACTTGAACCTAACTCTATGGTTAGCTATTTTTCGAATGAGTATAATATGTGCTTTCATTTATGACAGGGCAAAGATGAGTGAAATTTTTAACTTCATTATATCTATCATCTCAAGTAATTTAGAAGATAGTCTTGCTGCATGGAGACTCTTCTGGACTAGACTGCTAATAATGATTAATGTCTGGGAAAACAGAGAATAGAGCTGCTAGCAAGAACTTGTTAGAACAAGATGTTTATTTGAATAGATAGTGATGTTCTAATTCAAAGGTAAAATACTTCTGGACCTTCAGAAACTTCATAGGTGCATTTTTTTTAGGTTACAGTACAAACAGATTTTGGTTTTGTTTTCCAACTCTCAGACCTTCAACCCAACTGAATGTCAAGCTGAACTTCGTTCTTTCCTTCTTGATGATCAGTTCCAGGAAGAAGGATTTGCAAGGCTGAGCCCATCTTCTGTTATATTTGTGAAACACTGTGGTCAGCGCTCAGTAACAAGTGGAACCATACTACCCACACCCCAGAAATATGGCAGCCAAATAAGGAAGGGAGGTTGCTGTCATGGGCAACAGAGGAAGATGTGAACATCAGCTGATTACAAGAGCCCCTAATTTAGGAACAGCTCTGTTCCTCACATAGCTGTAAGACTGGGCAAAAAGTCCCTTTACAACTGGGTCCTTTTCCTGCCAATTTACTGGTTCTTCTTGGAAGAAGAAAAGAGTGAAACATTTTGATGAGCTCTTTGCTTCATTTTCCTTGGCAAGAAGAACATCCCAGCAGATCCCATATTTTGCAGTATGCAGCACGTGTCAGAGTGAATGTTGGAGAGTGAAAAAGCCAGTGCTTGAGCAAGAACACAGAATGTTTGCAGTAACAGAAAAATATAGATACCCCTTCTCCAAGTACTAATTCAGTATTGCAAACAGATGTAATTCAATATCTCATATCTCCATTTCTCAAATAAAATAGAGGAACTCTGCTTCCATAGCTCTGTGTGGCAATACAGGTGCCACTGGTGCAGGAGGGACTGAGGCACATAGGCTGATTTTACAGCACTCTGGCAGATACATGCTCTGGCTAGTGGATGTTTAAACTGAGAGTTACTGTCAGAGCAGTCAAATTCCTTCTGTGGCACACAGCTCTCATGGCACAAGTAGATGTTCCCTGCCTTATATGCCATGCAGATATCACACTGTACAATGAACTTTTGAGATCACATTTTCAGCAGGAAACTGTTGAAAGAGTAGTACCTAGAAACTGAACTAGCTGAAATTGGTAACTGAACTGAACTGAATGCTTTCCTGACAAAAGGAATGCATGTGTTACATCAGTGCCATGGGCCATCAGCCAGACGGAGGGCATGCTCCTCCCAGAGATTCTGGTTCCCATGAAATGAAAAAGAGACTTCTGATACATCCCTAGAATTTCCCTCAGGCTTCTGAAATAGCCCTCTTTGCCTAGGAAACCTGGGCAAGGGAATAGAAGAAAATCAGAGTGAACTAAGATTTGAGGAGGTTTAAGACTCAGAGGAAATGTTTATTTTAAGGTTTATGTGAGAAATAAACAAGTCCACTCACTGTGGGCACTTGGGTCAGTCTAGCAGGCCAGCTGATTGACATATCTCAACTCTGCTTTTGAGGACTTCAGCCCCCAAATCCACAACAAATTTACTTCCCACATTCAGAGAAGAGCACAGTGCAACCAGGCTGCCCCTGCAAAATGGGGACTGAGCCCAGAGTTCAACAGATGTACTTCAGGACTGCAAGCTCTGGTGGTAGGAAGCAGATGGAGAAGAAGCAGTCACTTACAATAGACAGGTTTTGAGTTGGGATTTTTTGTGTATGTGTCCATGAATTGTCAAGAGCACAACCTGAAACTACTCAGCTGTGCTGCTCAAAAGCAGATATTTGGAGAAGGCAGAAATTATTAAAAGCTCCTCTTAATTCAGGAACAGCTGAACTGCACATTCTTTACCAGAGAGTGGGAAGAAGCTGAACTATACCTATGGGAGGGTGTTGAGAAGGACAACAACGTTAGAAGCTATTCTTTCCCTCCAGATCTGGAGCAATGCACAGGGAAGAGGAAACGATATCCACATATCTATCTGTCTGCTAGGAGGACGGCTGAGAAAAATCCCATTGTGCCTCTTCATTTATTTGTTTCTGCCTTGGTTAGCATAAAGCTCCAGCAGCAGCAGTAGGCAAGGCCAGGGGAGCTCCGGTCCCGGCGCCCCGGGACAGCGTTGCACTTCCCCCGGTCGCCAGTGGAGGCTGCTGTGGGTCCTTCTGCCCCCTGAGCCTGCGGGGTTCGGCCCCGGCGTGTCTCTCCCGGGCACGGCTGGCGGCTGGAGCCGATACAGCGCAAATACCGCGCCCCGTCTTGAAGACGTTACCCTTGCCAAGCCCAGGCCACAGAAAGGAAGCCGAATTAAAGCCCATGGGGAAACTCAGACCAAATCACAGACCGGGGAGCAGAGGAGTGGCAGAGAAGGATTTGGGGACACTCCTCCACACCGAAGTCAACCACAGCAGGGCAACTACGGACAGATCTGCCTGGAACCGCACAGTTTGCGCGGGTTCCCAGGTTGCCATGGGCATGCCAGCAGATGTGCTGGCCTTCGGCTGGGTGGCCCTGTGGTGCCTTGAGGCAATGAGGACGGGCTCATCGCAGCCCTCCTGCAACTTTTCCTCGAGTTTTGCTATGAAAACAAAAGCAAAGCAAACAATTCCCTTCCCCCCCAGCCCGAAAGTAAAGATCGGGCACCACCCGGGCTGGTAGAAAGAGCTCCATTGTCATTTTTAAATGAGATATCTTTGCAACCGCTTGCCCCTCCCCGAGCCAGCGGGGAGCCGTTCGTATCCCTGGAAGCGAGAGGTAGAGGGGAACAAAAGGCAAACTCCGAAATGACACTGAAAATAAAAGGGAGCTTTGGTTACCCCCAGGGAAAGGTCGAGGGGGAAAGGTCGTCTTCCCGCCAGCGCACGGGCCTCTGGCAGCCGCGAGGGAGCGTCCCTGGGCCCCCGGACCTGGCCCGAGGCCATACGCCTCTGCGCAGCGCAGAGGGCGCAGGAGGGCGCGGGAGAGCGCGGAGCCCCCTCCCCGCAGCGCACTCAGAGCAAGCTGCAGCTCCGTCAGCCTCTCGGCAGAGCAGCCTTGGGGCAAGAGGAGGCTTCTAGACCAAACCGAGGGGCATTTCGCCCACCGCCGAAATGGGCTGCGATAAATCAAAGTGCTGGTGTCGGCTCCCAGCCTGTCCCTCCGCGTTGCACCCACGAGCAGACGCGTGTCCGTAAGCTCGGCGTCGAGCCCCACTCGGGAGCCGAGAGCCCTCTTCGCCGGCGCCGGCGCGCCGCGGGCCTGGCGGCGGTGCTGCCCAGGCAAGGAGCCACCTTGGGCCGTGGCAAAGCCCGAAGAGAGGGCAAGCGGCAAGGCGATCCACTTAAAAGTTGAGCTCCTTGAAACACTTAGTGACGACAGGGTCGAGGACTATGAACGTATGCGTAAATATATACTCAAGCGTACCCACTACCGGAGAAATGCATCCACACACGTCTGTGTACGCATATATAGGCATGTGTGTGGAAATATACAAAAGCACGCAACTCCTAAGTTATCTTGCATAATATATTGATAAACTAGAACTAAAACCGGATAAGTAGATCTATTCCCTCAGGATTCAATTTGCAGACATGTACCGATAAAAAAATATTTTCATATGTATTTGTATCTATATAATCCGTGCCCATATTTTTAACTATCTCTGTAGAGAAACTTTTTGCACCTGTCTCAGGACCACCTTCCAGAAAACCTCTGCAAAAATTCAGCGTGAGTGTATTAAAAGTGCTTCGGGGCAAGGATAAATCTTTTATGTGTGTACTGACTGTTGCGGCGGTGACAACCCTCTGATATTGAAGAAGCCAGGTGCGGAGGACGTTATATTTAACTGTTAATGATAACGGTGCCAGGATGAGAAGGTTGTACAAATTCATACATTGACACGAGTGCTGTTGTATTCCATCCATCCCAGGCTACTGGGGCACCCATCCCACCCGGGTCCCCAAACAGGGCAGCCGTGACCGAGTGCCCTCTGGCCGCCGGGCCGAGGCGTGCCCCACAGCCTTGCTGCCCCCGCCCTGGCACGGCGGCTCAGAGAGCCCTGCCCTGGCACCTCGTACTTGGCCCCACCCTGGCCTTCTTGGTCGGGAACGGCCCGGCAAAGGAGAAGACGGGAGGGGATGTCGGAGGATTAGGACAGGAGGGCTCAGCCCTCCGCCAGGAATTGGGGAAGGAGGGAAGCGAGCTGCGAGGAAGTAGCGCTGCCCTCTCGCAGAGCCTTAAGAGTAAGGCTACAAGGGACTGTTGGCGAAGGGGCCCCCGAGAAATCCCAGATGCGAGATGCTCCACGCCCTGAGCAGCTGGAGGAGCAACTGTGCGTGTGCTGCGGAGGGGTGAGGATTTTCGCTTTAGTCTTTGGTGTTTTCGCTTGTTTCCTTAGATTCCCACGCCAGGGAAAAATATTTCGACCCGTGTATTGAGGGGGTTCTCCCACCCGAATGAGATAACCAGGGCAGCGGGGGCTTTCCCACTGCGGGGAATTGTCCCCATGAGCCATAGCAGGAAGTTTCCCCCCGGGGTGCTCTGTGCCTAGGGAGCGCTCGCAGGGAGCGCGGTTAGATAGGACGCCTGCCTTACACGCCCAAGCATGTGTTTCCCAGCCAGGGAGCGGCTCCCAGCGCCCTGCCTGCGGCCGGCGGTGACAGCGACACAGGTCCGCCCTACTCGGTCACTGCGGAAACCTCCACGCCTCTCCCTTCCTTCAGACGTGGGCTCTGGGCATGGTGTGCTGGGCACATCTTCCATATGAGGAGGACTCGAGGTTCAGGAGCTGTGTAAACGACGTGCACAAGAAGTTTCTGAGCTCGCTGAGGGTGGGTAGAGAGGGTGGAGTTGCAGCAGCCTGCCCCGGCTGTGTGCCTTTCCAGGCTCAGGGCTTTGGGTGAGGGATAATTTAAACCACTTCCTGGAGAGGTTTGCGTTTGACCAAGAGAAAGGAAATAGTTCTGCCCCAACTCTGATTTTGCCTTCTTTGATCCTGACTTCTCCATGAGCGGCAGCAGGGCCAGTCATGCGTCTGCGGGCAGGGCCGCCGCGCCGGAGTTTCGGAGCGGGGGTGACAGGGCTAGGTAGGACAGGAAATGCTTCGTGTGCCTGTGGCTCGGCCCGGCCAGGCACACGCCGATGAACTGGCCCACGGGGAGCAAGGATCGCCCCATACCTTGTATTACGACGTGGCACCTAGAAATCGCCCCTCTTGTTGTGAAAGAATTTCCCCGTGGGTCATCTGGGACCCTTCCCCTTTCCTCTCCGACTCCAGGTGCCCCAAGGGTTCCCGCCAGCCCAGCCGGCCGCTCACACCTAAGCACACGCTTCAGTGCTACGCTGAATCGTGACCGCGCTCCTGAGTGGGTTCTGCTTACCCGGGAATGGCGCGGAACCATCATGGGAGCTGAAAGTTCCTACAGGCAGGGAGAAACGATTAAGGGCAAGGAGCCGAGTTAGGCAACGGACCGGGCAAAATACCACCCCACCACCACCTCACCCTCATCTCGCGGCTTCTACCCGGCAAAATGGTTGGCAGGGCACGGGCTGGCCGAGAACGTTTGATTCCCCCTGGGGAGGCATAGAAGCTAGTATATGTATTTTAAAAAAAAAAAAAAAAAAAGGACATTGTTGTCTTTAAGAGAGCCCTGTGCGCACTTTCAAAAGCTGATCCTTGAGTTCCCAGCCCCCGCAATCCAGTTGATGAGGAAACGCGTTGCGGTCTTGGTGGCACCGTTTCCATTGGGATTGGCACCATTTGATTGACAGTCTCCCATTCTTCCACCTCTCGAGTGTTATCAAACGGATTGTGTGGGGTCAGAAGCTATTGAAGGGACGTCCGTGTAGCCGCATTCTGCAAACACGGGGTGAAGACCGTGCCTTTCTTATGAAAATGCTTCCACCAGGCAAAACGCATCTTATCTTTCCTGCTCTCCTTCTTATCATTTCTTTTTAACTCGAGCGTTTTACCAAGCAGCATCACCAGGTAAACGAACACAGCACTCGAGGCAGCCTAGCCAGGACTCTGTCTGGGATCTGCAGCTCTAGAGGACGAAACCTGGGTGAAGGGATTTGAAGGGAAAGGGTGAGTGGACGCCCGGGGCAGTGCAGCAGCAAAGAAATTGTCTCGACTCTTCTTCGTAGTTTCAGCTGCCCCGTTATTGCTGTTTTGGGGCACGAAAGGAGGAGCAGAGTCTGACCTGCTTCCTTTTTTCTATGTCAGTCATCAGGGCTTAAAAAGTGCCGCAGGGACCTTACGAGTGTAGGTGTGCCTGTACGTACGTCGGTGTATTTCTAAATAAGAGAAGAGACCTACAAAGAGAGTTTCAGCCTTCTCCTCAGCCAAGGGGGAACGAAGAGCTCTCGTATTAGCTTCCATCTACAAAATTCCGCGCACAGTCAAGGCTGGAGTCGCTCGGGTTAACCTAATTGAGCGATGCTTCGGAGGCGATTTGACCTGCGCTCACTCAGGCAGGAGGATAAATAAGCTGATCCAGCCGCAGCTGGTGGTGGGAGAAAGGGGTCGCTACGGTGGCGCCCCCGGCAAGGCGCAGGACTGGCGGCGGGGCGCCTTGGCCGTCCTCACTCTCGCGCCCCGCCGCCGGAGTCGGCGCTGGGGCCTCCCCAGCTGCCCCACCTTACACTCCCTGTAGAGAAACGCAGTCGCTGCTCCTGCCCCACAAATCGTTGCGGTTCATCTCTGATTTGAGCCAACTGCAATGTAACTTTGGTGGATCCTATGTTATATTTTTTTCCTCTCTTCATCCACTCCCACCTTTTTAAGCCTCATGTGCCTGAAAAATTGGGGTGGAGGGGAGAGGAACAACAAAGCACCAAGACAAGGTCGAGTGTCTCTATAGGAACAAAACCAAAGCCTGTACTAAAAAAACACGCGGGGGNGAGTTAAGATCTACAGATATGAAAAGAGGTAAAATCAGCCGCCTTTCTATCCCCAAATCGCCCTTCCTTGCCTTTGGTGACCCAGCAGACTCACAAGAAGCCCACTTCGAAGTATTCAGCCTTGAGGGAGCTGGCGCCGAAAGAGGCAGCTGAGATGATGTGGGAGAGCTGGAGGCTTGATTGAAGGAAAGTTCCCTCGATTATATTTGTGTGGAAAAGCTCACCTCTTGCAGAGCTCTAAAGTGTAATCAAGGCTGAGGCTTACACTTGAAGGATGTTAACTCTCATACGGGAACCTACTTTCTCCTAAACGGTTTCTTGCCTAGTGAATGAGAGTCCCCCAATTGAAGCAAAATGATCCTTATGTACTAATATCAAGCACAGTCACAAAGCGACCGGCTATTTATGCTGCCACTTTAGACAAAGATATTTAGTTATTCCCGGGTAGCAAGTGCACTTTTGCATTTTTAAGCACTAACCAGTCGAGCGCAAGCATATTTACAGGGCAATTACTAAATAGTTACTCGACACTTCAAAGTAACTAGGTTAACTGTACTTTGGCTGTAATTTTCTTAATATTCAGGTAATCGCTGTATTAATTTGGTATATCAGGGTCGTAGACCGGATGGGTGAAATACTTATAGGAGGTTTCTCTCCTCCGCTTGGGAACATCCCAAAATATAAGATTTGGAAACACTAAACAACTTGATAAGTTTCTTCAAAGTCCCAAATGACATTAGTGGCTGGCTACATGTGTGACTGTGAATGTATTGGCTTTTGTTTTCACAATGGATCCGAGAACAGGCCCGAAAATTACATCAGTTGGAGGGAAACTGCAGGGAATTCATTGGCAAGGAATTGGTCTTCATTGGAAGATCTGAGAGGTCTTCTCTATCCAGCTTCCGTGATGTATAAATAATCTTAGAAAGCAGCTTTAGGTTCAGAAGGGACCACGACTGACTATGACAGTCTTCTCCTTTGAGAATAGTGGGCGGCATTTTGAGCTAACGGGCTTTTTTTTCAGTAGTCTCTCGCCCCAGGCGATTAAATTACTTCTTGTTTTTGCAAATTTGCATCTTCCTCCTATCCCTGAGGTTAAATTAAAAAAAAAAAAAAATCTAAGTAAACGAAACTTATGAGTTTAGGGAAAGAAACGATCCTCCCCGTGGGCATCTCGCCCTGAGCATATCAGCAAACACAGAAAAGGTTCCCGAGCTGCTAAATTCCGGGATTTCAGGCAGCAGCCGCCCGGGACACCTGACAAGCCGATGCGGGAAGTGGAGAGCGGTGGCCCGGAGCGAAACGCCTGCTCTCCGGGAGCTGCCCTCCCGGCAACGGGGGGGCTCCTTCCGGACCAAACTTAGTGAGGGCAGAGGGGCACTCAGTCCTTCAGCTCACCAGCATTCAGCCCCCTCTCCCCAGCTCTCACAAAGGCTGGACTGACAGCCTTGCCACCCGGGAGCTGATTTTAAATCCTTTCACCCAGTCAAATGGGGGTCTTTTAGCCTTGCTTTCCATTTCCCGTCTGCGATATTGCCACCCCCGAGAAAAACAAAATGAGTTCTGCTCACGGGGTCTCTCTCTTTCCCTCTCTCTCCCGCTCTCTCTCTTTTTTTAAAAGACGTTAAAAAAAAAAAATCCTGACAAGTAAAACTTAAAGGTGTTTACCTTGTCATCAGCATGTAAGCTAATTATCTTGGGCAAGATGTAGGCTTCTATTGTCTTGTTGCTTTAGTGCCTATGCCCCGCCTCTGGTGGCAGCCTAAAACCTGGCGTCTGGCTAAAACAAACGAAAGGCAGCCCTGAGCCTCCACTCAATCCAATTAAGGCGGACTTCGTCCACTCGGTTACGTGTACATCCAACAAGATCGGCGTTAAGGCAACACCAGAATATTTGGAGGAAAAAAAAAAAAAAAAAATTTTCCTCCCCTTCCTTTTTTTTTTTTTTTTTTTTTTTTTTTTTTTTTTTTTTTTTCCCCAGCCGCCGAATCATGTCGATGAGCCCAAAGCATACGACTCCTTTCTCAGTGTCTGACATCTTGAGTCCTTTGGAGGAAAGCTACAAGAAAGTGGGCATGGAGGGCAGTAACTTGGGGGCTCCCTTGTCAGCCTACAGACAGTCTCAGGTTTCTCAGCCGGCCATGCAGCAGCACCCCATGGGCCACAACGGAACAGTGACTGCTGCCTACCATATGACAGCGGCAGGGGTCCCCCAACTCTCCCATGCTACGATGGGGGGCTACTGCAATGGGAACCTGGGCAACATGAGCGAGCTCCCGCCTTACCAGGACACCATGCGGAACAGCGCTTCGGCGACAGGATGGTACGGCACCAACCCGGACCCCCGATTTTCTTCAAGTAAGTCAGCCTGGGGTTGGGTGCTCGGGTGGCCGGCGGGGGATGGCCGTGCACCTGCCCCGCCGCAGCGTTGGCAACGGGTTCCGGGGGTTCCGCGGCACGGCAAATCCAGTCCAAATCCCAGTGTCGCCCCCATCCTCCCCATCCCACCCCTCCCCCCCCAGTTCTCTTTTCTGCCTGAGGATCGTGCCCAGTCCCTCCATCCTGTCTGACTTTATGGTAGCCTCCAGGGGCTGCATTTGCGGAAGGAAGGGGCGAGAAGCTCCGCGGTGGCGGGAGCCCAGAGCAGCCGTCCAGTGTGACGAGAGCGACACAGCCCGGGGACCCGGGAAAGAGCCAGACGTGCCCGTCTGCCTTCCCGCCGCCCGGCACCGGGCGGGCCAGGGGAAAGTCGGAGCCGCGGGAACCGCGTCCCGTGAGGCTCGGCGAGTCCGCCCCGGCCGGCGCTACGGAAGCTCTTGTCCCCAGTCGCTCATGTCGTGCTGTCACAGGAGGTACTTGCTCGGGTGTCACCCTCCAGGCAAAGCGAGGGCCGAGCGGTCGCTTTCATTCACTGGGACTGGGCCGGGAGAGAAAGGGGTCCCGTTGCCCACCTCTTACCCCAGGGAAGAATGTCGTTCTTTGGGAGTAGGGAGGGTCCGAGGCCCCTCGGGCAGGTTTGGGCTGCCGAGGGGCTGCGGGGCCCTGCCAGGGCCAGCGGCGGCGGTGGCCTCCGGGGCGCGGAGCCCCGCTTGAACCGAGCCGCCTAAAACGTGCCGCCTTCTCCCTTGCAGTCTCCCGCTTCATGGCGCCGTCTTCGGGCATGAACATGGGCGGCATGGGCAGCCTCGGCTCCCTGGGAGACGTGAGCAAGAGCATGGCCCCTCTCCAGAGCACGCCGCGGAGGAAACGGAGAGTCCTTTTTTCCCAGGCCCAGGTTTACGAGCTGGAGAGACGTTTCAAGCAGCAGAAATACCTCTCCGCTCCGGAGAGGGAACATTTAGCCAGCATGATACATCTCACCCCGACTCAGGTCAAAATCTGGTTCCAGAATCACCGCTATAAGATGAAACGCCAGGCCAAAGACAAGGCTGCACAGCAGCAAATGCAACAGGAGAACGGCTCATGCCAGCAGCAGCAGTCTCCCAGAAGAGTGGCGGTGCCAGTGCTTGTAAAGGATGGCAAGCCCTGCCAGGCAGGCTCCAACACACCCACAGCAGCAATCCAGAGCCATCAGCAGCAGGCAGCAACAACGATCACAGTGGCTACCAATGGCAACAGCCTCGGACAGCATCAGAGCCACCAGACAAACAGTGCAGGGCAGTCTCCAGACATGGGACAGCACTCGGCCAGCCCTTCCTCTCTGCAGAGCCAAGTCTCCGGTTTGTCTCACCTAAACTCTTCTACTTCTGACTATGGCACTGCCATGTCTTGCTCCACCTTGCTATACGGTAGGACCTGGTGAAAGGATTAAACAAAACAAAGGAAAAAATAAGGAAAACAAAACAAAAACAGATTTTCCCCGTCACACAAATCTCTGTCCTGTCCAAACTACTGGGTGGTTTTTTTTTTTTTTCACANCCTCTAAGAGAGAATTTTTTTGTTCGGTTTTGTTGTTACTCTTGATGGGTTTTGGTTTGGTTTGTTTTGTTTTGTTTTTCTTGTTTGTTCGTTTGGGAGGTTTTGTTTGGTTTTTTTGGGAGGGTTTGCGTGGGGGTTTAGCTGTTGTTGTTGTTTGTGGGATTGTTTGTTTGTTCGTTTGTTTCCTTTCTCCCCCCTTAGGGTTGTTTTATGAGGTGTTAAAAATATAATTCTGACTAATAACCATGGAGCAGTCTGCAGAAAGGGGACCATCGTTAAACATGGTCCGAAGGCTTGGATTCCAGATGCACACTTTGCCAGGTTCCAAGATTGCATGTAAATATAGAGATTTTGGGGGATGGGGTGGTTTTCCCCAAAAGAACGCATTCACGTCACCCAGACACCAGAAGCAACTTCCCCCCTCCCCTGGGCTCCGCTCCCAGCCCCGCGCCAGGGCTTGCGAATGGTGTCGTGGAGTCATCAAAGGCTTGGCTTTTATTTTCTTCCTTATGTTTGATGTGAACATGTAGCTGTATAATGCTGTCAAAAGTTGGACTAAACTCATAGTTTTTAGTAGCCTGTATATTTTGTTGTAAAAAGAAAAAAAATACAATCAACCAAACAAACAACCCCCATCTTTTTTATGGACACTGATTGCCCCGTTGTAAATCCTTTGGCAGTTTGTTATATGCGCACACCGCATTCTCCTGTTGTAATTTATGTAGATATTTGGCTTAAATATAGTTCCTAAGAAGCTTCTAATAAATTATACACATTACGAATATTTTTTTCCTCCCGGCTCTCCCTTCCCTGTATAAGTTTTTGTTTTGTTTTGTTTACATATTTGTTTGCTCTTGTTGGGGGGTGGGGGGGGGATGTTTGGCTTTGTGGGGTTTTGTTTAGTTTGGTTTGGTTTTTTTTTTATTGGTTGGTTGGTTGGTTTGGTTTATCTTGATGAAAAAACAATCCGTGATGCTGCCAAACCCCGAAATATCCCTGCCCCTCTCAAGGTCTGGACCCTGTTCCCAGAGGGAAGCTGAACCAAAAAGTTAACAGGATGCAGGATCAGTCCTCAGCGTTAAAAAGTGATGAGCAAACGCGTGGGATTCACAAATTCGAGAGTGAAGGGATCAGTCCAAATTCATCAGCCTGATTATTGTGAGGGCGGGATACACCTCAGAGACTTCTTGCTAGAGAAAGAAAAACATTCCGGGAGTAGAAAATCGAATGCCAAAGGCACGGAGGAAAAAGAAAGTAAAAGTCTAATGTCATTAGAAATTAATTAAGGAAGAAGCTAGTGACAGTATAGAACATGCGGCAGATTTAAAGAGAGTTCGGTTTTAATACCTTGTTAAAATTAATAATTTCCACTAAGTTTTCCTGTGTACTTGTATTTTAAGAGAAATACAGTCACCTTATTTATAATCAAAATTAAAAGATTGTGTACTAAGTAGTTTGAATTAACTTTCATTATCAAGCTTTACTGCATTTTCTGCACATATCCACCCCCGCAAGAGCACATACACTCACAGAGATTCTCCCTCTCGCGTCCACTTCGTTACCCTGGCGGGAGTTTAGCTGCAGGCTGCATCTCACTGTAACATTTTTGTCTGGGTTTTGGTCGGTTGGGTTTTTGGTGGGTTTTTTTTTGTGTTTATGGCTTTTTGTTATTGTTGTTATTCGGTTTTCGTTTGTTTGGTCGGTTTTGTTTTCAATTTTGTGTGTCTAACGATTTGGGAAGCTTGTGAAGAAGATGAGGAGAAAGTGCGTGTGCGCGCATGCGTGCGCGTGTGTGCACGCGGGATGCGCGAGGTGCTACGCCTGCCTGAGACACCGAGCAGCGGTTGGTGGGAAGGTAAATACCAAGCGTAAAGGAAGGCAGTTAAATACTAACTTTGCTGTAAGTACGCAAAGCATATCAGTTAATTAGATCGTGGCAGACAAGTCCGAAATACATGTAATACACTATCTTTCGGGTCCCAGATACCCCTCCTGTGAGTGTAACAAAATAAGAAGCCCCCCGTCCCAAAAGACCTTGCAGCATGTTTTCCTTCGCATCTGCTGCCTTGTTGGGTTGGGGTTTTTTTTGGTGTTTTGTTTTCTGTTGGGTTTTTGTGTGTGTGTGTGTTTTGGGTTTTTTAAAAGTTTGTTTGTTTTTCCTAGATCTCCTCAGTTAAACTACAGAAGAGAATCGTAGTCATTGAAAGACCTCTGAATTATAGAGGTGTTATAAAATGCTCATATTTTAAAAGAGAAGGCAAGAAGCTTGCCCGGGATGGAAATAGCCCAGCTTCCAGTTTCAGTAGCAGCTTTCGAAAGCTCTAGTCTTTTAGTTATACAAGATATCCGACGTTACTCGGACACAAAGTGCTAGTCTGGATGGAGAAAAAGGGAAATGGAGGGGGGGGGCATTGGATTCTTTCTGCCTTCCCCCTTCTTGCTCCCCCCCCCT
>VWZI01006521.1:334870-345659 GCA_013396835.1 Psilopogon haemacephalus
TGGGTGGGAGGTGTGTCTGGAGTTTAGTGCTATTATTTATGCTAAAAGAAGAAAGTGTGTTGAGAATTCCTTGTCCGTGGTACCGCGCTTCCAGCTCCTGCAGGGGCAGCGAGAGCAAGGGTTAATTCCGCAGATTTTAAAAATTAGGGTTAGTTTCTCTCGAGTGAACATACAAACTGGAGGGAAGAGTGCATTTAAGTCGACATTTCCCCTTCAAATGTAATTAGTGTTTGC
The DNA here is from genome assembly GCA_013396835.1 of Psilopogon haemacephalus. Classification (NCBI taxonomy): domain Eukaryota; kingdom Metazoa; phylum Chordata; class Aves; order Piciformes; family Megalaimidae; genus Psilopogon; species Psilopogon haemacephalus. The sequence continues at coordinate 335,105 of VWZI01006521.1, forward strand.
ATCCTTTAAAAGACGGGAACGTTCAAGAGTGAGGAGCACTGAAAGGCATTATACAGCAGAGAAATATTATTTCCCCTCCCCAAATATTGGTGTTATCGTGTTCGATAGGGATTCGTCCAGTGAAAATTCTCTATAGATTTCAGGGGAAATAAATGAATTTTATTGTGTCTTGACAACCTCATAAACACATATTTGGTGGTGGGTGTAATTACTGTAATGGATTATTATGTACACTGACTTATCTTTCTTAAACTAGATTTAGTTTCGATTAAATAAACTCGTTTCCACTTTGTCTGATGTCGGCTTAGTTTAAAGTCTGTTTACTTGTACCACAGAAAGGTGAATTCATCTCTTTATTAAGCACTAGAGACCGAGCAAACACAGTTCAAACTGTATTTACATATCAATCAGGAGAAATGCAAACAAGCTGCTCTTTAGCAATTTTATAGGGATTTTTTTTGTTGTTTTTTTGGTTTTTTTAGGACATTGCGTTTTCGTCTTTTATCATAAAATTCTTTGCATGAACCAGTTATGCCTTGACTGGCATGAAGACATTTAAGGGGGGATATATGACAAATAAATTTTAATCTCCAGCCTCCCTCGAGAACGTTCAGAAGAACTTAGTCCCCTGTATGACTTTTCTAAACTAAAATTTACGTCGCTGTTTGAACTCCTGCTTCTTACAATATGCTGGTTTTCGGTTCCCCGGTAATCAGTGCGGAACTTGAATAATGGAATAGCAAAGAGAGGAGAGGGCAGCGTGATTCAAATCTGAAATGACCGAAAAAATGCACGATTCACAATAAATCTGCTCCTTTATCGACGTGAGACTGTGAGCACCCGGTATGCAGAGAGATGAAGGGATCTAGTGAAGAGTGGCCATTCCCTTCCAATCCCCTGCTCTCTGGCACTGTCTGGAGATGTGGAAACGTGGAGGACATTTTTCACTGCTGTAAACAGGAGTTCATGTTTGAGTGCCATGAAGTGTGCACAGTAGGCTGTTAGGAAAAAAAAAACCACAACAAAACACGAACAAACCCAACCAAAACCCAACAAATACAACAAAACCAAAACCAACCCAAAGCAACAAAAACAAAATAAAAAATTTTAAAACCCAAAACAAAACAAAACATCCAACCAACCAAATCCAATCCAACAACAAAAACCCGCAAAACCCTATCACCACAGTCACAACAGCAGTGACAATAGCAAAAGGCTTCCATATATTTACTATTTCGTATAAAAACGGGCTGTGGGGTGATTCGGGTTTTTTGTCGCTTCACAGCAGACTGTTGGCCGCAGGGATGCTCAGAAGGACAGGCTCGAGGGAGGCTGCAGCGCGGGCCTGCCCAGGGCGCGGCTGCTCCCTGGGCTAACGGGGCAGAGCGGGGCTGTTGCCATACCTACGGGGGAGCAAAAGCAACGAGGAGCTGATCTAAAAGTATATTGCCTGCGTCTCCGTGCAAAAGGCAACGCAGGGCCTTAAGAGTGTTCAAATCGCAGGTCCCAAACAATGTAATCCGAGACAGCGTTAAAATGAGACCAAGAGAAGTTGCCACGGGGAGGGAGTGAGGAAAAAAAAAAAATTACGAGTTTTGTGGCAGAGCGCAGGTAGAGTGGCCTCGCTGGAAAGGAAGCCCCCGTCCAACTTGTCGTGACGGATGCTTTTACAAAGGGAACCTAGAGGTAAAGACTGAGTGACTTCGGAAGAATTTCAGTCCTTTCATGGCCGTGTCGGGAGCAAAGCTGATTTTTTTTTTTACCCTGTCTGACCCACTGCTCCTCTCCTGAACCCCTTCAATAGCGAAAAAAAAAAAACAACCCTCCAAATCCTAGGTAAATGGTAATACTGTTTATATATATCAAATGTGTACAGAGGTCTGGCCCAGTCCGGCTGTCCCTGTGAGGTAGTGAGATTACCGTCTCTGGCAAAGTGACGAATAAGACGAAATTACTTTTTTTTTTTTTTTTTCCTCCTGACTGCAAGTACATTAGGGAGCAGGTAAGGTCAAAGTTTTCTATATCCTATGTCTTTCTTTTGAAGGTTTCTGATCAATTATGTAAATACGGCGGTGAATAAGAGGTATTGGCGTAAAAAGAAACAAATCCTTTTGATGCTTGAAACAACTTACTATGCAGAAAATATCTTGGGAAATCTAGAAATGGACGTAAACTGTGTTATTTAATCTTCGATGTAAAGTTTTTTGTTAGGGGGGTGGGGAAGATGGAAAGAGGCATTTTTCTTACAATGACACAGCCATTAAAAAGCAGGCGTATTTACAAATGGCTGGATTAGTTACCTGTGAAAGATGGTATGACTACTGTCTCGGATAAAAGTTTAAAATGTGTATTCTAAAAATATTTACCGAGTGAATAACGATATTCAGGTCCGTCTTTACTGCCTAACTCCATACCTCTCACTAACAACTAAATCTGAATATTATGGCTACTGTTATCAGAGAGATATTTCTACAGCTGGACTTTTCGAGTAACTGTAAATTAGTTCGTAGCTTGTGTTCGTTGAGCGGGTGAATTTACTTATCTGGTTTTAATGAGTGCATACGACTTACTGCATTCATTTGTTGAGAACTCCCTATATAATTTTGAGTAGTGCTTCTTTGATATAGGGATTCCTTACAATATACAGAAACAGAATAAAGCGCATGTACACATGAAATAGGGTTGGGGGGTTTTGGTTTTTTTTTGGGGGGGGGGTTTTCCCGTCTTGAGGAGGTCTGTTCGTTTGGGTTTGGGTTTAGTTGGGGGTGGGGTGCTGTTTGTGTAAATTAAAAGAATAGTTGCAAGTCTTAGAAAACTAAGCAAGGTAGGGGATCTTCACTTTCATCTGTTCTGGTGTATTTCACTGGAGTCTTTCTCGATCAAATAAATTTTGGGCAAGTAATGACGTGTAGAAGGTGACAATCTTACACACACCTGGCATTTTGGAGGGAATAGACATTTTTGCTTCACATCAAAGGTGTTGCTGAAGTGGCCGAGTTCATTTCAGTGTGTTACTGACCTAATAATGTGACCGATTATCTCTCGATGCTTTTGTTCCTTAAACTTTTTGGTTTCGGTGCTGTTGTTTCTCAGAGAAGCTCATAAAAATGCTCTCTTTTTCTTGAGCTCGTTCTTGGCCTCCACTTTCGCTCTTAACATACGCTCTGCTTCAGAAACTCATCGCTGCTGTTGTGAAATAGGATGCATGAAGCTTCCCATCCCCTGCATTTCTCTCGGTATTAGATCACCGCAGAGGGAAAACAAATAAACAAACTTTTTTTTTTTTTTAAAAAAGGTGAATTACTTATGAGAGGTGTTTTGTATACATACGTGCTTCTGTCTACGAATTATATCTTTATGGCTGTGTGTATCTGGTGTTGTGTGTAGGAGTTAATGTGACCGGCATTAACTGTGGAATCTCGAGAACAGAGGCGGACAGGAACGAGAAAACTCTTACTTTTAAAATAAGCATTTACCCGCCGGCCTGTGCGTCCGCTCCGCACTTTCACTTTACACCTAAGGGATCCTCTCGCAACTTTCTGCCTTTGCCCGCCTGAGGCTGTCCGGCCGGAAGCCGGGGAGGAGGTCAGTCCCGCAGTGCAGCCGCGCCGCCGACCCCAGCGGGGCACTCGCTTCGCTACCTTTATGCCCCCATCGCCCTTCAAAAAAAACCCGACACGGCCAAAGCTGTAACGGTGCGCAAGTGGCGGTTCTCTGTCGGGGAGAATGGGCCTGATTCCGCCCTTGGCAGCCAGGTCAGCGGCTACGGGGTCCGTGGCACGCAACAGACGGGCTCCCCTGCAGCCTCGGTCGTGGCGCTTGCCTGCAGGAGCTAGGAGCAGCTCCGCAGAGTTCCCCGCCCGCGGGCCGCAGGCAACTAAGGGCAGTGTTTGTCTCTTTCTGTTTGCATTGCAGCTAAGGCAGCCTCTGCCCGCGCTGCCAGCTGCAGGTGCTCCAGGGCAGATCCAGCTGTGCACACCCACCGCCTCTCAGGTCCTTGGCACACGGGGCAATGCCCAGACGGGAGAGCTGCAAACGCCGGGCCAGAAGCCCCTTTGACTTTGGTCCAAATTCTGCTCCCAAATGCCCTGACAAGGTGTTTACTGACTATGGCTCCTTGCCATAGCTAGGGTGAGTGACATGGGGCTCGGCGACCCAATAATGCCCCGTCACTGCAACACACACCACACTTGCCCAGCGGGGTAAAGACAAGGAAGTGCCTGGCACCTCCGAGGTAACAAAAAAAAAAAGATCGAGGACAGGATGCGGCCGGATGAATTTGTGTCTTCGCAAAGGTACTGTCTAAGTGCGGGAAAGGACGGAGGACAGGTCCCAGCACTGGCATTTTCTGCTCTGTCAGAGGTTTCCCTTGCAGCCATTTGTACGTGGCTCTCCTAGGTGATATCGGGCCGCGGACACGGAGCGGTGACCCCGGTCCCAGCAACTGCCTGCCCGGCCAGCCCAGCTGCGTGGACTTCCCCGCGTTCCGCCGAGTAGGCAGGACTGGACACCCCTACCCCCTCTCAGCTCGGGTTTCGTTTGATTGGTTTAGGTGGGGGGGAAACAACCACCGAGGAAGTACCCGAGAAAGTTTGGGCATGCTCGCCCCAAGCAGCGGTGAGACAGCGCGGGTTGAGAACGGGACAGCCCGGGCTGGACGTGCGGGGCCGGGAGCTACACCGCAGGGTGCGGCGTGGGAGTCCCGTTTCTTGCCGCCGATTTCTCTCTCCCCTGGGCGTGAGGTGCTTGTCTGCCTTCTGCCCGGTGCAGATCCCCCTTTTCTTTCCTCGCTTTTGAATTAGCCTTCTGAATCTGAATGGAGTATTCTCTGGAAGATATGACAGGGTTTAAAGCACTCATTACATATCAATAGACGGAACCTTTCCATGGAGGTTGTCATTCTTCCGTGCATGAGCAATAGTTGCTGCTCCCCGGCTCTGGCTCTTCCATGTACATACACACATACACAGATTACTCGCCTTTAAATAATGGCTCACGAAACAGAACCCAGGCGTGAGAACTGTGTTGCCCCATGGAATTCGGGGTGGATACCGTAATTTCGTGCCTGGTGTCACAGGGAGGATGTACGTGGCGTGGCCCGCGCGTCGTACTGGTGTGGCAGTGGCAGGGGAGCTGGAGCTGTGCTGCCGTGGGGACAGCGGGCGGTTTCTTACCGTGGAAGCCCGGTCACGGTGTGTGTTTTGCACGGAGCAGGCTTCGCGGTGGTGGCTGAAGGTGTGTGCATTGGGTATGGTAGGGAAATCTGCGTGTCTGCGTGTAGCGGGGGAAGGGGTGTTTGTGTGTCAGTGCATCGCCCTTCCACAATGGCAGCGTAATTATCTAGCTGAAACATTCACAAATGGCAAAAAGTTGCAAAATAGATCGACCTCCCTGAGATGAGAAGAAGCCAGTTTCAGTGCTGCGCAACCATCATGCTTTTTTCAATACATTTTAAACAAGAGGATCTAGCAAACGATTCCGATTCAATACACATAATCAGTTTGGAAGTCCTATTTCCATTTGAAAACATGCCTATTTGCAATCATGAGGGCCGGACACGCTGGAAGATACAGGACGCATTCAGAGTAGGCGGTAGGTGAGAGAATCTACAGACGAGCACCAAATACTTCCTTTCCACCGCAGACCTTTTACACGACGCTTTAATCATGTTGTATTATTTTATCTAATATTATTTTTAAAAATATTGCTTAATTGACTTAAAAAGACAGGTTCCGACCTTAGCGAGACTCCCCGTTGGGGAAAAAAAGAAACCAACCAGGAAAAGAATGGTGATTGGAAAAGCATGTTGATTGTCCTATCAGTCTCTTAGGGTTAACAGTCATTTAATCAAGAATATACCGGGTAAATTATTCCCTAGAAAAATGGTTACTTGTTTTTTAAAGTGAGTACCGGAGGAAGGACAGCCGCAGGAGGCTATGGAGTCTATCTAGTGCCCGCCTAGCCCGGACCTCTGCCCCGGAGAATCTTCACCGTCCGGAGCTTGACTCTCGGGGCATCTCGCATTCCCCGCCCACGGCCGTCGTAGCAAACTGGGACTCCCTGTGGTCCTGTACTCCGAAAGCCCCATCCCATCCTGCTAAGAGAGTGGGGGAAAGGACACACAAAAGCCGGAACGCAAAGCCTGGGGCCTCAAGAAGGGCAACCCCCTTCTTGCCTCGCCCCCCACGGCAATCTCTGCTTCAGGCAGGCCCCACACTTCCCCGCCTCTGCTCGCTCCAGAGCGTTTTTCTTATTCCTCAAGTGCTCGAAGCCAAGAGAAAGCCCGGAGGCCTACGCGTCCTCCATCATAATCATCCTGCAGAAGAGGAGCGGGCAGGGAAGTTGAGGCTCGCCTGCCGGTAACCAATAGCGAAATAAAGGCTCTCCCAACACTGCACACAGCACATTAATTGGCGTTTCCGATTTCCCTCATTTACTTGTTTATGTGACTGTGCGCGCTGCTGACAGCGGCCCAGCCCCGCTCTCAGCCCTCTGCCCTGCTTTGCTGCTTGGGTTTTGAAAGCAGACACTTTCTTCTTGCAGCCAAACACCCGTCCCAGTCCCAGCAGCGCTGCTTTTCTCAGTTCCCACCCTCCGCCACACTGCTTTATTCTCTTCCACTTCAAAGGGCCAAATCAGCTCTCGGAAATTGGAGTAAATAAATAACAGAATAAATAAGGCAATGTCGTAGAAAGCTGAATTAGCCCCCTTGCGAGGTACAAAGCGTTATTACTGACAACCCGCAGGCAGACCGACGCGGATGACAGGTGGGTCCTTCCCGGCACCATTTCCCATGGTTCGGAGTAGCTCACCGGCTAGCTGGCTCCGCGGGAGGGGCAGCTCCAGGCAGAGCTCAGGGTCCCAGCTGCTTCCCTAGCCCGTGCTCTCTGCTCCGATCCCCGCAGCTCGCAGTTTCTCGCCCCAGTCCAAGTCACCATTTTTTCGGCAAGAAAGAAGGAGCAGGTAAAATTCTCTATACTGGGATTTCTACATTGGTCTCCGCCCCAGACCGCAAGGAAAGACCGTGTACTCTCTTCTCCGCTCCATCTAGCTAGGTCTGAGCCCTAAGTAAGGCTCGGGCCATACTGCCAGGAAAGAGCCGAAGTGCAGGAGGTCCCGAAAGGCTGTATTCAGTGCTTTGAAGCGTTTTCTCTTAGCCCTCAGGTACTACAAATGTGTCCTGTCAACACTCCTCCCCCGAAAGAAAACCAAAACAAAAGCAAACAAGCACCCCCCCAAACTCTAAAGAAACAAAACAAAACCCCAATCAACCATCCCCTACCCCCACAAAAAAAAAAGCAAATAAACCCCACAACAACAACCAAACCAGAACAAACAAACAAACAACCCCCCCAAACTCCAGAACAACAACAAAAAAAACCCCCAAAAAACAAAAACCAACACAAAAACCAACCAACCAAAAAAAAAAACCCAACAGAGTGGGCACCTAAGGGACCTTTTTCATGTCCAGCCAGGCACATTGGACAGGGTGGTTACCTAAGCTGGCTTCTTACTCGTGAAACAAATTTGGAGAGGGAAGGTGACGGTGGCTGGACACTTTCTGGACGGGACGAGAACAGGGCTCCTCCAGACCGGCAGGCGAGGGATCAGCGGAGTCGAGGCTCCCGACCAGCCGGTATGTGGAAACAGTCCGCACCGTTCGGAGGGGATGGTACACTCGCCGTGCTGAAGGAGGGTTTCTTGGCCGCCGGTGTTTCTGAACGAAAGGAACTTTCCTACAGACCAGTGTCTGGAGCCGATTCTCCCACGAAGAGGACCAGTCTAGCATGGGGGACGAACAAGGAGGAAGAACTTGACCTGTTTCCTTAGGAAAAGTTATTCCTCTTCCTATACACAGATGGTTTTATTCGCACAAGCTGTCCCACTAAAATCTATGTGCTAATCACAGGGAGCAAAGAGTAGTTTTTGCCCCCCAATTGATTTTCTCTGCTCCTCAAGCCACGCGGGTTCTTTGGTCGCTCACACTACTCGGTCGTGCCAAATTTCTCGCCGCTTGGCAGAAACATTCCAGGGCTCTCAGCAGAACAGGGAAAAGATTCCCATCAGATTTGCTTTTTGTATAATTCCTAAAGCACTTTTTTTTTTTTTTTTTTTTTTTTTTTTTTTTTTTTTTTTTGGTGTGTTTGCGTGCTTGTCTCTATCACCAGGATGTGGTACATTACTTGTTGTCGGGGGTCAGATTTTTATTCACATCAGTAACACAGCTCCGAAACAGAAATAGTCATGTCACTCCCAGACGCATCATCTATTTTCTCAAACAGACTCGAGTTCTGCTGTCACTTAAGAATGAGCACACACCCCCACACCTGCACCCCATCACCGCACTTCGGCTTCCCCGATATATGTTGCGATCTAAGAAAACTCATAGTCCATCAACAATTGGCCTGTTTGTTTATCAGTGATTTTCAAGCTAGAAGGCAGGCAAGATTCCCACTTAACCCAGCCAGCGCCTGGCAAGTGGGAGACCCATTTCCCTACATTACCAGACTACGGGCTGAATACCCCGAGCCTTCCCCGGGCCAAGGGAACAGGCGAACACTTCAAGAACAAAAGTGACCTAAAAAATGGTGCTACGAATGCGTGTGTGTGCGCATGTGTGTGTGTATCCCTCGCGCTAATACAGTTCTGGAAAAGCACGATGTATGGATTGTATTTTAGGACGTGTGTTTGCGTAACAGTGTGCTGGTGTGGAAAAGCAGTAACTTTCGTGTTCATTTGAGTTATTAAAATGTATTATAGATAAAGACACTAAATGCGGGTAAGGTTTGCAGAGAGACACAGGTAATTCAGTGCACAGCGAGAAAAAGGGGGGGGGGAAAAAAAAGGATAATCTCATTAACAACAAAATTTAGAAGAGTATCCTGGAAAAGACTATTTTCTTGTATCGTTCACCAACGTGTAGTCAGACTTTCTGTTCCTCTTTATTATTTAGATACTGGTTTGGTTTAAATATTCACTCCTGGACACTAGTCAAACTGCCGAGAGACATTTCAAGGCAGTTTAATACACCGACCACTGTTTTGAGGTCTCCACACTAGTTTTTTAATGAGGGATCCTGAAAAAAACCAAAACCCCCAAACCCCACAAACAAAAAACCCAGCAAATCGGCATCTGTCTGAAGGACCAAAACACACCCCAAACCCCCCAAATTCTGTTGCTAATACCTCAAAGAACAATGCGATAGAGAATTATTTGGCTTAATGAATATAAACTAAATACCAAAGCATTCTTAGGAATGAAAAAGACTTGACGACAGATTTTATTAAATATTTCACACATATAAAAATGTATTCTTTTTCTATGTACTTGTCCTTAACCTTTAAAAAGTAATGGCTGTAAATACAAGATCTGTACTTTCTCTAATAGATTTTACTAGGAGCTGGTGACAGAGAACTGATTTCTTTTCTATTAGGCTTTAGTACATCTTTGTTGAAGGCCTGCAGAATGACCAGGGATTAGATTTGCATCTCTTAGACTCCCTGTGTGGTCTTTGTAAGAAGCTTGTAACTGTTAAAAATGACTTGTTAGGAAGCGTGTGGGCTCTCATCTCTTTGCTTTTGACAGAATGATTGTGAAATTCAGATTGTTCTTGTAGGCTTTAGCCTGCAGATTCCACCTGAACCTTAAGCAATTAGAGCCTAATCTCAGTGCAATCATATTTGAGTTAGGATTTGTTGCACTTTGTTTACTTCAATTAAAAAGCTACGGAATATTTCAGAGTAGTTTTGATGTGATATTCTCTAAGCATTAGCAAATTTTTCCATACCCTGAATGCTACCCGCACTGCCCCATCGCTCGGCGGTTTAGAGTGCAAAGCACTCACCGAGTTCCGCGTGCGAAACTGAAGAGGAAACAGCAGGAAAGAAAAAACAAGCTGAACTGCCATGCGATACGGAGGGCAGATGTATGCTGCACCCCCTTCTTTCTGGAGCCGTCGGGAGCAGCCGTGTGTCTCGGGACCAGGCCCCCCTCTGCTTGCCAGTGGGCAAATATCGGGGAGGGATGGGGGGGGCGGGGAGGAACAACCCCAGGATCGGGATCAGGCTTCGCGACACTAGAGCGATTGCGGCGGTGGTTGTTGGCGTTTGAAGAAGCCTGAAATCGGTTCGTTACCGAGGCGAGGCTCCAGCTGCCCACCTCCCACTCCAGCAGCTGTGGCACGCTTTGCAGTTACACCTCCGGGCAGCTCAAACACCGCTCGTGGAACACGGCCTCAAAAAAAACCTCTAAGAACCCAAAACCTAGCCACGCCACCTGCCTGCAGTAACTCGTTATTTTTACATTTAAGATATAAAATGGTGAAATGGCAAAAATGTATACTCCGAGGGGTTCTTTTCTCGTACGGATGACAAGTTCCTATTCGAGTTCAGGTTTTATGTGGCCAGCCTAAGAAGGATGCTTTTTACTACTGACTTTCATATAGTTACGGTTTTCAAGTGCCATCCTCTCACATATTAGGGCTATTTTTCTTTCTTTCTTTCTTTCTTTCTTTCTTTCTTTCTTTCTTTCTTTCTTTCTTTCTTTCTTTCTTTCT
>VWZI01006521.1:345763-368834 GCA_013396835.1 Psilopogon haemacephalus
CCCTTCCCTTTCATTTCCTCCAATCGTTACGACTCTTCAGATGTCTCTGTGAATTACAGGTGAATCAAATCCGAGGCTTTCCCAAAACTCTTTAAAATTTGGTGTTATTCTGTTAAAAATTGGGAGGCTTTTTTTCCCCTCCCCATGTGATGCATTTGCTGCCGGTACACTGTATTAGGATGGTCTGGGCTCGATCCTGTTTCCAGTGAAGTTACGATGCAAGACCTCGTCTGGCTGTCAGAATAGGATCAAACCCTTCCATGCTAATAGAGGTTTAATAGCAGCAGCACATGCCAGACAACCACCATTATAACCTTGACCCAGTCAGGTGCAATGATATTACTTGTCCTAAAGTTATCTGCATTTCCTTGGTGACACAAACAGCTCTTTGTCACCTCTCAGAACCCACAATAACCCACAGGCAGTGATACCAATAACCCACTGATCTTTTGTTATTCTTTTCCCTCGGAAGCCTACTCTAGTAACAACAGGTTTTTAAAAAAAGTCTGCATGTTTTAGACTCATCAGCCTATACTGCTCAGAAACTTTTGGCCCCATGGTGAGCGCTAATGTAAAAAACCCCCACATTTTAAAAGTAAGTTACCCTCTGAGTAGTCTCTGTCTTGAGGACGAGTGCAGAACTGAGTGCTGGAGTGGAACATCAAGAGTTCCTGTGTGTATATCCTGCTCCACAATCTTGCTCTTAAGCTTGCGGCATTTGACCTAAAATACTTCCTTACAGGGAGTGTTGGAATAGTCTAGCATTACCACTGTAAAAACTTGGTTTCAGGGCTATAAGAAAACGCAAGATACATTTTACCCCACACCTTCCCCCTCTCCCACCCTGAACTTACAACTTTGCAATTATTTTTAAACCTCACATTTTCACTCCTTCCTTAGACCTGCCATGATTTACCATTTGCTTTTCCTTTCAATTGATAATCACTGGCAATACTTTTCCCTAATAAAACTTTAGATTTACCATGATACATCTATATTTCTGCAAAATAGGGTGCTCTTCAGACCTTTTCTATAAAGTGGTGATACATTCACAAAAAAAGAAAAAAAAAAAAGGCTGCTCTAAGAAAATAAAATATCAAAGCTCAGAGATACTCTCTGCGGAATGTAGGATGAACCAAAACAACTGATTTTAATGCCAAGAAAATTATTGTTATTAAAATGGTGTAATGCAGGTGTCCTGTACCCTGAAAGAATGGGCAATTCTTCTTACCTTAAAATACTGTTTTACAGATCACAATTTAATCTGTTTGAAATCAGGCTTGCACAAGGCTTAATGAGTGATGATATTACAGAAGTTTTTGGGGGTATCAGTCCAAGCGTCACCCAGTATCTCTGCTGCCTCTCCTCCTTCTCCTGCTTGTAGTGCCTGTGATTGTGATATTCACAGAAAACAGAAGACAGAAATATTTGAGCTCAAAGGCAAAGTTAACTCAGCAGAGGTTCTGCTTTGACAAAAGAAACTACAATGGACAGTTACTATTCTTCATTGAGATGGAACCAAGGAATAGAGAAGAATTTGCTAGCTTTAGTTTCTCCTTTAAAGCTAGGAGATGGAGTTGATACTTTTCTCAACATATTGGTAAATTCATGCAAGTACTGAAAAATGCTTATAGACAAGCAAAAACTAGGGAGAAGCCAGCATTTTCTTACAGCATTATTTCATGCAAGACTAGGATAATGAGAGGAGCCACCCTAAACATGGAGAGTAAGCATGAAGAAACAAGATAGTAAAACTAATGTGTAAAACTCTGCAAAACTGGTGTGGAAGATAAGAACAAGAATCCTGTTCTCCAAAGACAAGAGGAACCTGATCAGACTGTATGCAAGTGAACTCAGTTTACAATCTATTTAGATGATTTTGGCAGTCCACTGTCACTGAGGAAGGACAGGTTTTTCAACATTGTAATGCAGAAAAATTATGTGCTGAAATCAAAGAGGGATCAAAGGGTTCATGAGTGGCATGCTAAAAGAGGTATGAGCATGCTCTTTTGGTACAAAAAGTTGAATACAGCCTGCAACCAGTAGCTTCCTAGGTTGCAGAAAAGGATTTTTCATCTAGAGAAAGGGTAAACCTACTGTTACAAAAAACAGGTGTGTGGAAAAGTTTGAGATAGGGCTTCAAAACTTTCAGGAATTGCCTCATTTTGCTTAAGCTGAAATGAAGAAAAAAGCTTTCATGGCTTCTGAAGAAGCAATTATGTCACTTATTTAGTGAATATTTTATGGAAGCTCAGAAATGAGAATTGATCTGAATGTTGCAGAAGAGAGGAGTCACAGAAACCCTCAACAAAGCTGTACATAGAACAGGGTAGGTTTGCTTTTTGTTGTGTGTATGTATTTTGTATGGTTCTGAAGTCTTCTGTGTTACAGGTGTCTTCCACTAAAGAAAGCAAACTATGAGTGTCCTGCCTTTTTTCACTAGTACCATTGCCTCTTGGACAGATCTGATGATCTAGAAAGAATAAAACTTCGCCCATCTAATTCTGGCTTATAGATTGAATGCATTGGGATTTCTTATGCAACAAAAAGTGATTTGCAACAAGAAGTGATTTGTCTGTGGAAAGGAAGACCTCAAGACAAAAGCATATTATTTATTTTTCCCTATTTCTCTTATCTACCAGTATAGTTAAGATCTCAAGACTGCTTCACAGGACATGTCACAGAGCAATTGCATTATCTAGCAATATAAATAACGGAATCACATTACTTGTAATCCTTGACTTTCCAACGTGCAACCTTTATTATTGATCATTTTAAGCTAATGTACCCATAACAATGAAATAAGTCTGTTTGCTCACAATTTTTAGTAGAAAAAAAAAGTCTGCCTTGGTCACAACCCAAATTTTGGTGATTAGTGTGAAAGGTAAATGCCTCAAAAGCGTACAACAGGTTTCAAAAATGTCTTTGAAGTCACCTTCCCTTTGGGTGTCTTGTCTCACCCAAGCAAATCTATTTCAGCAGAGAAAATGAGTGACTGATCCAGAGTCTCCTTTGCAAAAAAGAACTTGCACTGTAATGCATGCCAGACCCAGAGATTGGAGGGATAATGAAAGGGAGTTGGCATAATTTGGAAGCTCTTTGCCTAGACTCCCTCACTAGCTGGAATGAGGAAAACCTCTGTCACTCATTTTTAGTGATAGTCTGCAGCAATAAATACTAGGCTGTAATGAAGGGGTACGGCACATAGACATGTATGAGGATGTTACAGCTTAGACAAAAATTCTGGTACTACTGCAGGTGCAGGAAAGAAATGGAGATCATGTGAGTATGCAAACCACATATACTAGAACATTATTCATAAGGTAGTGGTTAGGCTTACAGAAAATGTCTTACAGAAAAGGCAAAATAAAATTAGACCAATAGCTTATGTAACAACAGTACTCTACATATTGCTTCTAAAACAAGGTGCTCCAAGTGGATAAGTATACAACAATTGGCTCAGAAGACAGCTTTCTGGACTATGGTCCTGTAGCTTTCTGAATTTCATTATTTCTTGGACTTTACCAGAAATATCTTGTGGCAGTTAACTATTCCATGACATGATTCACATTTGGCAGTTCGAGGTCTCTATTTTCCTGAGCTCTTAAAACAGGCAGTCTCCATAGGGCAACTTTCTTTGTGGTGCTGTATTAAAGCTAGGTTTGCCCTTTCTCACAGTACTTCATACCTTGGAATCAATTCCACTGTGATCTTCCTCTTCAGTTCCTAATGCAACATTTTTTCCAGAAGAGAGAGGTGGAACCTGGAAAAGCCACTCTTCTTCCTTGTTGATTCAGTGAGCAATGCTGTAAGATCCAGAGATCTGCTCTGTTGTTATTATCTCAGTTTAGAATATGAGCTATTAATCACATTTTTGACAAGTACAAATGTTATCCTAAATAGTTAATACATTCCCTGAAGTAAAAATCCCAGAAGTTTTTTATGAGTATTTTTATAGAACTAAGAATCAACACCTACTTATTTAATTAAAAAAGGAACTAGAAACAAAAATCTGTGCCACAGTCCAAACTTTTTTTCTTTCTGCACGGTGCTCTCAGGAATGTATTGTTTTTTAATTCATGACAAAAACAGCCAGTACCTTCAATTTTGTTCTTTTATGCATTCCATTTCTACCTCAATCCAGAGTGACATTCTGGTTATATTTATTTAAAGAATATGAGAAGCTTTTCTGGTATATGAAATCAATGAAGTACATTTTCCCAGGGCAGTAGCAAAGTGGTTGAGATGACACAGTCACAGTCTACATGTAACTAAGAAAAGATTTTCTGTACTAGATATCTTTCGTATAGAAGGGGGAAAAAAACATAACGGCACCTTACAGCTGAAAGCTTATGCTAGGCAAAGTCAATCTGAAATAAAGTGAAACTCTTTAATAGTGAAGGTGGTATGAAAGATCCTCTATCACAATCAACACCAAGATATTTGCCTTTCTGGAGGATGGACAGAACCCTGATGTAGAAATTAC
The DNA here is from genome assembly GCA_013396835.1 of Psilopogon haemacephalus. Classification (NCBI taxonomy): domain Eukaryota; kingdom Metazoa; phylum Chordata; class Aves; order Piciformes; family Megalaimidae; genus Psilopogon; species Psilopogon haemacephalus. The sequence goes on from VWZI01006521.1 coordinate 350,250, forward strand.
TGGGTGACATATGGTGGCCTGCTGTGTGTAGGTGGTAAGACAAGAGAGACACATTGGTCCCTTCTCATCTCAATTTTTACGACTCTGAGAAATCATAGACCAAAGCCCCTTTGTCCTTGTAAGGATTCAATATTCTCCTGTTCAGAAAGGATATTTATTATTTGAGATCAAGAACACTGGACATTGAATAACAAAGCTAACACTGGTAACTGGAGAGCTGCATTTATGCTATACCCAACTTGAATTCCATAGAGAGAGAAGTCTGCAAAGATTTTACCTTCAGAATGCCCTGAAACAATGAATAGGAACAAATACCTCAGCTGAAGAAAAATATTTATGTCCTTATGATAATACACAACATATATGGAGACACTGACTCTTTACACTTATTGTGTCACCTGTCACAAGTGTAGGGTCAACAAGTCAGTGAACCAATTCCCAGTCATCTCCTTCCTTAGGAAGATATATTACTTTCTCACCTCAACATGTTCTATTCATAAGTCCATCATTACCAACCACCTCTATTTCACAGTATGTGAAATCCTGGAGACTTTGCAATGTCAGGAACAAAACATGGGTTTCTCAACAAAACCATGCAAACCTGTCATCACACAGGCACAAAAAAAAAAGTACTGAAATCCTAATTGCCACTGAACAGTCCACACGTAAGAATTCTAAACCCATAGTGCCTGCTATAATCAATTGTTACAGGGCTGCAATACTCAGTCCTCAGAGAAGTTCCCTGATGATCTAGGTCTATCTGGAGAAAGGAAACACAATGGAAACACAAGCCAAGTAACTTTTCATAGTATCTACCCTAGCTTTGGGTATATGACACATGAGAGAGAAGCCTCCAGAAAGCCTTCCTTGCCTGTCTGTTGCTAGAATGAATGGTTCTCTTGCTCACTGCCATAGCTGGCACACTTTTCTGCTTTCAATGGATCTTCTGTGTGGTTTCCAGGTTAAGAGTTTCTGCAGGGAAAGAGGGAGAGAGAGGGCATAGGAGTCTAACTTTGCTAGCAGTTCATGATCATGTACCAGGAGCTAATTGGGACTGAAAACTCTGATAGGCTGCTGCAGTGAGCCTTTATCAACATTAGTAAAAGGTTCCTCAGGCCCACACAGGGGAAAGAGAAATGACAATTAATTTGGAACATGGTTTTCACTCTAGCCCTTTACACTACCTTTTCTTACTCAGTTCTGGTTTCACACCCGTAACAATGCTAATAAGATTTGAGGGCTGCTTTTGAATATCTTTGATACATAACAATACTTTCAATAAGGAAAGTATTCTAGAAAAGAGCTGCATAGTACTTTTCTAAAGGAAAAGGTATAGCCTGCCATAAAGGTGAAGCATTACTAAACCTATGTTAATTAAAGAAGACATAGTTTGGAGCTCTGAGATGCTAGAGATAAGACCCAGCAGATATATTCAGATGTACAGAAGTCATAGCCATGCTTTAAAAATGCTTCCAACTCTTTTAGAGTTGACCAAGTATAAATATAACAAGGAAGCCTTAATCAATGCCTTTAGAAAAACCTGAAACTGAGCACACCTCCTTCCAACTGCAGACATCATTTCAATTTTAGCCAATTTGTTGTCAGACCCATAGTAGATAATGACAGGAAGAAAATTAGATCGAAAAAAAATGCAGGTTGTAGTAATGAGAACTCAAATGACTGCAAACAAAAAGAAAATGGAAAAAACAAAGGAAAAGCCTAAAGCCAGAGAAAACAGGGAGAAGCAATGAGGATATAGAAGAACTGGAATATAGTTATTGTTCTGAAGGGGAGAATTCCTCTTTCTGAATATTTAACACCACAGAAAGGGATTTAATGTAAATAAGTGATTGAATACTTATTTATTACAAGCAGTATCTATTCTCTTAACCCCTGTGGAAATCTTCAACAAAGGTGCAATTCTTCTGCAGACAGAGAAAAACTGAAGAAGTGACTGTGATCAGAACTGGCATGTATTTCTGCTTTTTTTTTTTTTAAACTGTGTGGATGACCAGTCACACATGAGGCCTGTGATATTTCTTCTCTTCTGATGCAAAGGTGGTAACAATGATATATACATAAAGCTGAGCTTAATCACCTCATTGCAGTGCCTAAACCCCAGAAGCAGCCCCAGCTCCAACCACAGAAAAAAAAAAAAAAAATTACCCTAGTGAGAAAACCAGGTTAGAGAGAGAGAGAAAACAGGCTCAAGGCTCTGCTGGAAGGCTGTAGCATGACAGGGAATGAGAAAACAGCTTGCCAAACAGTGCAGCTAACATCTCAGTCACAAGTCTCTCCTTCTTCTCTGCTCTCAAATCCCTAGAAGCAGCAGGAGCAGCAAAACAGAAACAAAAGATGTAGTATGCTCTCACTGACCCCAAGCCTTAAGAGGCCTCTCAGCTCCAATTCCACTTTAAGAAGTGTGATTTCACTGGGGTCTGAGAACATCATGGCTGCCTGAGGGGCATAACAGGGGATGGAGAGAAAGGATGGGGAAAGCAGCTAACTTACAGTTAGAATAAAAGACATAGTATTTCAGATGGGATTGGTCTCTTCTGCACTTCAAGAGTTGACAGAAAGTCTTCACTGTAGTGTTTTCACTATGGAGTTTGGAGTTTTTTTAATGAGTTTGAGCCCATTGTTTGTTCTTCCTGTCCCTCCTAAGCGTCCAGGAGAACGTGATGCCTCAGAGGGCCAGTGAGAACAGTGAGCACAGACTGATCACAAGATGCATCCTCAAAAGATGCAGATTCCAAGTGGGGTAGAAGTCCTACAATATCCTACAGGATGCAGAGCTGAACTGTTCTGAGATTTAAAATCTTCAGATGACTTGTTTTAAACCTTGTGGGCTTAGATAAATGTCTTGTTCTGACTTTACTTCTTACAGTCAGTATGAGTGGGAATGAAGAAATCTTGTAGCAAAAATAAAATGGCATTTTTTAAACAAGGATAAACGATTTGTAAAGTGACATGAAGAGGTGGTGGAAATTCACAGCTGGTCAGACAAAAAATTCAGATTTTGTTTTTAATATGTAGCCAGTGAGGAATATGAGCTAGTTTTTAACCAAATAAAATTCTAGAAATATTACATTCACTGAACTGAATTTTCTCTAGATACTAAAATTTCAGTGACACAAACTAAAGACAAATAATTAATTCTTATTCATTTCAAACATCTTTGTTTCAAAAATAATCTTCTGATTTGAAAAACAGCAAAAATACCTGTTCCTGTAACACTGAAATAACCTTTTTTTTTCCCGCATTCCGGCTTCTAACACCCTGAATATACCTTCACAGATGTATAGAGGAAAATGTAGGATGTACAGGATAGGAGCATTTACTTCTGATGAGATTGTATTCAAGAGAAGAAGGGGAAATAAAACATTGATTTTCTTTCATTTCTTTTTATGTCTAGGGTTTGGGTTTTTTTTTTTTGGTATATCTTTAAAAATGTAGCTCTAACTTGCAAATGCAACCAAAAGTGGGATGTTTTGCATATAGGCTGTACCTATAGAAGTGCACAGCAGCAGAGCAAGTTTATCAAATTATTATATTTTATTTTAAAACATAAAAGGCAGTATGTCATTGGAATTACTTCTAGTCTATCTACTAAGGCCATTTTAAGGGTTAAAATTGTAAGGATATTGAATTAATGTGTTTTTAAGCAAAAATCTATTGAACAGCAATATAAAAGGTATTGTGCTGTGTGTTCCTGCTTAAAACTGAGAACAAAACTGGAGCATTGCAGTTAATTGGCTCCAGTCAACATGAGATGCTTTACAACATTTCTCACATCAGTGCTACATCTGGGCTTTAGAATAAACATTTCCCACACTCTGCACGAAGCAAGTAACTAGAAAACATATAGTTTAGTCATTCAAAAATATGGAGGTATTTCAGACTGTTTTCCCCACACCAAAGAAAAGATTTTAAATAATTTCCATAAAAACAGAGATTAAGCCACTGAACAGTGCAGTTTGTAATCCTATGTGCTTAGCATTTGAGGGGGGTTTAATATCTATTCTTAATCATCAAATCATACATATTGCTTTTTAAAAGATCTTTCAGCCTTTCTTACGATAGTAATTTTGGTGTACTTTAGTTATCTGCTATGCAAGAGAACTATTTGCTCTGTAAAGGCATCATATAAAAATCTCCATTTAATGCATTACAAGTAATGAAGTGCTACATTATAATAATTATTTCCACATTAACTGAATGCACATCTGAGTTACCTGTATTAAACATCTACACTTTGCTTAATGCCTTTAAATAGCATCTGATTCTCTCTTCCTTCTGCAACTATTCAACGAACATTCTGGCCCAGAGAAGGCTTGCAGAGTTTACTTGTGTAAGGCCAATGACTTGCCAGGAAGAAGCACCTTACTAAACGCACTTTATTTATTTCAGTTAATTTTGGTCATCGATATAGATATTTAAAATGTTAAGACTCTTTACATTTTGCATTTAAAATAGACATGTACAATTTACTCTTTCGTACAGTCTCAGGGAAGGCACTAAACTGCTTCCCACTTTACCTAACAGCTAAGATGAACTGTTTAAAGCACTTTCTTTCAAAAAACCTGTGTGTAATTTCACTTTTGAGAAGAATATTATAGCTCATCCACAGATTACTATTAGTAAATACAGCAGAATATAATGTTTACTTTAAAAATCTGTTGCTTTAAAATGTTGGATTCATTATTCACTATGTACAGGTTTATACGTAAATAATACTTTTAGGTTAAGAGGCACTGCTTCCAAACTCAGAAGCTTGTTTTAAAACTAGGATATATATTACAGAATGCAAAAGACAAAAATATTTCGTTTAAAAAGCCACAATGAGCAGAACAGTTTTCTTATTAACTTTCTGCATCCTAACAATGTTTTCTTCAGACATTCTTATTTGTTCACTATTTGTTGCTCTTAATGTTATAACAACAAATAAGCAGTGTAAAGACATTCTCTGCCCATCAGTTGTAAAGGTACTACACTCATCTGAACAGGGGCCATCATTATTGTAAAGTGAATAATGTTTGGGGATAGGATTAATTAGGAGGAGGGAATGTAACGGCTCCTGCTTTAAGAAACAACTACCTTCTTTAAAAAACAAACAAACAAAAAACATCCCCTCCTATAAAACCCCCAAACCCAGAAATGAACAAATGAAACAACCCCAAACCTCTTTCAATAAAAACTGAAAGCAGAATTAAATGCATTTTTTAAAAGACTGCTTTTTAGCAGTTTCATTTGTACTTGATAAATTACTACTACTACAACAGAGCACATGCCTTCAAATTATTTAATGCTCTGATTACAGAAGATATTCAAAATTGACTAGCAGGACAATTTTGCCATTCATGTTCATATTTCAATTAGACATTTGTGAATGTGACACTGCTTGCTTGCAAAGACCTCAATGTTCTTAACACTGAGGGCAATTTTATGATCAGTGGTTAATGAAAAATGACACTGACACCATTTTTTAGTAAACACAAAGTCAGTGCCATAATGCCAGCTTTGAATATTAAAGTAGTGAACTAATTGTCTCTTAAAGCAAATATATTTCAGGGAAAGGGTCAACTATTTTACTCAAAAATATGTTAATCTTTTGGCTAGATAAAGTTGTAAAAAGAATGATGAGACATTCTGGAAAGCTGAGATTAGAATTTAATTCAAGAGGATATACTATATGAACTTTTTTTTTTTTTTTTTAATAGGAGTATCAATCACATAATTTGCCATCGTTTTCAGCAGACAAAAGTGTTCTGCTAATGAAGAAAGAATCTGGTGCAGTGTGTACAACAGAAAAGAAAAACTGAAGGGAAAAAAAAAAAACCAAGGACAGAGCAGTCTGTCAAACACTTCTGTCTAGAAAATACTGGTAGTTAATTCTGGTCTTCTTTACGTTCCTTGGCTGAGGATCAAAATTCCTATTTGGACAAAACTCTCACAGCTGTCTTTCTCTAGATTTTTGCCTAAGCAGAAGTGACAAGAATTTACCATTTTGTACACCAGCCTGTTTTTCTGCTCTCTCATACAAATTTAAAGCCACTGTTTTCAGCTGAATTATTTTTGGTGCACATTATTGAATGTGAAAGAGCCGATTCCTTGGATTATACATTTTGTTTACATAATGTAAATGTAACCCTAAGTCTTTTCAAGAAATTACAGCTAATAAAGCCTAGGAAATTTATTGATGGACTAGGGAAATCTTTCTGCCTTAATCTTCTCTTTTGTGTGTTCCTTATTGTAAAAGAATCAATAAAAGCAACAGAACTGCAAAAGGAAGCAGAAGAAAGAAAACTCAGAACTGCAGGAAAGTCTGTTTTTCCATTAACGGGTATGCGTGCTGGTGCAAAGGCACAGAAGACACCAACGCAGGGTGGTGCACTACTAGTCAGAACAAAATGAATGAACCATATGAAATCCTGCTTCAGACTTTTATATAAGTATAAAGAAAGCTGTTTTTTAAAGTGTGCTGCATACAAATATGAGAAGAAACTGAAGCAATGCATATTTTTAATGTTACAAGTAAACAAACAATAAATCAATGAGTGAACTATTTAGAAAACCTATCTACTCGGGCCTGATCCTGAAGCTTGTTTTGGGCAAGTTTTCCATACAGTGTTTGGCTGTAAGAGCTGCAGGACTTCGATCCAACAGCAGTGCTTGCAATTCTTTAATTAGAAATACAAACTAATATATTTAACTTTTAACATTTCCGCAAATAAAACGGCTCTTTTGTCATAACAAACTATTTCACTTTCTGGGAGAATTATCACTCTTAAGACCATTCATTTTAACTTTTAAGGTCTTAAAAATATTTCTTATTCAAGAATTGACTTCTTGAACAGATGCCTAAGTAAGATGAGGAACCAGAGAAGGAGTGTTGAAAAAATAGAGACCTTATCTATCTTATTTGTATTTATTGTCAAGAAACATATGTTAAGGTGCTCCAAATCCCTTTATTTGGCCAACCATTTGCTCTCTTGCCTGCATGAGTTAGGAGAGCAGAATTTTGGTCAAACATTTCAAGTTTCTCCCAGACTTGACTGTGGACAAAAACCCTCTGAAAGACCCTTCATTTGATATCTGTGGCTGAGTATCCATCTTGGTCTTTCTTCTTACTTATGGATCTACTGAGACATGCTGCTGCTGAATTCAATGAAATTGAGCCTTAACTGTGATTGGGATATGAGGACACATAATTAGCTGTGTTAGAAAACTGACCCTCAGCCTTTCATTAAGGTGGAATTTTACCCTGTAAACTGTGAATGAGTAAAGACATTTTAATCAGGAAAATAAAATAACCAACTGATTCTCCTCTGTTATTATTTTTATACTGCAGTGAGACAGTGGTATAAAAACTCATTTTAGGTGATATCACTTAATTAGGAAAAACATCCTAATCAGATCCCCCTCCAACTACAGTAACTGTAGGGAGTCAAGTACATTTTTCTATTAAAGTAACCAGCTGCAGTGGAGTATATATATTGATACTTTAAATTGTGATACAAAAGCAGTAGCAGAGAAGACTGCTAGAAACACTATGAAAACAAACTCATGTTGTCTCTACTTGAAACGTCAGGATTACAGAATCACAGAAAGACAGAATCACACAATATTGAGGGTTGGAAGTGACCTGGTAAGATCATCTAGTCAACCCCCTTCCTCCCCCTCACCCCTCTCCTGCCAGAGCAGTATCATCTAAGGAACACATCCAGGCAGGTTTTGAATGTCTTCAGAGAAGGAAACTCCACAGCCTCTCTGTGCAGCCTGTTCCAGTGCACTGACACCCTTACAGTGAAAAAGCTTTTCCTTATGCTTACATGAAACTTCCTATGCTCCAGCTCGCATCTAAAGGATGCATACTATATCTCTTCTGCCCATTCATTTACTGAAGTGTCATAGAGTTTCCATAGCCAGGATTAAGTGGCTAATGAGACCCATGGTATGTAGATTCTTCCCATTGTTGATTCAATGTAAGTAACAGAGACCATGCATTTTCCTGCTATTTCTGTCCACCTTATTTCATATTGCACATTAGATATGGGAAACCTGGAGCAGGATAGGGACAGAGAGGCTCTCTTGTAAGGTCCATGTGGTTAGCACCTATATTTCCTGATACTTTTGGAAGCACAATATCCCCACATTCTCTGATTCAATGCAGTCCTTTTTTGGTGACTGCGGATTAATGGAACAGTTAAGCTTTCTATATTTATAAGTATGCTTACAGTTTTCCTCTCTACATTTATCTCCAATGCCATAAGTACCTATTAATGACAGCATTCCACACCATTCAGTTCTTTGTATAGGACAAGTAGCTTCAGTTTACTGTGCCTGATACTCTGCCTTCTGCACTGGACTAATGTAAAGCCTGGGAGCTCTAGAAATCCCTTTCGATTTCAGAGTAAATATTAAGGTTTATTTCAGTGAAACGGGTTTTCAGTGAGGCATGTCCCTAACTATAAGTAGCCATGCATAATAAAAGCCATACAGAATGGGAAGAAAAAGAAATACTAAAGTACTACCAATTATGTGCAATTAGCTGCATGGCCAACACTAACCACTGAAAAGTTACAAAACAGTCTCTAAAATAACAGATTTTAATACATGTGTAGGATCCTGTTTATGGATTTACTAAACCTGAGTGATTGGTTTTTCCTCCACAGTTTTTCTAAGCAAACAGCAGTTTGTAACTGGGGAAAAAAAGGAAAAAAAAAAAAAGGCTCATATATTTTCTACAGGGGGATTGACTAGATGATCTTACCAGGTCACTTCCAACCCTCAATATTGTGTGATTGTGTCTTTCTGTGATTCTGTAATCCTGATGTTTCAAGGAGAGAGAATATGAGTTTGTTTTCATAGTGTTTCTAGCAGCCTTCTCTGCTACTGCTTTTGTATCATAATTATATGAGATTAAAAAAGAACAACAAAGTTTTTTATATGGTTCTTCAGTGAAGACTCCGAAACGAAACTGGCATAAGAGGGTCGGTTCATTACTTAAAGGACAGGAATAAATCTCTGGCTTTTAGCAAACTGATAAAAAATATAGAAGTAGGTTACTAGTCTGTTCTAGGTTTCTGTCCAGAACACTCATAAATGATGAGGAAATGGTGTGTGCCATGAGAAAAGAAGGACTGTTGCTGATAGTCAAACCCTTAAAAACTAAAGCTGGTTGTGAAGAGTTTGAGAAATATCTCAAGACATTTAGTAAGTGGCCATTAAAATGGCTGATGAACCTAATGTTGATGTATGCAAATTAACAGACCTGAAGAAAAAAGATCTCTTTACTTACAGTTCCAGTACACAGAGACAAGCTCTAAATGAATCACCTGTGTAAAAAGGATCAATTTTCTCCCTTTTATTTATTTTTTTATAGTCCTCTGAAAATATCAGCTTAATGGCAAATAATGACACATGGTAGGAATTACTGGAAGGGATAGGGAAAAAAACCAGAAAGGATCTCCATGTCAGTGAGTGAATTTAACTGCAGCCATTTATTAAATAACAGATCTACAGTGAGCACACCACAAAGGAACATTGCAGGGCTAGAAGAGATTCAGAAAAATAAAAGGAAAAGAAAAAAAATTTTAAAAAAAGGAGAGAAAAGAAAATAAAGTAAAAGAAAGGAAAATAAAATAAAATACAGGAAAAGAAAAGAAAAGAAAAGAAAAGAAAAGAAAAGAAAAGAAAAGAAAAGAAAAGAAAAGAGAAAAGAAAGGAAAATAAAATAAAAGAAAAAAGAAAATAAAAGAAAAAAAAGAATTATCATAAGGATAATATGTTCTCTTACCAAGTTTTAGTTTAACATACTCAGTTTGGAAAAAAAGGCCTGAAAAGAATGACATGAAGAAGGTGAATAAGGAAGAACCATAAGGCATGCAGTGAAAAGACAAAGTAACAGCCTTCAGAGTAACAAGAAGAAATTCTGCATAATTTACTGTGGAACTTCCTGATGCAGGACTTTGTGGAGCAAGGAGCATAAAGGGGTTAAAAACAACCCTAGACAAATTTACGAAAGCAAACTCTTATTATGGCTACTAGCCACAACACAACTTCAGCGCAACTTTCTGCTCAGGGAATCATTAAACTATTGATAGCTTAGATGTGGAAGTGACACCACAGTTGTACCATGCTGTATTTCCCCTATGTATTAGATTCCTGAAGTTTGCTATTGAATATTTCAGATTCTGCATCCTGGATTAGCTAGATCTGATCCAGCACAGCCATTCTTTGGCTACATTCACACAAGACTTTTATAAAAAAGGGAAAACCAAATATTTTCATGCAGCCATATGCTTCCAGAAAACAGAAATTTAGTGTAAAAAAAAAAAATAGGAGTTTCCTGGCAAAATCACAAGATGTGGAAATGCCCATGTGACAGCCTGGAGAATCTGTATAACACAAAAAAATTTCCTTGATTTTATTAAACCACAGTGTCCTCACTTTATCTTAAAGGCTAAAGAATTTGCCTAATTTTTTTTTCATTATGGCTCTGCCATATATCTATGTAATGAGAAACAATCAGAAGTAATTTTGAAGCAATGGAATGGCTGGTTTAAAACATGTATTTCCAGCCTTTCTGAAAGAAAGAGAACAGGACCTAACAGGACTACTCTTCAAAACACACTGTTTGAAAACTTGCAGGATCAACTCAAAGGTAGATTCCAGACAGATAAAGGATGCTGGTAAAGAACAGATGGGCATATTTCCAAAGCAGAATGGTTCTGTTTAACTGCAAGTAATAAGAAAATGGATATACAGAATAAAAATGCCACAATTCAGAAAAAAGCTTACGACAGCAGGACAGAAACGGTAGATTTCTGTGAATTTACTCTCATCTGAATGTGGAGGGCACACAAGACTGATGAGATGAAGAAACACCTGTAAAGGTTTTGATGGTTTTGTCTACAACTGTTTTAGTCTCAGTGTAAAGTGACTGTTTTTGAAATCTTTACAAACTTTGTGTTGTCTTACTTTAACTGTAATGTATGCCCAGTAGGTGATAAACTGCAGTCTGAAAATTTGGAGTTTGGTGTACTCACTTTAATGATAAATGTGGCAAACCAAAGCTGCTCTTGCAGGCTTATGGCAGGTGGCCACTGAGAAACCATTTTTTAAAAGGGATTAAAGACAAAACGCAGATGTCTAGGATACATGTCAGAGATGTCAAGGAAAAAAACACTGGGGCAGCTTATTCAGACTAAGGGAAGCTTAAGAGCAAACTGATCCAAAAGGCTAGGACCCAATCATGGTGTGTCTACTGGAATGAGCTTTAGTAGGACTTTGTCACTGTCAATGAAATAAAGATTTCAAAAAGCTCTGAGGACTGGAATTTGACTGCTTGTTTGTATATAACCTAACAAGCTGCAGCACTAATCTCTAGTGCAAGAGAAAATGCAGGTCACTGCTGACTTCCTGGATTCAGTGGTCACTTTGGGTGTGCATGACCCATGCTGGAAGACAGCACCCTCCCCTCTGGCTTCTGCTGGGCATGGAGTGACTCCTGCAGAGTGGTAATTTTGTTCATGCTCCCTGTACATCCAGACTATCAGGTTAATGTAGGAGAAGACTCCCTTGGCAGACCCTCTGCAATAAATTTAATCTTAAACAAATGATGGTTTATCACTCTAGTGTTAAAAGTGATGGTCTGTAATATGTACACTACCCATATATTTTATGGGTAGCATGTATTGAATAACTGATGCTTTGAGATTTTCCATTTCAATAAAACATCTGCAATTCAATCCAAGCCTGCCACTCAGTTGTACTTTATTCAAAATGCTGAGAAGTTCTTGTTTGCCATCTTTTCTAACCTTGTACATCTGATGAATCTTCCCAGTAAGCTGATATTATAAAATATATTTGAACCTTCATTTCTAAACACACCATCATTTCCAGGCGTTCATTTGTAAGGATGTTTCAATTTGGTCTTCTGTATAGTTTAGGTCAACGCAAACGTGCAACATTCATGTTGCAACAGTGGTGGTCAAAGGATGTGAGTGCTGATGAATATTGGAAAAGGTTCATTTGGTTGTTGTTTTTTTTTCTAAATAATATGTCCAAACAAAGATCACAGGATGTTAGAGGTTGGAAGTGTCCCAAGGAGATCATCAAGTCCAACCCTCCTGCCAGAGCAGGACTATACAATCTAGCACAGATCACAGAGGAACACAGGCCTTGAAAGGCTCCAGAGAAGGAGACTCCATGGCCTCTCCGGGGAGCCTGTTCCAGTGCTCTGTGACCCTTACAGTAAAGAAGTTCCCCCTTGTGTTGAGGTGGAACCTCTTGTGCTGCAATTTACACCCACTGCCGCTTGTCCTATCACAGGGAGCAAGGGAGAAGAGCCTGTCTCCCCACTCCTGACCAGCCCTCATATGTTTATAAACATTGTTTAAATACCCTCTCAGTCTTCTCTTCTCCAGACTAAAAAGCCCCAGGTCCCTCAGCCTCTCCTCATAAGGCAGTGCTCCAGTCCCCTAATCATCCTCATAGCCCTCTGCTGGACCCTACCCAGCAGATCCCTGTCCCTCTTAAACTGGGGAGACCAAAACTGAATGCAGTAGTCAAGATGAGGTCTCACCAGGGCAGAGTAGAGGGGAAGGTGAACTTCCCTTGATCTGCTGGACACACTTTTCTTAATCCACCCCAGGATCCCATCGGCTTCTTGGCCACAAGGGCACATTATTGTCCCCTGGGTAACTTGTTATCCACCAGCACTCCCAGGTCCCTCTTCACAGGGCTGCTCTCCAGCAGATCACCTCCCAACCTGTACTGGTGGAGTTTATTATTCCTTTCTAGGTGCAGGATTCTGCACTTGTCCTTGTTGAACATCATTTGGTTCCTCTGTGCCCAGCTCTCCAGTCTGTCCAGGTCTCGCTGGATGGCCACATAGCCTTCATCTGTTTCATCCAAACCTCCCAGGTTGGTGTCATCAGCAAACTTGCTGAGCAGACTCTGTGCCCTCATCAATGTCGAACAAGACTGGACCCAGCACTGATCCCTGGGGGACTCCACTACTCACAGCTCTCCACCTGTACCTAGCATATCATGGGAGATGGTGTCAAAGGCCTTGCTAAGGTCACTGTAGACTACATCCACTGGTGTCCCTGAATCTACCCATTCAGTTATGTCATCATAGAAGGCTATCAGGTTAGTCAAGCATTATTTCCCCTTGGTAAATCCATGCTGACTACTCCTGATAACCTTATTTTCTTCCAATTGCCTTGAGATGCCCTCCAGCAGGAGCTCCATCATCTTTCCAGGGATGGAGGTGAGGCTGACTGGTCTGTAGTTCCCTGGAACCTCTTTCTTGCCCTTTTTGAAGACAGGAGTGACATTGACACCTCTCTTGTCTGTCACGATTTTGCAAAAATGATGGAGAGTGGCAGAGCAATAACATCAGCCAAATACTACTGCTACAAATCTTATTTTGCATATCACACCCCTATACATTGTTACACTGGAAAGCAAACTCCTAAAAAGTCACAGGTTGCAGCTAAAATACATAACAGAAGTATTTTCATACTCCTTCTCACTGTCAGAAAAAGATGAAACTATAAATAACATTTTAGATCTACGCTAATCTCAGTAAATATATTTACTGTATTTTATGAAGTTACCATAAAGTCTTTATGTGATTTTATCTAATTATCACATAAATGCAGGAACATTAAGTGGGCTGATGTCAGCAATCAGGACTGCTTGTTACACAACATCAGTAACAGGGGCTCAGGTATGAAACAACTGTAATTATAGGTATTTAGCCAAAATGTATGTCTGTTATAACTGATTAGCTGTGTAAATCTTTAGAAGTAATTGAAATACTTTATAAATAAATATCAGAAACTTAGCAACCAACAATACAGACATAATATAGAACTTTGACTGATTGTACAGTGATATTTAATTATTTTTCTTCACTTTTGCTGATTGTAGCAGTCTTGCTCCTCCTTAGAATGTCTTTATTGGATATTTCTGTCCTTTTTATGTCTTTAGTTTGATTGGCTTGGGGTAACAAAATGGCAAAAGGAAGATGAGTCTACATAACATTCAGCATGCATTTATCTTGCATGTCCATTATAACTTGATCCTGATATGCCAAGCATAAAAATTGTATCTCAAAAATATTTCACCACGGTTTCCTCGAGCCACACAGTACAACCAGCCTGTAATTTTCAACGAACTCATCATCATTCTGTCAAGCATTGTGTTGCTAAAGCTTTCATCTGTTCAACGACTGCCAGCTGATGTAGCCTGTCATGGTGCAAACTGCCCTTTACCAATACTTAAATAATTATCCTCTTTCTTAGGAATAAAGGTTAACTGCTGTTTTAAAACCAGAGATCCAAAAGTATGGATGAGGTGCAGTGCAATATATGCCTTACCAGAACAATATAGGTATCAAATAGTTAATTTTCCATCAAGACTAGCCATATCTCATCAGCTACTTGGTTTCTTTAACTGATCTATAGAAAAATGCTTTTCTCTCAAAGGCATATGAAAAATACTTTCGGTTAACATCAGTTATGTCACATTATAAAACCACACTGCATGTCACATAGGCCTCCCAACTAGAGTCCTGTAGGCCCCTGCAAGTACTCATTTTGTACTGTACAAAAACTCCTCAAAGCCCAGATTGCTGCACATTTGGTTACTCCTGCAAGTGTGGCAGAGCAGCTTTCCACTGCTTTGACTTCTGAAACACTTAACTTCTGTGTACTTGCAACAGCCCATCTAACATTATGCTGAGAACAAGCTGAAACTACTGCAGTCTGGTAAATATCCCCATTGTCTAATTATTTTCTAATTAAGCAAAGCATGAAAATCATCACCACACACTGCTCCCCAGCATCATTACTTAATAACATTTGCTCACAGAGAAAGGACAGTCAGTCAGTCTTCTAGATTTGTCTCCTTATATTTGCTTATAGCTCCCCCCAAGATTTTAGGGTAAAGAGAGGTAAGAGCTTTGTGCAGGTGCTGAAAGGTTTCCCATGAGACACCACTGACATAGCCAAAGATGAACCACAGATCATTCATATGAAAATATATATTGCCTGACCTGAAGTGAGCTGTCACAAATTTAAGTATGGCAAGAAAAGCATGACTCATTGCTATGTGCACTTCTGAAAAACCCTTAGTAGAGGAAAACATGTGACTTTGCACTTGCTAAAGCAGGGCCACTCTAGAGTTTACAGCTGCTATCAGCCCTCAAAGCTCTTCCTCTTCACAAACAACAGTGCTTTATGCATGAAGACTGTCTCGAGAGCAAGACAGAGGAGCTCTGATGGAACCATATTCCATTGAAATGTGCTATTTTATCAGTTCACTTCAGAGGAAAAATTCTGCTTTATCATTTACAGGACGTCTCTTAAGCACATGAAGTGCACGTAACAGGAGCTGGGATCGCAAGGGGATAGTGCTCCTCAGACTGTACACTTGTCCACTTGTCCAACAGCTCCCTGCCCTCAGCAGTTCCCTCTCTCCACATCATTTAGCTTTATTTTCCTGATGTCACTTCTCCTTCTCCCTCATATCATGATCCTAGCACCACTTGTGTTGCCAGGATTGTTCCTAAAGAACTGATACCAGTGTTGCAAGGAAAAAGAGAAAGGAAAAGAGTACGTGGATTGAGACAAGTGGACAGAAGAGGTTTCAGGTATGTTGCAATTTTCTGCTGTGTACCTTTACAGTAGTCCTTGTTGTTCCTCTTGAGGGTATGTGTTCTCACATAGACGCAGCCTGAGGTACCCATTCACCATGTTTTTAGGACGACGCAACAAATATCTTCTCTTCACCAGTTGTGTTGTCATTGGACTTCAACCCTTTAATCTCTGGCTATGAAGGAGCCTGGAGCAGGCTATTGAGATAGTGGGCTGAAGAGCAGACATGAGGCAGTCTGCATGCCCCAGTAAAAATCACACTCATCGGTGCAGAGGGCAGTTTAATCCTGTTACATGTGAGTTTTCTTTCTCCCCTACTTTAAAATTTCATCAAATGCATAGAGATTTACATTCTAGGTAAACCCTAGAAATGGTCTGCCCACGTCCTCCCAGCAGGTCAGACAAAAATCAAATGCATCCTTAGAGCTTGCCTGGAACTGCTTATTCTTCTCCAGCACTCACTTTCAGCCCTGGAGAGGGGGAGAAGGCCCCACAAAGGTCCCACTGTGACTACAAAGAGCACCACTATTAAGTAGGTGGAAAAGAAATGTTGGGATGAGGCTCTTCCCTAGGCACGGAAATTTTAGAGCTTTTGGTGCTTAATCAGCCCAAAGATGGACCCTGTGGTTGGCACTCCTACACGTGTCCCTCATCTTGCCCAAGGCTGGGCAGTGGTGCCCTCCACGTAGCACCCTTTCTGAAGCAGTGAAATGGCGGTTCCAAGAAGCTGCCCTACCAGAGTTAGGAGAATTGCACTCGGAAGACCTTTGACCTGCTTGAGGCAAGGGAATGGCACCCGTGCAGGGCATTAAAATGGTGGCCGTGAGGTACTGACCAGCCTCAGCCATCAGAATGGAGCCTGTCTGGCCTGGTGGAGTAGCTTGTCCCAGAGTGGGGAGGCCGGGCGGCCCAACACACTAGTACCCTGGGTGGGGTAGTACATAGGGATTCTTAATTTCCTGCTCTCCCCTTCTGTGCTTTCCTCCTAGTTAAAACCAAGCAACCAACCAAAAAAATATATATGGGCGGTGAGTGCGGGCAGTGAATTTGGACGTTTGAACTGCGGCAGTGAGGTCGAGCGGGCGCGACCGCGAAGCTCTCCGTGCGTGGCGCTCTGCTGCCCTACGCGACAGGAGGTACTCGCAGCCGGCGGGCGGCCCCGATCTGCGGCGGCCCCGATCTGCGGCGGCCCTGCGCAGGGGTGGCGGCAGGGAGCGCGTCCGCCTCGGCTTCCCCGAGGCACTCGAAAGATACTTTAAAGGCAGTGAAGAGACACTTCGCGGGACTGATCTATTAATGTCGCTTTATTAGCAGCTTGACACCAGAAATTTAAAAAAAAAAAAATTCGGGGCGATAAGTTTATGTTTGTTTGTTTTCCGATCACAATGAACCCAGAGAAATTGCCGCTCTCGGGATTGCCGGGCGGGGAGGGGTGGTGGGAGGGAGGAGAGTGGAGTGGGGAGCGGGAGGCACGGGAATGCACCGAGCCGCTGGCGCTAATGGAGGGTTCCCATGATTAGAGCTAGAAATAACAGTAGTTAAAAAAAAAAAACAAACCAACCCAAAACCTCCCCAAAACAACAAGAAAAAAAACCAAAACAACCCACACACACACACAAAAAAACCCAAACAACAGAAACACAACAGCCACCACAAAACCCAATAAACTGTGGGGGTTTAATTCTCCGCGTCTCGGGGGTTTCCCCGGTGGCGCGACGCTTCCGGCAGCCCTCCCCATGCGCGCCGCCGCATTGCTGTTTCTGGAGGACCCTTCGCCCAAAGTCCGGCACTGCCTCCTGTGCCTCAGGCCCGGGCTGCTCGGCGGGCGCACCTGGCCTTGCTCCTCCCGCGGGCCGCCGCCGCCGCCGCCGCTGCTGCTGCTCTCCTCTTACTCCGCTCTCTGGAGTTGCGGCTTCGTCCCTTTTTAAGCCGTGTCCTACTTTGTATTGGCCAGTGAACAAGCCTGAAAATGGATATTACAGCTTTTTATGATATAATATCCCTCTAATTGGTGCTTCATAGGGCCGTGCCTGAATTCTTTTCAATTAAGCCCTAAACTACAGTAACTGTTTCTCTCGGTACATGCTGGAAAAGCCATTCACGAGAGAGGCGACTGGTACTGCACAATTCCAAAGTACCTTTAATGTGTCAAAAATGTTTTGTGAAGAAAGCAACACTGTAAATGCAATCACCTACATTGGTGTCCCCATTGTTAAGCGGGAGCCAAAGTATTGCTAATTGTCCTGCGTTTTAGCTGGGTTTTTAGAGCATTATGTAGTAAGTACACCGAAGGGTCAATTTGTGAAGTGAAATACTTAGCATGCAAAGCGTAATACAAGATGCTGTGTAATACTTGACCTCTCAGCATAATAAATGTAGCAGTGAAACGCTGTGCATTCAGGAATCGCTGAATAGAGCCTCCGCAGAGGAACAAAACCAGAAAATGTTCTCTTCATTCCTTTTTTTTTTTTTTCTTTTTTTTTTCCACTAAGCGAAAATTATTCTTTATAATGGCCATTGCAGCAATTAGCCAGCATTTGGGGAGAATAAATGTGCAGAAATAGCAATTTCTTATTTTAAATGAGATTTTTGTATGGAGCCTGCAAATTACTTGGAGGTATATGAATAATTGTTGCCTTAGTTTTATGCTACAGAATAGGGTGTGGGTGGGTATAAAGATTTCCTATTTGCAGTTAAATGTTTAGACATTTTATTATTTTAATTTCACTCTCAGTCTGTCTCGATTGACCCTGCTTTCCCCACTGATCACTTCATGTATGCTAGGAAGCAAGTATTCAGATGATGGAAGCTTTCCAGTTAGAGCTCTATGGTTTGGGGGCGGTGTGTGTGTTGAGGACTGGGGGGGCTGCGTGTCTTTCCCACCCCCTTCCCCCCCCCCCCCCCCTCCTTTTTT
>VWZI01006521.1:368901-423955 GCA_013396835.1 Psilopogon haemacephalus
AACCTAATTGGAGCTTTATTTACACATTTTAAAGGTTTTGTGCTCAGGAAAAAAGAGATGCAAAATTCTTTCTCTTGGGCCTTCCAGATTCCTGCATTGAGTTTTAAGTGGATTGAAAATTTTGTGCTTCACTTGCTAAAGTGGGATAAGTTTTGTGAATATGAAATTAAAACACTTTCAGAGAAAGCATGGGAAGTTCTGACAGCTAGAATGTGTTAGGAACAGTTTGTTTCAGAAAAAAATAATAAGCTTCATCACACATTTCACTAGAGCAGTGCTGGAAATTTATACTCTGAATAAAGGATCTTCCAGTATAACTCCCTAAACTTTTGACCAAAGGAAAAGGCTTGGATAATTAATTGAGAGTATATAACTTCCTCTTACTTGATTTAAAACTTTCATCTGCAGTTTGATTTCCTGCACTCTTACTCCCTCTTACACACCCATTCTCCCTTCTGTAAATTGCAAGTTAGCAAGACTGTCTCTGAAAGGGTTTCCTTGGGTACTAGAATGACAGTCTGAAGACGAGCTTCTCTTACCTGCTTCATAAAAACCAAATAGCCTCAGAAAATAAGGATCCTTTCACAAAATTTGTTCTTATGGCAAGCAACCTCCACAATTTTTATGCTTTAACAGTGTTTGGGCTTCTTTTTGGGATCATAAGTGTAGATTATATGCAAGCTTAGGTTAAACTTAAAAATGCTATGCTGCTATTTTGTTTAGGGCTGATCTTGCAGTCGCTGTGTTTTTCAAAACTCTTTCCATTTCAGTAAGGCATCTTGTCTCCAGGGATGTTCATGTGCAGGCCTGAGCTACAAAGTAGTCAGTTTGCATTTCTTATACCTTTAGAAGGAAATATTATAAAATAAAAATTGCCATTGACTATAAAAAAATACATCATATTCTGTATTAAGGAGTCATACTCTTTTATGCTCTAATATACATTTTTAACTAATCTTTTTGATAGATGAACAACTAGCTAGCAAAAAAGAGTATAACAAATGCAGAAATTACCAATGAATAAAACTGTAGTTTTAGATATTCAGCAGCTTCTAGAAGTATTTTGTAAATCAGCTTAAATGTAGCTATTAATGCTATATATAGAAAATTGTTCTCTTAACTTAGTGATACTAGAAACAGATTCCATGAGTTTATATGCTGATGGATGGCTAAGCTCCATCCACATCAGTGGTAGTAATAATGTATTATATTGCAATGTCATATTTTCCACATATTTTTGGCATATTTTCTATAAATGTTCAGATCATCTTTGTGCTGTTTAAAGGAACTGATCTGCCACAGAAACATACCTTCTAATGGAAACTTTGTCCTTGCTTTAGTTATCAGTGTGTCCTCATTTGAGTTGGAGAGTGGTCACTGTTTAGTCTCCTCGAAGTCTGCAGTTCTTACATTGTATGAACACCTAGAAAAATCTTTGTCTAGGTTCTTTGTTGAGGTATACTCTCTGAAGGCGGTTACTTTTCGCCAGAAAACTCTGTGCCTCCCGGAGATTTAATTAAATTAAATAAAAATTCTATCTGCCCTAACGGGACTAGCATCTAGTTTCAACCATCCCAGGTTTTTAGATGAAGTCAAGTGAATTAATTGCTGTGAGCTATATGCTGTTCAATTTTTCAAGGTATGCACAAGATTCACGCTATGAAGAAAGCTTGTCTTAGCAGAAGATAGAGAAGACAGCAGACTAAGTTATTCAAAACTCCCTAGCTTAAAACATCTACAATTGAAATATAAATTCAAGACATCAAGCAATAATTATCACTTTCATCACATAAATACATCTAGCATATCTTCTGTATCTTATTTTTGTGTATGCCAGCTGCTGAGGAGCTTTCATTACCAAGTTGTGACTAGTGTCTTCATAATAAGAGCTGTAAGAAAAAGAAAAGTGTCTTCTATGTTGCTTTGAAACAAATGTTCCCAGATAACATGTTTTCCATATACATTGTTAAAACTCCAGTTTGAAGAGGAGGTTTGCAATGGGCATGTTTCTGTCAGCTTGAGGAAAGCACAATCTGTAAAGCAACAGAGAACAAGCCAGTTCTTCAACATCTTTGCTCTGTTGTGCTTGTTAATGTGATAGATAAGGAAAAGTAATCAAGGATTGTTAAAAGCACATATTTTCTAGGAAAACTAAGAGTTTAACTAAAGCAAGCCCCGACAGCCATCACTAGTACTTTTCAGCCAAAAATTCTAAGTGAAGGAAACACAGTTACTTCCTTCTCAGCCTTAGATACCCTTATGACAGTATTACTTACACATTCCTGTGTTTCAATGGCTAATTCTCTTAGTTAAATGACCCTAAATAGTCTAAACAGTAGTCAGACAAAATCCTTGAACTTGGTAGATGATTCCAGATACAATAATTTCTTCATCTGAAGCCAAATAAAATTAAAATTCTTTATCCTTTACTGCTTTGTAGGTACCACTGATAAGCTTCAACAACACAAGAATCTCAGAAACAATGCAATGCCAACTAATAGCCCAATAATGTGATATTTAGCAATGAATATGCAATCAATATATGGACACCTAATTTTGAAAACACACATTTCTAACCAAAATTTTTTTTAAAATTATTGCCATGTATATATTCAGAGTTCTCATTTTAGGCAGCTAGTAATCAATGTGTATATGCTTACCTATTTCTAGAAAGAGGGAATTAAGTCCTCTGCTGAGGTCAGTTTATTTGCTGGGGTGTGTGGGGGGGTGGTGGAAAACTGTCTTCAGTGATGATAAAAACAAAAATCTGTCTTGTAAATGAAATGAAATTCAAAATTTTTGTTCCCCTCAAGAATATGAAGGGATGAGCACAGTCAGGCATTGATACTATGTTTTCATAATGATTCAGCAAGCAGAAGTAGTTTTCCTTATCTTCCATCTAGTAATGTAGAAAAATTATTTGATTTGGTGTTTCAACTCATTAGTGACTCCTGCTTCTTGTAAAATGGAAAGTTATGGGTAGTAGGAAAGACAGTGTTCTTTGGTTCATGAACTTCCTGCTAGATGTTTATGAGGAGTTTAAAGAGTGAAAAAGGCAGCTTCACAGCTGTTTTCCATAACTGCCTCCCTTCAATCCTTCAGTGTCCTCGCAGATTCACAGAATTAACCAGGTTGGAAGAGACCTTTAGGATCATCGAGTCCAGTCTATCACCTAACCCTTCTAATTAACTAAATCATGGCACTAAGTACCTCATCCAGCCTCCTTTTAAACACCTCCAGGGATGGGGGCTCCACCACCTCCCTGAGCAGCCCATTCCAATGCCAGTCACTCTTTCCGTGAAGAACTTCTTCCTAATGTCCAGCTTAAACCTGCCCTGGTTCAGTTTGAGACTCTGTCCTCTTGCTCTGTCACTGGGTGCCTGGAAGAAGAGACCAAGCCCCACCTGGCTACAACCTCCTTTCAGGTAGTTGTAGAGAGCAATGAGATCTCCCCCGAGCCTCCTCTTCTCCAGGCTGAACAACTCCCAACTTCCTCAGCCACTCCTTGTAGAGCTGTGCTCCAGTGCTCTCACCAGCCTTGTTGCACTTCTCTCAAGCACTTCAACATCTTTCTTACATTCATCCTCAGATGTAACTTTTCCTGCAAGTAGACTTCATACACATGGTCAATTAAGCGACTGAATCAAATATTCTAGTCACAAAAGTAACCCAAATACTACCATCTCCTACCTCTTTCACTTCAGCAGATCCATAGTGTAAAGAAGTGTAATTGATGGTGTACTTAACAGATTCGATTCAAATTTGTCAGGAAGGAAAAAATACAAACAGGTATTAGAAAATAATGTAACAGAGCATTACTCTGGCCTTCAGAGGTAACCAAAGGACATGTATTTTACAAAACAGGATGGAGTTTTGGCAATATATCAGGATGAAACAAAAGAAGAAAGATCCATCTTGTGTCTTCTACTGGTCACTTTTCTTCCTGAAGTTTGTTCTTGTATTTTTTTTCTTTTTTTTTAATTGATGAACTGTTGAATTGATTAATTTTGCACAAATTACAGAATAGTTGATCAATCCAACTCATTCCACCTCTTAGTCTTGCTTCCTGATGTATTAATACCATACATAATATTTTCATCAACGTTTCTGTTACCTGCAAGCATAGTCTGGATATTTCTATGAGAAATATAATTTCTTATGGTAGAGGTCAAATTTTACTAAAGTTTTATGGTGTAAGTTCTATGAAACCAGCAAGTTATGTATGTGTATGATTGGGTGTGG
The DNA here is from genome assembly GCA_013396835.1 of Psilopogon haemacephalus. Taxonomy (NCBI): domain Eukaryota; kingdom Metazoa; phylum Chordata; class Aves; order Piciformes; family Megalaimidae; genus Psilopogon; species Psilopogon haemacephalus. The sequence goes on from VWZI01006521.1 coordinate 373,144, forward strand.
AATTAGCACCAAGGCCAAATGACAAAAATCTTCCCATTGACAAGGTATGTGAGAAAAAAGGAGACAACACAGGATATGTAAAGATGCAATCACATTGGTTTTAGACTAAGATTGCTGATATAATGAAAAATTTAGTAGCAATTAGAAAATATCAAAGACACTCAAAGATGATGTCATAAAATGGTAAAAGATAAATAGAACACAAGTGGAAACTGGAGTAGTTTTATTTGCTACATCGCAATAAGCATAATAAGATGTGTGAAATTTGTTGCTTTCAGCATTCTTTTTCTTTTTTATGGACCACCATAAAGATATTTACCCAGGCTTTTTCTTTGGATTTTCTGCTGCATCCTAAAATTACAAATCAATGAGATCTTGGTTTTGTGTGAGAACTGGCTTCAGGTTGAGATAAAGAGAAACCATTGATTTACTGTTAATTCAGTATAAACATATAAAGGACAGGATCCTCCACCAGAATCAGTGTATTTTTTAATTTTAGCAAACTGTGCAGGACTATTGAGTTTTTAATGGGATCAAATCTGAGCTGGCTTTCTTTGGCTGAAACACTAACTACAAGTGTTTCATATAGCTCCAAAATACTATTAATTTTCCCCATATATATATGTGCGTGCATATATATATATATATATGTATCAGTAGATGTATGAATGCATATGTGCATCTATACAAAACTTCTCAAATATATTTCTTCATGCACTCTTAACTTTGACTCTCTGAAGACAGCTATAGGTACATAGTGTTCATTATCTATAAATAGGGGAAAAAAAAGAGATGTTTCCATATGTAACATTACCTTTCAATATTTTAACTCATATAATGGAATTCAACAATAGGTTTGAGGAAATACTGAAATTTGGGATTTTGGTTGTGTTATTTTTTTTTCAAAATTTAAAAATAATTACTATAATCATCTGCCAGATTGAGGCAAGGCTTTGACTTACTGCAATAGGATTGAAAGCTGTGTTTTACAGCTATTAAATAGCTTGAACTTTAAGTGTTTTTACTATGAAACAGTAAGCATTGCATGGGTTAATTAGCAGTAGACTTCATTTTCCTCACATATTTCATTTGGAAAGCAAAAATTAAGGATCAAGAATTAATTATCTATGTACAAACTATGAAAAATTGTTGAGGGAAGTGCTGTCTTGGCAATTCATTACTATGTTTAGACCTTGTAATGATTAGATTTTAAAAGAAACAAGCTAATTACAAGTTTTTTTTCAAAGTCATGCAGAGGTCAGGGATGACAGCAACCTTATATAAAATGGAGACTAAATATCTGCTATTCTGCACATTGTATGGAACTGGTACAGTAAGGCTAAAGCCTTTTTCCTGTTCAATGAGTTGGAATTAAATATGCTAATTTGAGATCTCCGTCAAGTATTTTATTTAACTACTTTGGCCTTTAATTCCTTTATATTGCATCATTTAATGTAATGTTATTTATATATACGAAGCACGTTATACTTATTAACCAATGTGCAAAAATCTAAAGTACAGATTTTATGTAATGGGCTAATTACAGGACTTTAAAGCCACCTACTGAGTTTTGCTAAGCTTAACAACAGGTTCACTGAACTGGATAAATTTATTCAAACTTGTGGAAATGAACCCCATTCTATGTGCAACCGTACTGGGAAAACACACAAATTATACCTCAATACCAGTTTAATGGGTCAAACAGTGAACCTGAATACCAAACTTATCTACATCTTGCAACAGCAGAGAAGCTATAGGCCCTGGGTGGGAAGAGGAAGTGCCCATTCATAGTTTCTTCCTCAAGTTTGTAAATAATTGACACTGGTATATGGGATGGGCCAGATTTGCAATGTGTGTAGAATTGGCTGAATTTTGCTTATGGTGGCCTTTGAAGCTGTGCTTTTCAATGTGTGATACAAGTTTTATGTGCAACTGTAGAAGAAATGCAAAAGATATGATCCTTTACTAATATCCTTCTACTATGTCTACTATGTGAGAGTTTTATTTATCTGAATATGTTTTTAAAAATTAGTTTAGGCCAATCAGTCATTTCGTATGCATCCAATTAGGTCGAAATTTAATCGAACTGGCGTGTTTGTAAATTGGGTTAAATTCAAGCAAACTTTGCAACTGGATTGTTGTCAATAGGAATGAAATCAAAGTCATGCCAAAAAATCTCTTGTTGCTACACTTGTAAAGGAGCGTTAAATTTTTGGCTTATCTGAAGAGTCTAGAAGAGGTTTAGGTTTCCTACTTACTCTTAAAAGTTCTGCAGAGGTTCACAAGTCTTTTATTTTGCTTGGATATCCCAAGTCACTTAATTGTTTTCCATCAAGTCTAGGTTTGCATCAATGGAATTCAGCAAACTGTCCCCCAGTAACCTTATTAGTATTTTTTTTTCCAGTTTTGAACATATTTAAATAAAAGCAGAATGAGAAGGCCAGCTTTCTTATTCTACCATAAACTGTCTTTTAAAATGAAAAAGCAGTTTACTATTTTAAACACCACTGCAGTTTAAGGTTCATATGTGATTTTTTCATTTGCATTGTTCTTCAAAAGTGTATTGCAGATTATCTAATAAAAATCTTTTCTCAGAAATTGGGTATTCTGTTGCTGAGATTTTATGTATCTATATTCTGTTTTGGTTAAGTATGCATAATCTATTCAGTAGCTGACATTTGGGTCTTGATAGAGACATTCAAGCATGTACTTTCAGGAATAATAATGCCAGTGCACTGTGTTCTACAATGTGTGCAATGAAAATGTGCCTCATAAAGCCCATAATTGTTGCTTAAGTTACAAAGATGAATTTTTTTTTCCCCTCAGTAAATGAGGAACAAGCCACATAATCTTGCTAACACTATATACCCAGGAAAGAAGAGTTTAAATAAGAAATGCATAAATTTAGCAGACTGCTGTAACAAATGAAATGGTGTAGCATTGAAAACATTTGAGGCAATTAATCAATGCTGTGTTTGCACATATCATTAAATATATTATACTAAGTTTAGATTTGATTTCTATGCTTCTTTTATAAAGAGTTAAAAGAAAATACATTTGAATTCATGCTGATACTGAAAACATGCTCCTAGCTCCTAGTTTCTTGGATTTCGAATCATTTCCATTAACAAACAGCTATTTGCCCTCTAATAAAATATGTCATTATGCGTCATTCACATCACACAAAAGAATCACTGAAAAATCGCCCCAATGATGGCCAATAATTACACATTTTGCTCCTGCACAAGCAATGAAGAAATCTGTTCATTGGAGAAAGCAGGTGCTGGGGCATCATGCTAATAGTCAATGTGTGCCACAGTAATTAGCCATTGCAATTGCTAAAATTAACAATTAGCTAACATGCAATTCTCTTTTTGCAGGCTGCAGTTTACTTTGTATAATCCTTGTATGTTCTTAGTAATTATTCTGACAGCTTATTATTTTTATTTTTTCTGGTTTGAACACAGCTTTAACATTTGAATCAGTCTACCCAAATGTTCAACAGGCAGCATGAAACAACTGCTTCACTAGGCAATTTCTAAGGAACAAATTTGTTTTTATTCTCCAGTTTGTATTGTTCAAGACATACACGAGTCTTTTGTAGAGTAAGAACTTCTCATCTTATTTGAGACCATGGGACCATAGTGAAGGTTATCAAGACTGTTTCACACTGGTAGGGCATAGGATCGTCCCAACGGTTTTTGAAAAAAAATGCTTTGAATTATTCTTTCCAATTGGGTCTCCAGTAGTAGGTTCATGGTCACTGGTTGTGGAGCTCTTGGTGGCAGTGTGTGCAAACGTGTCATGTCAGAAAGTTCTAATTGTCTTTATTACTATTGCCAGCTAAATAAGAATCATGGAATATACCAACCTCTCACCAGTTTTCCTGTGAACATCTGGTGGTATGATATCTGCCTGATATCACAATCTGGCTGTAAGTCTCTCAGAATCATCACTAGTGTATGATCAGTATTGTAGGAAAGAAAAAAAAAACAAAACAAAACAAAACAAAACTTCAACCACAGCCAACCACCACCACCATTGATAATCAAACAAACCCCCCCCAAAACAAACCCACCCAGCCAACCAAAACCCATCCCCAACAACCAAACTAACAACTAACCAAACCAAAAAAATCTCCAAACAACCCCAAATGCCAGAAAAGAGTAAGGACTATCATGTATGAATTAATGGTATGCTTTCATGTTGAATACTGTATGCTGGTTCTGCAAGCCACCACAAAAGAGATTAACAATAGACAGAAAATAAATTCAACAAGGATGAGCAGCAGTGTGAAATGGCATTCAAATTAGGAAAAACTTACCAGACTGATCAGTATGGAAAAGATGACTTATTTGGATATAGAAGATGCTTATACTTTTACAGGTGGTGTGGAGAATGAGAGTGAAAACTAATTGCATATTCTTTAAAAATAGTTGAGAGTCAGCCAATGCAATCACTCAAATTAAAAGGCTCAAAAACGATGACTTTTTCTTACAGTGCATATTTAAGCTGTGGAGCTCTGCTACAGAATTATGTGGGGCAAATGGCTAAAGAGGCTGAAAGAAGAAATTATTTGATTTGTAGTAGGTAGATGGTCTCCAGTAGTACCCATGATCTACTCATGTGTCCTTAAACAGGATATGCAACTATATAGCAAACTCCTTCCATACATGCAAGGCTTTTCATTAAGCATCTTACACCTAATTCTAAACCTTTGTTGTAGAGAGGCTTCCAGAGCTAGTTGAAACTTTGTTTTGTCCTGCTTTAGTTTTCATTTGTTTTGTTTAGCAATATATGCTGTATAAAAATCTCAGGAATGTGCTACAACAAAGATGCTGAAGAGTTGTTTTTTTCCCCTATATATTCACTTCATAATTCAGCTGACATGTAAATCTGTGGAGCTTGGTAGAAATCAGTTGAAATCAGTGAAGTATTGATTGAAGTATTTACACAGACAGATCATACCCTGCATGTTTTCTTTGAGCATTTTTTGTTGTATTGGTAGACAGGCAGTGATAAACAGGATCATTGAAAGACTGGTATCTTGCTAACTAGACATGACATATTCTTCTCCAAAACGTGCCTGGTATGCCTGTGAACTCCAGTGATTCCAGTGGAATTCTTCCATATTTTATAGGTGTTAGTGAGGGAATAATAAGGCTTTGGAAATTTATGTAATCTTCTGTAATCAGCATGGCATCTGTAGCTGGCACCAAACCAAGACCATTTTTTAAAACAGTTATTTAAATCTCCCGTGTGTTTTTAAAATATTCTAAGATGTGATTTGCTCCTGTGCATGCTAACCAGTAAAGCCATATTAGAGAGAAGTAAGCTATCTCAACACAGATGGAGTCAAAAAGAAGCAGCAAAAACGTTCTCTGGGATCAGTGTACTTCTCCCAAAGAAGGCAGAGTGAAGTGAGAGAGTGAGGCTAAACTATGGGGTTCAAGCCTGTAGATAGGGCAATAATAGTAGAAGGATCAGTTACAAGGGTAAGGATCTCAGGCATATTTCAGCTATACTCAACACACTAGGCTTGGTAGTTCTGTGGCTTCCATGTAATATTGCAATCAGTGATGGAGAGCAACTAATGAAAATGAGAACAGAAAATGCATTCCATTTCTGAGGAGCTATCTGATATTTAAGGTAATATCCTTGATGATCATAACTTCTATAGACTTAAGTGAAAATATTTTCATATGCATCTGCTGAGAAACTAGACTCTGTAGCCATGGAAAGAATTAGCCACTTGTGGCTGGTTTAAGTATTTACATCAAAGGGGACAATCCTCAAGGTTTCTTTCTTAAAGCCATAAGGCAACCAGTACCTATAGAGACGTAAATTTTAGCTGGAAAGAATGTCTAGATTGCTGTTTATATCATGCTTAAAAATATCTTTTTTGCTATCAATGATAAGGAATAGTGGTAAGCTGAGCTTTGTGGTGGCCCACAAGGTAGATATATCTTGTCTGCATCCTTTGTAAGGTAGAGTCCAGTACACAGGACAGTGTGATTTTAAATGTTAGTCAGGGCTAATGCAAAGTTCATAAATCCATGTTTCAGTTTCACCCACAAAAGAAGAACTTGCATTAACATACTGAAAGATGTACTGAATACCCAAGGCATTGATATACACTTATTTTTGTTGCTTTTGATGCTGAAGAGGGGACTGTGACACAACTGCTACTTTGTTTCTCTGGTACAGTTTTTCCCAGCCTAGTTCACTATGAGCTGTGTGTCAGAGACAAAAAAAGCTTCATATAGGTGCTGGCCTTTGAATTTTGTCTTCATAGATAAATGTATACTGTTTGTACATTTTTACAGGCACTTCTAAAGATTAGGGAGCTTGACTATGTAGAAAAGAGGAGATTCTTAGGTCTTCGATGAACATTATCATTTGGATAAACCACAGAAACACTCTCAGGAGGAAAAAAAAAACCTCAGGACTTCTTCAGTCTGTGCGACTATTCTAAGCGCCATGCTTCTCACATCCCTTCTCTCTGTCTTACCACATTTTCAGTTATTTTCTAAAAGTGGAACACTCTACACAGGGGCATTGGCATTACCTCTGTGTTGGGCCTGATGTCATCCCTGGGTGGATGGGAACACCTTTTAGGTGTATATTCATCTGCCTCCATATGTCTGAAGGGAAGTGTGGCCTTTGGCACTCAGATTATTTATTGGATGCTAAGAAGCCAGAATCCTGGACCACCCCACAGCTTTTACAACTTTGTGGGCCTTGATATAGAATTTGGTTATTTGAACCTAAGAGAAGAAGATTTAGAAAGCAGAATTTCCCCCAGAATTTCCCACGAAAAAGAAATGAGATTTTACTGGAACACACTAACTGCATAAATATCTTACTGATACCAGCATGTTTGCCCTTGACTTCATTAGTGAAATATCTGTTTATTGTTTTGCATCCCATGACTTTTGTTCTACAGCAAGTCCAACAACTAAAAGTGAAAGCTAGAATAATTTGTGATCTTTGCTTCATTGTTATGTTCCACATAATTTTGTTGAAAATTAAATGTGATATCTCAGTCCGGGTAGGAACAAGAGAGAGAGAGGACATGAAAACCTTAAGCTTACATAGCAATAATACGCACACAGAGTACATTCCTTGAACTGGGGAATTTCATCATCTTGACATTGCAATCTACCTCTGTCTACACTTTATGGATAGAGATCAGCTCCACCTCATTAAAGCCATCTTGAGTTTCTCCAGTGGCCCAAATTATGGGCTGTAACATGCCATTTGGGAAGGTTCGAGTCATACATGCTAGGATACTTACTACTATACAGCTTACATTTAGTCTGATCTCTGATCTTGCATAAAGGTTGTAATTGGAGCATGCTTGGACTCTAATCTTAACTCTAGCTACTGATACCTTTTCCTGTGAATAATCCTGCTTGAAAATGTTCCTTTTCAGGTTTATTTTACTGAATCAAAGGCTGAGTGAAGCAAGAGGCTTTAACGTTTCAACTTTCTTGCATTGTCTCTGCAAATTTCTCAAACTTCTTGCCTCAATCCTGTGGTCTACCATAACTATTGAATGGTTGCACCATCTTGCTCCCATCTTAGACCTCCTTCATTACATATAAGGGAGGAAATACAGACATGAGGGAATTAAAATGTTATGTTTTCCCTTATTTTACAATTACATTAGGTTACCCATATGGTGTGAAATACATTTAGTTACTCGTTTAATATATACCTAAGTACACATTTTGTATGGCTTGGGCATGCCGATATCATAAGATCATAGAATACAGAAGAAATAGATTATGATCTGTTAAGTTATAAGAATGATTTTGTTATACATCTGATATTTGATATATACATTTGGTATACAATGGCTCATTGTGAATAGGGTAGTAAAAATTAATTACATAGAGCACAGACTTATGTAAAGATCCTCATATATGTAAATGTTACATGGTTGACCTCTCTGAGAGAGGAAGATGCATAGTAAAGACACAAACTCATGATTCTTTAGACACTGTGAGTAAATACCTATATTTAATTTCATTTGTACTGGCTGCCAACATAGGGGTGCAAAACACAAAGCTAAATAATCTTCAGAGCCACAATCGATTTTAGAATAATGAAGTCTGTTTTATTTGACTATCATACTATTAAAGATATGCCAAGGATTAAATGTTAAGAATTCATTAATTACAGTTTAAGATATATTAATTGTGCTATAAAAAAGTTATCCTATGAAAGGAAGAATGCTGCTAATTAAATGAACATACTCCTTTTCAAACCAAGATACAGTTAAAATGTTCAATGGCATGCTCTCCAGAATATTTAAGCTGTGGAGTAAATCTCTTGCAGCTAGCTAAAGTATAAATATATTGTAAGCTTCCTTATTTAAGATCCTGCTATATATGAACCAAGGTATATAAAACTATAGTATATTTCCTTATACAGAGGCGTATAATCAGACAAGAACAAATCTACCACCAACCGTTTCATACTGTGTTGTGCTTTGATAGGCAAGGAAAGCCAGGTTTCTAGCCTGGGTCTAGCCTGACTCAGGCCGTAACTTGTGAGTCCTGCTATTCTAACCCTCTCTCTTGATCTGCTTTTCAGTGTGTCTCAGAGTACACAGCTCAAAGCAGCAGGGGAGTTTCTTAGCAAAGGGCCACCCACTTGCATATTATTCCTTCCTTGTCTGTGACATGACACAAGAACAAAGTAGACATTAACCGCTACATTAAACCCAGAAGGAAAGTAATCAGTAACCTGTTATTCCCTTAATAAAGGGAAACACATGCAGTGTGAAATCCAGAAGACTAATCAATAGCCCCAGACAATGCAATGTGCCAAACAAATTGCAAATCAATTAGAATCCTTGTTTTCTGTGAAATGGTTCACTATACCTAAAGCAATTACTCGTTCATTAGACCTAATTTAACAGCATGACTGCCCTAGCAACAACTGGCAGCGTCTGGCTATCAAATGGAAGAATAGCAGCTTATTTCTGTCTGTCTGTGAGTCCAATGCCAATCAAAAACAAAAAAAAAATTGAATTCCTTTATATAAGATAACTTTTCATTAATGAGGAAAATATTTCCTGTGAAGGAAGAATCAAGTATCCTATTTTATTTGATTGAATTTGGTTTTATTAACTAAGGGAATTGATGTAGACTTTGTGTGAAGGAATTATGAAAGTCTTAAAATGTTTCAGTAACTTGGTGCTATGAAATAGAAGAAGCAGGAAAGTTTTAGATCTTCTTCAATAAACCATCTGGGATTTGGGGAAAAAAAATCTGTATATGTTTACATCATCTGCGTGTTTACCACAATTGAAATGGCACAAGAAGATTAGCATGGTCCAGCACAGGGTGACACAGATTCATCAGATGATCCATAATCCCTTTGATGGGCTCAGAGGGCATTCAGCATTTGATACAAACCCTCCTATTGTCTTTCCTTGGCATTGGATCTGGCCCCTAATACCTTAACTACAGGTTTCAAGTTATTTTTTAATATTTTGTTTCCTGCTCTACTCAGTGATATAGCAATCCGTAGCCATAAGGGCCCACGTGAATAAAAATTAAAAAAAAAAAAAAAGTTTTGAATATCCTTTCTTTTTCTCCTTGTAAATCTCATCCTCATGAAATCAGTTTTTCTATCTTCCCCTGTTGTGATGACAGGGATGTGCCTGGAGTGGAGGCAGCTGGTGGGAAGTCACCTTTAGGAGAGTGGAATAGCTTGCCATCCTTGTAGCATAGGTTTTCCTAGCCATTACAATGGCAAATAGGAATGTTACATACTGCTTGTGGCTGGTGTTAGGGGTGTTTCCAGTTCCTAAAGCAAGTTCCAGAGCTAGCAGGGACTTCTTTTTAATATTACTGGGGCAAGGTACTGCACTGTCAGGTACTCTGGGGTTAAGATACTGCACTTGCAACCTGTCCAGGATTAAATCCACCACAATTTTGTCCTGTAAAATTTAACTGCAGAGTTAAAACCAGAATGCTTGCCTACAGGGTTATTTTTAATGGCTGTGATTTGAAATCCTAATATTGTTTATTGACCTTTAAAGATGTAACATCCTTCAGTAAAAATAGTTGTAAACTGCTCAGTGTATATGTAAATGTGTGTATATATATATATACACATAGGCTAAATATATATATGCCCCAAATATATATAGCCTATACACATATAGCCTAAATACATATGTATATATTTATAGCCTCAGTTGGAGTATATTTTTGTATTAATTGAAGTAATTTCTAATTTCCACAAGATAAAAAACCCTTCAAATTTATTTTAGAAAGTCTTTAAACACTTTTTTTCGGCTATATTTAGTGTCAGGCTGATCTAATTACTTTTAGTACAGCTGCTGTTCCAGGGAGTTGGAGCTGATAAAAGTGACCGTGAGTATTTATCTACAGATACTCAACTTCAGTGTTCAGTCTTGCCAGGCCTGCTAGATTTTTAGTCTCTTGGGTCTTACCATCCTTTCTGGTGGTGTGATACTCTTTCTCACTGCAGAGAGGATTAGTGAGATGTTAATTTAATTCTGGAAGAAGAATATTTTCCTGGAAGTGGTTTTTTTTTCATTATTTTTTCTTTTCTTTTGTGTGTGTATGTGTGTGTGTGTGTGTAATCAAGGATTGCTTAGGAGGTGGAAATGTAAGAGTTAAGTGCAATAATCATAGAAGGATAATAAATTATCACAGTTCCATATTCTACCATAGGTATCTTGTCTGCATCTGCATGTATGTGCATGTTTGATGTTTTTCTGTAAATTCAGAGATGACTCACAATTACAGAAGCCCAAAGTAGATCAGTTTTGTCTGATGGAATATAATCTGGCATTATAGACCCAAGCAATACTCAGAGTTGCAACTTGGCTTGAAAGCACAAATACTGAGTTCCTATCTACAAGACTTGGGATCACAGAATCCAAGTATTCCCGAATCTTTTGGCCTTTCTGCAGACTAGTCATTTCCCTGGAGTACAGAGCAGTGAGTCATGAAAGGCACAATAAAATGTGTCATTAGTTTTTTTTCTTGATATCTTAATATAGACCTTACAGTTCACATCTGTTATCCAGTACTGAGCAGAAGCTTAGCTTTTTAAGAGGTTAAGATATCTTAAATCACTTTATAGCTCAAAAGGTTTCAAATTGAAGTTCACAGTAACCTCCTGCAGTGGCTCTGGCAACATTTAGAGTTCACTAAGAATTATTTTTAACACTTTACCAGACATACATTAATAGCTGAAATATGTTATTAAGTGTGAATGAACAATTGGTTAAAATTAGTTGGAAGTAGTTATCTAGAAATATTATCTTTTGACAGTTAGAGGAAGTGCTGTGAGGCACTTCGAACTTAAGGAACATGAAATTAACAATAAATTACCTACTAACTTCTGCCCTTAACATATTCAGTAAAGCAGGACAGCTGCTTATGCCTTAACTTTTGATGGAAAACTTGAGTGTAGTTCATCCATTCTTTTTGGTAAAACCAAAGTAATCGATAATTAATGGACATGTTTTTCATCTGCTTATATCCTTAGAGTCTACGGGACTTCAGACTTAAGGTGTACTAGCATTCTATTGTGCAAGTGAAACATGTCCTAAGCTGGACATAGTTTCTTCCTGTTTTGAAGCACAGCAGAATCTGAAAAAAAGATGGGATAATTTTTTTTTGTATTTGTAATTGAGTTGCAGTCACTCTATGGCGATTGCAAAATAACTAAACTTGGCATACAATAATTTGTCCCTTTTTGTTTTGCAGGTGAACTCCCTATGTTTTTACATTGTTTGGATTTCATACATTTATTAGATTTTAACACTGATCTGAATTGGAACTGAAGTAGTCTGTAGGTTGATCCATGACTTTCTTAATTTTGCACAGGTAATGTGCAAGTGTTGATTTATTGCAAAAGCTGAACAGATGATAGAAGTCATCCTGACATAAAGAAAAATAGTATCTACCGATGCTCTCCATGTCATGGCATCTGGGTGCTTGCTGGCAGGACTCTCGAGTTTCTTTGCCAGCCAGGCCAGGACCCGCTGGTGTGAAATGCCAGATGAACCAAGAGTGGATCAAAGAAATCCACTATGCATCTGATCTTCTGAGGATGCTTCTGCGTGCAGTGCCCTGACACCTAGTGGATCACATCTAGACCTTTCAAAAACCACTTAGCAGATGACACTTAGGAGTCCCTGTACTTTCCATGTAAGGGAAGAGGCATATGTTGGTATAGGTGATGAACATACCGTATGTGGAAAGCACCCATACACATGCATTCAGGAACATTATTGCTGTTTCTTTTAATAACATTCCCATTTTACAAACTTGAGTAGAAATCAGTGCTTTTTTTGCTCTGCAATTACAACTGCGTCATTAAGAGCTGCGACAGACAGGCTGAAATAACTGCAGTATTTATAGACTTGTTGCTTCCAGATCTCTGGTTTATACCTATAGCAGTTTACTACTTCAGTTACCATCTCAGAAGTAACCCTCCCTTCAGCAGATGCATCAAAACAAGGCATGTATTGTGCTTCAGTCCATGTTAGCTCACTGCTCAGCATCTCACTTTAGAACATCCATGAACTACACACTATTTCTAAAGAAAGGATTAATTCCACTGCACTTTAGCTGTCTAAAAGTGAGATACCTGATCTGCCAGTTGCTTAGGGTCCTTTAGCAGCTACTGAAGTGAGACAAGGAATTCCAGAGACGGTAAGGTAATTGAGCCCCTCACTGTGCAAGCTGTGCATTTAATATTGCTGGAAGGTAACATTCGTGATATTCACAAATCATCCATACATTTCTGATGTATAATGTTCAGTTAGACTCAAACATTTGATATTAAACTTCAGCTTCCCTGCTTATGTTTATCACAACTTAAAAAATTATTACTCTTCTTTTGTCTTGTAAGAACATGACTTTGGGGAATACCACTAGAATGTCTTTTTATCTTTCAATATAAGCATTTTCTCTAAAGACTTAAGAGTTGTTGGAAGTTGAGTGCACTGTTGACACCACTTTCAAATGACAATGCATTTGTCATCTTTGGCTGACTCTTACTTGTATAATTAAAACCAGTTCAGTCTTTGGCTGTCTTATGTGCATAGTTAAAGACAAGTCAGTAGCAAACAGCAAAGTATCACTTTTCTCATTCACATTTGGCAGTGCAGGAAATACAAGCACACATAGATGGCAATTGGATTTGTTTGCTATTTATTACAAGGGTAAATAGGGTTGGAAGTGATCTCAAGATATCATCACATTGATCTTCTGGCCCCAGAGCATAATCGACTGTATCTTGAAGTTGATTAAGGAAGAAAATGTAATCTGTGTGTTTGTGTTCTGGTAATTAAGCATTTTACAAAGATGTGGCTGTGGCTAATCTGAAGAATGACTACGCATATACATATGTATGCTGTGACGAGGCATCTCTCTGTGCAAGAAAGAACAGGTCCTAATAGAGCGGTGCAAGTTTCAGTCAGTGCATACCTAACAGTTTTATTGGTGATGTATGAGTCAAAAGGGGATGAGATTCGTCCTCTCACAGTGGCACTGCTTCAATAGTGAAAAAAAATTACTTCAGTGTCTCAATGAACATATGTAAAGAAGAATCCAGAGGGACAGAATAAAGAGTATTCAGAAAGAGACTCTCTTTAACACGTTCCATATAATTCCACTCTTTATAAAAGGCTATTTCCAGGCCATTGAAAGGGCTTCTTCCAGGCTATTGACAGGGTGATGACAATAACCTAAATTGTCCAGTTGAACTAATTCCCTACACTGAAACTATTTATTATTTCCTAGTATGCAGTTGTGGCTTGAATAGTAAGAAGTTCATATTTTTTCAAAGCTTTTTGGGCATGATTCATCTTATCTCTGTTGGAATCTGAATTGTAGCCAGTATTATAGTAAGGCTACTCTGTTATCTTTGAAAGGTCATGGAGATCCTGGGGAGGCCCACATTGACTAGAGAATGGGAAATGCACCCATCATCAAAACAGGCCAAAACAACAATCTGGAAAAGCACGTTTTATTTTAGTCTTCAGGACAATCACAGAATGAGTCTTCTTTGAATGCATTTATGGGTATATGGAGAAGGTGGTGATTGGAAAGTCATCAGATAAGAATATGCTTTTCCCAGTTGCTTTCTGTTATGAAATGACTAGATCTGTGGATTAGGGGTGTGCAGAGAATGTAATTTTCCTTGCCTTTTGCAAGGCTTCAGACAGTGTAAAAAATATTCTTGTATCCAAGGTGGAATGTTATGGTCTAGATCATTGGACAAATGGATGAGTAAATAACTGGTAGGATGATGAGGCTCAGAAGGTAGTGATGTGTCATGCTGTACCTGGAAACTAGTAAAAATTGGAGCACTATGAGAATATGTTATCTAATCACCTTTATCAATGATCTGAAGCAGATGGCAGAGTGCACTCTCATCCAAGTGTGTGAGGTGACACCAAACTGGCAGGACCAAGTGATGCACTTGAGAGCAGGGCTGCTACCTGAAGGGATCCAAGGTGGGCTGGAGAAACAGGACAGTGGGAACATAACAAAATTCAACAAGTACAGAGTCCTACCCCTGAAAAGAGCCCTTGTAGCCGTGCAGGCTGGGGAGCAACTCTGCTGCCCAGGGGAGGTGGTGGTCTTACTGAGCAGTGAGCTGCACATGAGCCTGCAGTGTACCACTGCACAACAGCATGTCAATAGTCATATGAGCATAGACTGAGAAGAGTGATGAACACCCTCTACTCAGCTCTTTGAGACTATCATCATTTAGATACTTTGTGCAGTTTGGGGCGTGCCAGTAACAAGAAAGGAAATGATCAGCTGGGTGCAGTTCAGCAAAATACCACTGAAACCATCAGGGGCTGGAGCATTTGCCCTCTAAGAAGAGACTGTGGGACTGGGATTTGGAAATGCAGCAGCCTAGGAGGGATCTAGCAGTACACCCTACTATCTGTGGGATGGGAATTACTTCTCTGCGTTGACCTACCAGACCTTACAGCCTTACATTAATAGCATTACATTTCAGCTTCAGGAAGGACAGCTGTCAGTCATGATGGTGGCACTGGGAAGGTCATTCAGCTCTGTATACTAGAAGAGGAATTTGGATAGTATTGTGACACAACCAAAATAATATCCTATAGAAACCCAAACCAAGCACATCTGGTTAAAAAAATAGAAAGGGAATGTATTGGCTGGTGATTAGAATAAAACAACATTTTAGAACAAAAAGTGTGACTTCTGATTTAACAAGCAGTGAAGAAAATGTTGAATGTATATGCAGGGAGAGAGTTGCTTCCAGAAACATCAAGGTAAATTAATTCATAACAAATCCAGAGTAGTTATCAATTTAGGACACTGCAAACCCTCACTTGGAAGGGCTTCAAATGCATTTTGAAGTCTCCAGTTTTATTTATTTTCCATCTTCCTTTGTTCACTGCAATCAATAGAAATTAAGGGTATTTAGTACTTCACAGAAGCTCCCCAATAATTTGAAGAAATGGCAAAAACACAAACTCCCTGTGAAAAGATCTTTATTTGAACATCTCTCAAAGGTATGGTGTTTTACTCAGGGCAGAAATAGCTTGAAAACTCTGGAAATTTATAATTCATATTCCAAGCATACAAAATGTGACCATACAGCATTAAAAAATGACACTATAAAAAAGGGGTAAATATTGTTGAGACAAAAGCAAGATCATATTTTTGTTGTGATGTTTCCAGAATATCTAAGCCCTACTCATCCTACTTGTCATCTTCATTGTTATTGTAATAAAAATAATAACAATATAAGACAATTAACTCCAGATACTTGAATGAGAACTGAACAATACTTTCAAACTAATTAAACCAATTCAAACTAATACAGATTACATCAGAGAAACACAGAAAAAAGTACTTGGCAAGAGTCTACTCACATAAATAAAAATCAGTTTAGAACAGCCATTACATTTTATGTGCTTATCAGTAAATAATTACACTGTTTTGACAAAAATGTGTGTCTACACATAGGTGTATGAGTCTTTACTAATGAGGGACCTCAATGAAGCTGAAAAGATTACAACAGCTTTCTATTCCTAAGCCTGTGCATTTGCATTTCCAAAATCTATGCACATTTATGAACAAATTATTGAAATTTTAAACTAAATTATTTTTATAAATATATCACAGAATGACAGAACATTAGGGGCTGGAAGGGACCTCCAGAGCTTTTAATGCATCTGATGTTTTTGCAAAATGGTGCATATTGAAATTCAGGCAAGCAACTTCTTAGCCACTGTTTTAAAAAATGTTATCCATGAGGAAGATTGTTGCAAATGTTTTAATTTGCCTCCATAAAATTTCCTGTACCAGTAACATTACATGAAAAACCTAAAATCTCTGTGAAAAAATTCAGAGTAATTTAAGGCAGCTGTCTTGTAGCAGACCCTCAATTTTGACTATCACTCTGCGTGTTGAAAGGAAGGAAAAGTTCTGTCTTACCATTATATTAAAAAATTGAGTAGAAAAGCTGTAAAAGTTGGAAGAAGGTGAAAGCAATTTGTGTATTTGTTTCTTTAATGGATTTTTCTAACAGTCCACTAGTTTTCCAAGAAAAATATAAAATTAGGTATAACACTATTATAACAGAAAACTTAGAGATCCTTTCTCATTATAATTCCTCACATATAGCCAAGGCCAGTCAGTCAATATTTATGAGTGACAGCATTTATGAAACCTATCAAAATGCTTAAAATGGCTTTTTCTAGAAAGAGACTCACCAAAAATTATGAATTAGGAATTTTTCTGTATATGATATATTTCCTTTACTACAGTGCATGCTTCAGAGACTTGATTACTGTTAAAGCACAGATAAAAGCCATGACAGAATGGTGGTCAAACAAGTGGAGCCTATAAAGTATGCACTCCTCTTTTGTTTGCTGCTATACAAAAAGTGAATAAACAAGCCCTTTTGCAAACTTGCAGAGGACCAACTTTTTTCCCTACCCCCCGCTCCTGGGAATAAGCCATTTTAATTATTGACGTTTTTTTGTTTAATCTTCCACCAACAAGTAATATGAATATTTTATACAACAGTGATGAATGCTTAACTAATACAGTTCTTCATACAAATGCAAACTTCCTTTTTACTGGCCTCTGGTGACTATGCATCTAGTGCCAGAGTGGCATCATTCAGCTCTAGTTGCTATAGCATTTTCAAGAACCTCTCTGTTCTTGTCATAAATTATCTTTAAGTGAAAAAAGCTCCAAGGAGGTCTGCAGCAAACCGTATCAAATAATGAATTTCTAAGCTGTGATAGAAAACACTCATCTTACTTATATTCTTCTACCATTGATTGTTTAGTGACCCTTCTTTGGGATACTGATGAGCATAACCCTGAAAAATGTTTGTGTTGTCTTTCTCTTGCTGGCAGCCTGCAGCCTGCATGATCTAATAAATATTGGCAGGACCAAATGAAATAATATAGAAGAGCTTCTCTTCTTTAAAGTCCATAGACCAAGAGACTCTTGTCACTTGTTAATATCTCCATCAAACAGTGAAGTGTTAACATATGTGATACGACCACGCAATCAAGTAAGGACCGATTTGTTGACTAATTAAACCAACACAACAAGCTCTTTAGCACCTACAAGTGACAAGTTTAGAGCAGGCAAGTGGAAACTCTCAATTGAGTCCCCTTTTATGAGACTATCATGCCAAATTCAATTCTGACTGAGTAGTATTTGAATGTACTTGACTTCCACTATGTGCTGACATGCTTACAATAATTCATCATGTGTGACAATAGCCCAATATTAGAGATTTATGATATATACAAAACAGTTACAAATGAAATGTAGCCCTAACATGTGTCTGCTTTACTTATCCACAGCCTATTGATATTATAATTAATGGTCAATTACTTAGGGATAGAGAATAGAAAATAGTCATTACCAGTTTCAGTCATCATCCGTTTTTGGCAAATTCTGGAAGTAAATGAAACCATTTTCATAGTGTTTGGCTGTTGCTGGAAAGTACACTGTTGCTCACTACAAGGATGGGCTTGCTATCTGATCTGCAGTTGAAGAATTATTTTAGGAATATTATATTTATTTTATTCTCATAATGTAAGTAAATTTTAAGTAGCTTGTCTGGGGAAAATAAAACAGAATGAACACTGCATGAAACTATTTTACAAAGATTGTTAGCACTGAGCAGTTTTACATGGAGACACACGTGGAAAGCCAACTCCCAGAGCAATTTTTTAAAAAAGTAAATTCAAATGCCTTCCATAGGAAAATAAACCCATGAAAGTGAGCATTTTCTGTTCATCTTCCACAGTTTTAGGTCTTGCCTTAATATTGACAAGGTGACTTTTGATTCTAGTAGTCTAATAGTCTGATATAAAGAAGAGTCCAAGCTAGGGGGAAAAATGCATCTGAATCACTTTTAGGTCACCAAATGTGCAAACAGTTATGAAATCCTGCCTTCTGAAATCTGTGGAGCTATTAATGTGATGAAAATCATGAATATATGTGTGTTGCATATCTGAACCCTTGTCTTTAAAAAAGCAGCAACCAAAAGCCCAGATCCTTGCAAGCTTTTGGAGAGCTCATCTCAAGGTTTAACCTGCACCTTGTTAAACTTCCAGCTATGAGGGGATATGGAGGCTTTCCATGTTCAGGAGAGAGTCAGATACTAGGGAAATATTTTCAGAGATCAATCAGCCAGTGGCCACCTTCCTAATCTCCCAAGGAGCAGAGATGTGAAGAGGTCTCTTCCTGGCTCACCTGTTAAATCCAGTCAGTGGGCCAGGGGAAAAAAGCTTACTTTAGCTCAGAATCCTCAGCTATAAGTTTTCTCTGGAGTTAGGCCACAAAGATGAAGTACCCTTAGGGATCTAGCATAGAGGAAATCAAATCTTCTCCAACGCAATGTTTTTTATAATCGCTCAAACATGAAAGTGAAGTCAGGAAGAGAAAAGAGGAGCTCTGAACAAGCAGAAGTAAACTGACTGGTGTCTCCATTTTGAAGACATATTTAACCACTGACCTGGCATTAAGAGCATCTTTTAAACAGAAGGTTGTAGTAACACGAGGATGACACACAGAAGGTTTAAACAGAAGGTTGTAGTAACACAAGGCAGTGTGTTGGTTTGGGTGTTGGCATGGCTTTGCTTAAAAGAAACATGGAAGAATGAGAAATAACCTTGTATTTATATAATATAATATATATTATAAATATGGTATATATTTAATATATTTTTTCCCTCAAAAGCCTGCAGTGGCAAAAGCAGGAGTTAACAATTATAGTGATCCCTTTTATATATTAGCACTAAACATCTGTTACCAACTGAACTTCTAATATGATTTTTCTGATGTCTTCAAGAGCATAATATTTTGTCCCTAGTTGGGAAGTGTTTTATTTTTTCAGCATTCACAATTTATTTAAAATTTATATCCCGATAAGTAGATATCCATAATTCATTGAACACATCAAAATAAATTGTCAGATTTTTAANTTTTATTTCAGAAGTGCAATAATTCATACTTCAAAAATAAAAGCTTTGATTCAGTTCTCACTGATACTGATGCAAACAGAGCAACAATGTAACACTGAGATCATTCAATTTAGCTCCAGGTTTAACATACAAATTCATTAAGATATTTTATTACCTAAAGCCTAAAAGCATTAAACAAAATGCAATTATTTTGGTAACCTTAAAGGAGACAAAATCTTACAGACTCGTGTTGATATCTGCGCCTCTGGAGGAATCAATGCAATTTCAACAAAATAATTGTATCACATTGAGTTGTTTCATATAATGCCATTGAAATGAAAGAGGTTCACAAAGAGTTGATTAAATTTAAGTGGAAGAAACACAATGAGTAAAATTCATCGCTGGTGTAATTCTGTTGTCTCCTGCAGTTCCACCATGAATGGGTATGGCCCATGACAGTCTGAGATTTTTTTGCACTTCAGCAACAGAATTAGCCAAATTAAAATCCTTTAAATTGAAAAAAAAACCAACCAAAAAAACAAAAACCAACAAAAAAACCCAAAAACCCAACAACCAAACAACCCAAAATCCAGTCCTCTTCCCTATATTATAAAGCCCAAATGGAGTTAAAGAGAAATAAACTGAAAGAATATCAAGAATTTGATTTGCTAAGATAGGAACGTATAAAGAGAGGGCTTCATCATTGATTACAGAATCACAGAAACATTCAGGTTGGAAAAGACCCTCGGGATCATCAAGTCCAACCTATAACCTCAAGCACCACACCCAAATGACCTTTAAACACATCCAGAGTTGGTGACTCAACCACCTCCCTGGGCAGCCTATTCCAGTGTCTGACCACTCTTTTAATGATTTTTTTCTCCCCCCTAATGTCCAGTCTCAGTGTTCACCCTTGTCAATAATGATCTTGTAGGTCACATCAGAAGTGTTTCAAGATACTTTGTGTTTGATAGAGCTACTGATACTATTGAGACAATTCAAAATTCTTCTCTTTATGTTTCTTCTGCTTGGGGGAGAAGAGAGCAGGGATCTATGGTAGACTTAAAACTGTCTTACTACTATAAGATATTGAAGTCAACATGAACTATGAATAGTCATTATCACACAGAATTAGGCGTTTAATTTTTTTCTCACAGTTGTGTCTAAAACCATCAGTTGCAGTAACAATTAAACAGATGGATCAGTAAAGAATAATTAACTACACTCCAAAGGATTTATGTTTACAGATGCACACATTTAATAAGCGAAGCTGCTTTTGAAATGCAGCTAACACCAGACCTTATTGTACCCAGCCTGTATTATTATGAAAATGAATATTCCTTTTGCCCTCCAGGTACCTGGGAATTGTTCAAAGTTATGTTTTTTAAAGAACTTACCCACTACTAACATTTATTAGTCTACACCTGTCTATCTATTAATGTACATCTTTCTATCTCATAGAATAGAAATAATCTGCTTTTGTTGGAATGAAGTTTGCACGCTAACTCCATCAGTGCAGTTTTGGTAATCGTACAAATAGATGCATTCAGATATTTGTTCATTTTAGACGCTGTAATTGGGAGGCCAGAAAAACTTCCAAAAGGAGAGGAAAGATAGTAGGACAAAGCCTCTTAGATGTCTTTTAAAACAAAGCAAACAGATTTCTTAGTGTGTAGATATATCATCAGATTTTAATGCAAACGCTTCAGAGAAAAATAGTTCTGTGAATACCAGCATTAGGAAACCTGATTCTATGGTCTCTAGTGTTAGCCTTGATGTCTTGTGGCTTGATGGCTGATGCCATAACACTATCATACTGGCAATGAGAACACTTTAAGTTTACACCCCTTCCCAGCTGCCTACTTTCATAGATCTCCTACTCAGCTTGAATCTGAAAGCTCTCTTTTAAGAATTCCAAGCTTTCTGTATAATTTCATTGAAATTAGACTACGTATTGAGGAATTACAAAGGGCAGTAGGGAGCAGCAGGAGGACAGGCACAGCAATTACACAAACTATTTTCACCTTTAGTAAGAAAGCTAAACTTGCTTCGTATTATTTGGGCTTTCATGACCTCAAAAAGTCCATTTCTTTCCATGTTAAGCAACACAACTGAAAAAATACTGGCATGTTTGGGGAATCTTTTAATTCCAAAGTTTAAAAAGAATTAAATAGTATAGAGATTGTTTAATCCATTTTCAGTACATCAAGCAGACTTGTCCTGTGAAGTGGAAAAGCTACAATACTAAAATACATACCGGGTGTCTTCTAGTATTTCTGTATGGGATTTTCCTGGAGTTTTGCATTTAAGCTGAGACTTTTTGTGTTCTTGGAATAATCTTGGCACATCTCAGTAAATTCTGGGTCAGAGCTTTGCAAATACAATGATCTTGACCTTTAGGAGACTGAGCATATATAATCACCTTTGTATCCTGTAAAGTTTAATCAGAATAAGCTCTTGTTGGATCTGGACCAGACTTTGTATTTCTGCTCCTGATGTGACTCAAAAATATTGCATGATCTCGTCTATAAGATTAAACCCCAAGTCAAATACTGTTTGGGGGGTTTTTTGCACTATTTTAAATACACAGTGCCTTCTATTTATAATATTGTCTTATTCCATTTACACCAGCTCAGTACTTGGCTGACATAAATTTCAATGACATTGTACCTGGTTCCTACTGATAAATATTAATTTCTGACTGACTATGTTGGCAAGTACCACTGGAAGCACCTAGCACAAGTCAATGGGTAAAACTAAATGCATTATACCAAACTATTCATAATTTCTGTTACCTGTAACATGCCAGTCTGAGGATGTGAACCTTTCACAGGCTGATTTATGTGCATTTTGGACAGCTCTGCTTTAGAGAGTGGCAAGATCCACTACAGAACTGTTAGCTGTCTAATTTTAATGTGTCACCAACAACTCTGTCAGAGCCCTAAATATCTTGGACATCTACCTACATTCTCCTCTGACTCTCTTTCCTTCTCCCCCGTTCTTATTTTTTTATTATTATACTCTCATACAGCAGCATCAGACTTTGGTCAATGTTGAACAGTTTTAAAACTCAGGCCTGCATTCAGGAGAAGGAAGGAAGTAAGATATATGGTAATTCAGAATGACATGGTTCAATAGCTACAGAAAATTAACTTTCTCTTAATGGAGGTTGAATAGTGTTGATATGAAATGACAGAAAGAGATTTATACACACATGGATGTGTCCAGTGTATCTTGGGCATTCAGACAACATGTATGCTGTGCCATTGGGTAGTCTTATCCACCATGGTGTATATTGATTAATGCCACTGACATCACGTGGGAGTGCTCATGTGTGAAGCCTTGCCTGCCTCAAAGGGAAAACAGAATCCTCATTGACTTAAATGGTGGCTACAAGTCTCTCTTATGAGTGAGCTTAGCTCCACTCATGGAGATCATAATCCACAGCAAATCATGGGAATCCTGTGGATTCGAATGGAGTTTAAGTGGATGCTTGTATATGGATGGAATTGTAGATCTAGTCTAGACATGTAAGTGGACTACTTGCAATGCATTAAGCTAATACACATATGAGCTTTGAAGGAGTAGCACTTGGGAAGAAGCGTTCCATAGATTAGTGCTGTTTAGCATCTTTGTCAGGGACATGGACAGTGGGATTGAGTGCACCCTCAGCATGTTTGCAGATGACACTAGGCTGTGTGGTCCAGCTGACACACTGGAGAGAAGGGATGCCTTCCAGAGGGACTTGGACAGACTTGAGAAGTGGGCCTGATCCAACCTTACGAATTTCAACAAGGCCAACTGTAAGGTCCTGTACCTGGGTTGGGGCAATTCCAAGCACAAATAGAGGCTGGGCAAAGAGTGGCTTGAGAGCAGTCTTGAGGAGGACTTCAGGGTGTCTGTTGATGAAAAACTCAACATCATCTGGCAATGTGTGCTTGTGGACAAGAAGGCCAACCTTGTACTAGGCTGCATCAAAAGAAGCATGAACAGGACGATGAGGGAGGTAATTCTGTCTTGTGAGACCCCACCTGCAGTACTGTGTCCAGTTCTGGTGCTCTCAGCATAAGAACATCAGACTTCTGGATTGGGTCCAGAGAAGGGCCACAAGATCATCAGAGGGCTGGAGCACCTGGCCTATGGAGACGCACTGCAAGAGTTGGGGCCATTCAGCCTAGAGAAAAGAAGTCATGGAGAGACCTTAAAGCAACCTTCCAGTAGCTGAAAGGGGCTTACAAGAAAGCCATGAAAGGGACGTTTTACAAGGGCTTGTAGTGATAGCATGAGAGGGAACGGACTGAAACTTGAGCAGGGCAGATGTAGACTGCATATTGGAAAGAAACTCTTTAGAGTAAGGGTGGTGAGACACTGGAACAGGTTGTCCAGGGAGGCTGTGGATGCCCCCTCCCTGGAGGTGTTCAAAGCCAGGCTTTTTTCTGCTACCAAGAGAAGAAATTGAAGATATTAATGTGGACTTAATTACTTCTATTATTTTTAACATATCTAGTTCTTACAGCACTATCTCCCCATTTTGTAAATGGAAAGTGAGACAGAGGCTGAGGGATCCACTTCTGCACACAAGTTACCAGCCATGGGAGTTTAAGACATTGCTTGTCCCATCTATTCTCCCTTCTCCTGTGCCAGAGCTTGTTCTAGGCTTGGAGATCTCTCTCTGTCCCGCAGAGTTTTGATGGATGGCCACCAGATGAACATAGCATGTGCAAAGAGAGGATGTTGACAGGTCAATACAACTGGAGGAGGGAGGCAAGTAGTAGGGTTTTAATAACTCCTCTGTTTACTATTTACTGTTGTGGGTTTAGGGAGCAGACAGATGCTCTTCACCCCTCCCTGAAGGAGTGAAAGAAAATCCTCCACACAGGATTGGAAATTTAAATGGAAGTACTATTCACAATTGCTTACACAAATACAAGATACACAGATCCATAGCCAGCCTTGGCCCAGTTCTCCAATCTGGGCTTAACATAGAACCTCATTAGGCCAAAGCTTTTCACAACTTCTCCCCAGATCACACCAAAACTCCAAGCCTCAAATGTACGCATCCATCCCAGCCCCTCATAGCTCCCTACCCAGGCCAGAATGATGTAGTAAAAATTAGCTCTGCTATGGCTGAGCCACACCGCAAACCCTCCCCCACAGGGTGAAGATAAGAAAGTCTGTGCCAAGAAGAGAGATGGAGAAGAAAGGGGCTTGAACAGTCTGTGCTGTTCCTTTATAAAGGGCAGATGGAATGGAAAGATTATGTTTTCTGGTGTCCATTTCTAGTCCTTCTGGAGGACTGTACTCTCTGGTTAAGACATTGTCCTGGACATCAGGTATCCAGCCTTAAACCCACAACATCTATGTATTTTATACTAGGAATTTGCCAAGCAAAACAAGTGCATCTTGTGAAGAGAGTTCTAGTGAGCTTCCCCAGGTCACAGGAGAAATGTGAGGTGGACATTGGAAGTTGCCCAGCTCATGTGGGAAACACGACCACTAGTTTGTGTTTTCTTTCCAAGCAAGATTTTTAACATCAGTAACTTCAGCATTTCCCCAGAGCTTGAGCAGCATCTTCCAAGATAAAGCTCTTAATCTCTAAAGTGCAGGGGAAAAAAACAAACCCAAGAAAAAAACCCAGTATATTGTCTGTCTTTATCAAACTGGTATCAGGACTGGCAAAAGACACTAAATGTCCTACAAAGTCATTTGTCCACCTGCAGGATTAGTGATTAAATTCCCAGCTGCTGAGAACCAGCCTGTCCTAAGTGAAGATGAAGATAAAGAAAAAAATAGGATTTCTTACTGTTGAACAGAAAATTATAGAATGAGCTGAAATGATGGGGTGCAATTTTGAGCGAGGCAAGGGGAACAAACCAGCACAGTCTGTTTCATTCTAGAAAGTAATACCAAGACTATTTTTGGGACTTGGAGACCTTGCCTAAACTCATGTGGGAAGACTGCTGCATGCCTATGCATATGCATATTCTGCTTGGCAATAAGCTCACTACGGCACGCAGCCACCTACTAAATAATAGAACTTAAAAATGGAAAATCAAATGACAGAAAAAGCTATTTCCAGGTATTTAATCAAAGGGAGGATCAGAGTACGAAGCTCAAGACAGGCCCAGTACACAACTCTGGCTGAACTGTCACTCTACAGCGGGTTTCAAACATCTGCATTACTTTGACTGAAATACCATGAATAATTTATAATAGAATAAAGAATTTGAGAAAAAAACAGATTTAAAAAAAAAAATTAACACCCCACAGTAATCACCTGGCTTCATGTTCATTAGTGAGGTTCTCTAGGGTAGGAAACATCATTGATTTTATGAACCTTTGGGGGGGTTTCTTTTCAAAAATTAACATTTCAGCTTGATATTATTTTAGTATTTACCACTCGGTATTGTCTTAGATGTCATCTTGGCAAAGGGCTCCTAAACAACTGCCACTTTTAGCACTGCTGCCAAAAGGCCCCCTTTCACAATAAAGCATGCTGTGCTTTGGCAGGAAATCAATAAAGTGAAAATCTGTTCTCATCATCCATACATTTACCATCACAATCAACAATCAAAGGCAAGACCTGGGTTCTTTATCCACAGGCTCCAGCCTCCCAATTTTCTGCTATGAAAGGCAGCATAAATTAGAACCCTTGGTTCCTGTTAGCTGGGCTTAATGGGTATGATTTATGAACCATTAAATGAGGTTATGTAAATTGATCCTTAGCAGAATGCTAGCACACAGGTGACAGGTGCAGTACATTTGAATGATGAGTCCACAAGGGTTCTGTACAAATCAGATTTCAGTGACATTCAGTTTTAGGAAGGAGAAATATGTTGTCAACAAGGAAGTGATTTAAATAGTGCCCTGGGTTTGTCAGCAATTATGCTTTTCT
Source organism: Psilopogon haemacephalus (assembly GCA_013396835.1). Classification (NCBI taxonomy): domain Eukaryota; kingdom Metazoa; phylum Chordata; class Aves; order Piciformes; family Megalaimidae; genus Psilopogon; species Psilopogon haemacephalus. The sequence goes on from VWZI01006521.1 coordinate 399,528, forward strand.
TCTTAATTGCTGCAAACTATATAAATTCTAATAGGAAATAAATTACTGATTTACCAGTTAATGACAAGGGGGTATAGAAAAGAATGGTTTAAACATTTTTAAAAAAATATAAAATTGCCTCGTGAGGCCATATTCAGTGATGATTTCATTTATGCTGTTAAAGTTAACAGATGCTTTAAAGTCATGCAATAAACTTTGACATAAGCTAAGTAAAACTGTTTTTTATTGCTAAAGTAAAGGAAACTGGGTTTGTGCTAGAGCAATGGATGTTCTTGTAAAAGATGAAATCATGTATTTACATAGAAATAAGGATAAATTTCACTGCTTTGGTTTTTTTTTTTGTTTGTTTTTCTTGTTTGTTTTAATAACCTTTTCAAAAATCAGATGAAATTACATCAACTAGATTTAAAGTGTTGTGGCTTACCCTGGCAGAATTTTACACCAATAGTGAAAATCATTACACCCAGGGATCTTTTATTTGACTCATTCCTTCTCACTGCTACCCAAAGTGACCATAAGAATTGACTGGCTATCTTGTAATAAAGTTTTGTTTAAAAAAAATGAGTTTGCTTTTACAGTGTGTTTAGATCAGTGCTGCGAATGCTCAGACTGCTTTGGTCTGGATAGGAGGGCTTTTGAGGAACTAGATGTATTTGTGTGGTATGTAAGCTCTGTTTTTCCCTAATCTGATTAACAGAATGTTCCAGACAGTGTTCTGGCTCACATCTGCATCTTTCTTTGGATAGGTCTGTATGTAACTCAAGGCTTCGAAGGCAGCGTTTCTGGAGGAAAAGTTTGTACAGGGGAGTACTTGAAATACATAGGGTAGTAGTATAGTGTGAAAGTACTTTCAGAGACTTAGCCATGTTACTTCATTGTCATCTGTGGCAGAAAATCACAGAATCATAGAATGAGTCAGGGTTGGAAGGGACCACAAGGATCATCTAGTTCCAAGCCCCCTGCCTTGAGCAGGGACACCCTATCCTAGATCACGTTGGACAGAGCCTCATCCAGCCTGGCTTTAAACACCTCCAGGGATGCGGCCCCAGCAACCTCCCTGGGCAACCCATTCCAGGCTCTCATCACGCTCACGCTGAAGACCTTCCTCCTCACATCCAATCTGAATCTCCCCACCTCCAGCTTTGCTCCATTCCCCCTAGTCTTGTCATTACCTGATAGCCTAAAAAGTCCCGTTCCCAGCTTTTTTTTGTAGGCCACCTTCAGATACTGGAAAGCCACAATAAGGTCACCTCAGAGCCTTCTATTCTCCAGACTGAGCAGTCCCAACTATTTCAGTCTGTCCTCACAGGAGAGGTGCTCCAGCCCTCTGATCATCCTCATGGCCCTTCTCTGGACACCCTCCTGCATGTCCACATCCCTCTTGTAATAGGGGCTTCAGAACTGGATGCAGTACTCCAGGTGGTGTCTCAACAGAGCAGAGTAGAAGGGGAGAATCACCTTGCTCGACCTGCTGGCCACACTTCTCCTGATGCAGCCCAGGATCTGGTTGGCTTTCTGGGCTGCAAGTGCACACTGCTTGCTCATGTTGAGCTTCTCGTCCACCAGCATCCCCAAGTCTCTCTTCTCAGGGCTGCTCTCCAGCCAGTCACTGCCCAGCCTGTATTTGTGCTTGGGATTGCCTCGACCCAGATGCAGGACCTTGCAATCGGTCTTGTTGAACCTCATGAGGTTGGCTTGTGCCCACCTCTCCAGCCTGTCCAGGTCCTTCTGGGTGGCATCTCTTTCCTCCAGCATGTCTGCTGCACCAGGAACCAGAAAAATACTCCACCAGTCAGGTAGGAATTCTAGTAAGATAAAAAGCAAGCTGAACAAACTCAAGATGTTAACATTACTCTGTCTACTTTTGCCACCATGTTCACTGGTTGTGTATTTCCTGCCTTTTTTTTTTCCCTCCCCATATTCAGTGAAGTTTGTTCAAGCAACAAGCATCAGTTGCTAATTGAATTAGCCTTTTCTATTGTGTTTTGCTTCAATGGATATTTCCTTCAAGGTTCAGCTGCTTACTCATTGCATTGTTCTGCTCAATGCTCATATATCGCTCACTGCAATCCTTGCTCTTTCACAGAAGCTGTCACTTTTATTTCTATGAAGGGGATCAACAGGAGTGAGTCCAGAGAGTGTAGTGCTTTGAGGGGTGTGGAATGCAAATTTAAAGGGTTGCAAGGTTGCAATGTGGGTAATGCAGAAAAAGCTTGACACAGTTTCATTGGCGAGGAAATGAAGTACTGGGTACTGGGTACTTTTACTCCAGGTATTGAGTGAAGAGTTCCATGGGTTTTCTGTCAATATTATAAGACATACGCAAGAATGCAAAGACAAGTGCCCAAAAGCTAAAGGAAAACTTTACTGTGCTTGTCCATGCAAACGTCATTCAATATCTTGTGTGAGTGCATTACAAAACAGCCTTTATCATACACCAGCTACTGGTGCTCTGGGAGGTCTTGTTTCTGTTTTACACCTACAGAAATGACTGTATACCCAAAGACAGGTCAGTCATTTTTAAAGTTGTTAGCCTGACCTGACAAAATTATCCTCACTCACCACACACCTTGCCTTAGGTTGCTATCTTTAAATCACCACTGCAACCACAATCCTTTAAGTCCAGACTTTTCCTCATTCAGTGTATAAGATGGTCAGTCTTCATGGAATAGGTTGCTGCTCAATGTTGTCCACGTCCGCCACGGCTGCTGCATATCCCACGTCTTTGTACTTTGCTCTCTGAAAGTGGCAAAAAGAAGATGCTGAAGAGAGAGAACAAGAAGATAAGAGAAAACGTAGGGGATTGAACCCTCTTTCAGCACCCAGTCATTGTCCACTTAGAGAGTTCATGAGTTGGATGCAATTTCTTTATGTTTATTTACTTTTGATGGATTTGTCTTCAGTACAATTGTCCTATCTTCTCTTCAATCAGCCCAAACTTTTACAAGACATTCCACATCTCAGCTTCTGTCTTTTTGGTTTAGCTTATACCTGTGTGCGGAAAAGCAAGTCTTAAAAACGAGTGGTTAAGCGCTGGACTAGAATAAGGATTTTAGTCTCTGGCACCTCATATTTTACATTTTAACACTAAAAAGTTTCTGTGTAAGGTAGAGACGGCCCCAAATATATACTAAATATACTTATCAAGACATGGAGGACTGATTGAAATCCTATGTCCCCCTGTAAAATGCCCCATAGGGCACCTGTATTCACTCTGCCTTTCACTGACTGAAGGAGCATAGCTCTCATAACTAGCTCTTGTTTGAAAGGTGGCAGCACCTCCTCCTCTTCCTGCTGAAAACTGAAATAAAATAGTGCCAAGAAGTGCACTTTGCAGAAATCTCTAGTCAGCTGTGCTCTGGGAATGTCTGTTGGTATCTGATAGAAACTGAAGTTGGGACTTGGGTGTGCTTCTGGAAATGACGCAACTAGAGAAGAAGGTGCTTATAGGCATTAGTCACCTTTATGGTTACCTCTATGGTTAGTCATCTCTAGGACTTGTTATATTTTCAACTTTGGGTAAAATAGAACTCATGACATTTTCTGGAGATAATCAAAGGCATATTTTATACTGCAGTCGATCTTAGTGCAAACATCCTAGAGTCAGTCAATACTGGTCTGAACTAGCACATCCACACAGCAGCTTTAAGTAGGTTGAGCATCTCAGGCTGCAAAGTAGACTTGTTGTGCTGGTGCAATACAGTCATGCAGGGAATTCAAACTCCATGAACTAACACGAGTGTAGTCACAGAAGTCAAATCACACAGACTCAGCCAAAGGTATTTGCATCATGACAGCAGCAGTATCTATGTCTATTTTAGACCTAGTTCTGAACTGTTCAAAAGCACTAAGACCTCCTCTGCTTCTTCCCTGAGGAGTGGCATTATGCTTCCTGTATTATAGGTGTGCAAGCAAAAGGCAGGGAAAGTACAGCCTGATTGTCCAAGTAAGGGACTGTAGCAATGACTCTGCTTACAGAAATTCTCTTTCAAACGAGATTAATGAGTTTGTTTGGATACAGTAAGGCTAGGAAAACGGATTTATGCTGCAAAGTGTTCTCCAGTATAAAAACACTTTTAAAATCCATAATGCAAATATAGGCATTGACATTTAAGCCCAAAGTGGCAGTAACAAGGAAATATGTATGACTGATTTGAAGGTCCAAAGATCCAATTTTGTTGTATCATAACTTCTCAAGGCACTTCATTTTCACAGCAGAGCTTCCAAGGGCTCTAAGGTGCAGAGGTCAGAGCTTGGTACAATAGTTAAGCACAAGCATGATAACTGAAAAGTGACAAATTAAAAATATTGGCCTTTTGTGAAAATAGTGGCTTGTGACTTCTCAGCATCATGCAAGAACTCCATGACAGAATTTGGGTCAAGAAGCAGCTTGCTTGGAAGGTGTTTCATTGTTTTAGTCATCAAGGCACTCTGTATGCTTACATGCAATTCCCTTTCTCACTGAATGCATGCTTTCTCAGGCTTCAGCAATTCATTAGATAGGGTAACTGAGGTGGTAATATGCTGAAGCACATAACATAAATTAATCTTCAGACTAGCCCCTGTGTACAGTGAAATGAGGTTAAGGTTTCTCATGCTGAGAAAGCTTACAAAATCTTGGAATTGAAGAGTGCCTTATTATACTCTTAATAATGAAGACAGTCTCAGTTCTGGTAATCTGTATTTTGGGTGTCTGACTATCTGACCTTTACACAGATCTCTGTATGTCAATTTTTAAAAAGAAGCTTTTTTTCATAATTTTCCAGGTAATAAAATCCTTGGATGAAAAGTTATTTTCATTGTGTGTCATTGTACGACCCTACAGGGTTCTTTAGTAGGACTTACATACTTAGACCCACAGAGCCCTTTGGAGTTGGTTGAAAGGTGTCTGAGAAGGCCATCTGAAATTCTGATTCACTGGAATCCCATATCACACAGTATCTTCTTCTGTATTATTGATCTTTCTGATGCCCCCAGAGTCTTCCTCTTTTGCTGTTGTCGCTGCATCATCCTCACTGTTTGACAACTGCCATTAGTCCCATCCTCTCATCTGAAGTTTCTGCCCTGCTCCTAACTTCTTTCTTTTCTCCAGTTCCTCTCCCTTTATCCAACCTATGTAATTCTTCACACTGCCATATCATATCCACCCTGGGAATCTCTGGGGTTTCCTGCTCTCAGCTGAAATACCAACCATTACAAAACACACCTCTCTAAGCCTCCTCCAGTTATGCAAGAGGTTCACTCCAGAGAACATCTAGATCAGTATAACATATTGGTGCCCCTAAAGTCACAAAGCACTCACTGTAAGACAGAATGTACAGAAGTCCTAAGGTTCCATCTTCAACTCAATCTTTCATAACATAGAAGATGATTGTCATGGTGTCTGTATCCCAGACTCTTAGATCTCCTGACCAAGTAAGCCTCAGTTTCTTTGCTGACACTGTGAAAGGGTTCCTTCTCCAGCAGAGAGACAGGGAAAATGACAGCTTGTCAAAATTGCTATGAATACAACAAATCTAATTGCCTAAAATGCCTTCAACTTTGTCTTATGAATTATTTAATTTCTATTTATCCTGCCATAGACATGTAATCTCCAATGGTGAGGCTCACGGCTTATGTCCTCACAAAGGATATAGGATGGGCTGAAGCAAATCCCAGGCTGCTATGAAATCATTGCAGTAGGAGCATTTCAGTGCAGCCATGGGAGAGCAGGAGACCAGGCCCATTGTCTCGAGCATCATTAACTGTCTTTTCTCAAGGACTCATTGTCTGGAGTGAGTATTCATTTAGCTCAGTCTCTGACTTTTGTCTCCTCGTATCTGTTTCTCTTCTTATTCCAAATGATTAATGGAAGAATCTATTTGGAGAGAAGATGTTGAGGTAGGAAGGGAAAAAAAACCCAAAACTTAAAAAATCGCTTTCTAAACTGCTTGCCCCCATCTTGTATTTTTCAATAGATTTTTCTCTCTTCTGCTCTATGAAGTAGTAGAGGAAGAGGAAGTGTATGCATATGGGTTATGATGATGTATTTAACCACTGTTAGCATTAATTGAAAGGATTTTAGATCCCCTGATTCCATAATTGTACAATTATGTTATCTAAACACATTACTGTTACAAATTTTTTACCACCATGATTCATGCAGAATAAATGAAAAAATTCTGGTGAGCCTTAGAGTGATTTGCCAAACTTTCATTTTTCATGCTGCTAAGAATTATTTTTAAGTCATAAGAATTTATTTTAGGTATTTATCTATTTATATGATAACCTTTCATCCGTTTCCTGATTTTTGTATCTAGTGCTCAAGTATTAGATAAAGTAACACAATTGTGTTTCTCCTTTTCTTTATAAATAAGGCAGCTAAAAAGGCAAAATTACTTCTTTCTCAAGAGCTAAGAGTTTCTGATAATTAAATCTTTGCTCTGATCCTACTCAATTAAAAAAAAAATCCCCAAAATAACAAAACAACACAACAACAACAAAAAAATTTCCATGAAGAGTGATTTTTTCAGATATCTTAGGCAAAATATCATTGCTAATGACACTGCACATTACACCCAGGGTATGGTTTCTATATTTGCATGCTTAACCATCAGGTTTATTCTTTCTCTTTTGGAGACCACATTAAGTGAGTGATCAGCTCTACTGTGGTTCTTTGCACTCATCACGAGCCTTGGCAAAAAGTATTTTAGAACTGTCCAATGTATCCTTCTGACATGAAACTTTAAGTTGTGCCAATTAGTAGTGTTTTGCATCTACCCCCTTCTTCACTAAAGGCTACACTGTGAGAAAAAAAAATATTTGTAACAGACACTGTGAGCATGGCACAGTGCTACCCATCTACTCTTTGGTGCGTGACCAAATAACTTCATCACTAGCAAATTCGAGGAAGAAAAGGGCAAATTCAGGAAAGACCAGTCTCCCATCTTCTGCACAGTGAGAAACTCTCCATTTCTTAGAAGACATTGAGTAAATGATTTGAAGTCATGATCCTTCTACTTTTCTGCAAATAGAGCTGAAGGGTTCAGGCTGAAATTCAAGTTGTGGTGCTATTTGGGTTTTGTACTGACACGTTCAGAAAAGACTGGAAAGCCAAACTTAGAATAACTTATCAGAAAGCCTGTGTTGTAAGATTAATTTTATAGAATAAAAATTGTGATCTCAAAAGCTGAAAGTGTTTTTGATGAAAAAGCTTTTTCCTTCTGCAGTTTTAGTTAACTTTTTAATTATTATTATTTCTGCTCAGATTTAATACTCTATTGTGCTTAATGTCTTTCTCCATCTATCACTAGTTTTACAGCCATTTCTCACTTTTTATTATTTCTTCTCAGATTTAATACTGTATTGTGCTTAATTTCTTTCTCCATCTATCATTAGTTTTACAGACACTTCACACCTGTATTTGGCTCAATCATTTCTACTTTGGTAATTTAAAAAATCAATTCAATTGTACTAATATTAGTAAAATAACTCTGGCCTAGTACTTGTCCCAGTAAAGACAGGTTGTGGCCTTATATTCCAGGGTATTCATAAGTGACAACTTTTTGTGCTACGTGTTTGTTTGAACCTCTAGTATGGACAATATTGAAGGAAAATTACTCCTTCACAGCCTTCTATAACAAAAGCAATGGACTCTGCACGCAGAATAGTTTCTCGGTAGGAAAATAACTTCCACCTAGTGGCTTTCCTGAAAACTACCATAATAGTGAATTTCTCGTGCAACTCAGATTTCTGTTTTTACATAATTTGGGGATAACCCTGCCACCAGAACCTGTATTCAGTTTTCAGAAAACTCAGATGCAACACCTACACGTATATATCACTTACTATGGAATTCACAGTAATTTTAATATTGCCATGCTTGTGGATTTATCATAACATCAACATAATTCTGAAAAACCTCGGACTAAAACTTCTTGTGATTTCTAATGGCAAATTGTTTTTGTTCCTGCTTTTCTATTTCACATTGAAAACATATTTAAACATGAACTGTACTAATATCCCCATACCCACTTCAGAAAAAGCTCTCTGTATTATCTCTGTACTTAAACTAGCAGCTCATCAAAATTGTATACATAACCATTTGGGCAGTGTGGCTCAGTGGAATATAAATGAGTCATAAATCTGGTAAGATATGAATCCACTGTTTAATTTAAAAAAGAATTATTCAAGATTTTAGTATTATACATCTGGCAGAGATGAATGAATAAAAACTCCTGGAAATGAAAACTCAGTGCATTATTTCTCATGCCATTGCAGCAATAACTGTTCTGGATCAGTGATTTTACATGAACTGAGAATCTGGCCACTAGACTACTTTGAACATTTTCTTTCTTTCTGGAACACAAGTATTAAGAAATTACTTTTACATTCAGGCAGACAGAGATGAGTTTCTGCGCTATGCAATTAGTGTTACATAGCATTCATGTTGAGTATTAGGGATATATGTATTGGTTGAAAAAGGACACTGATGAATGGCATTGTCTAATAAATAATTTTGATTTGACACATTAAATTGTAAGCTACAGGCTACATTCTTAAACATAATCCAAACTTGTGCTTTTGTAACAGTATTTTTTTCCAAATGACATAATCTGTAGAACTGTTTAATATAGTAAAGGTGTTTGTTGGAATCTAAGAAGTAATTAGAGAAGCTCATAATAAGCTGCAGGGAAATTAATTTTATAATTTAAAGTATCTAAGCTAAGGTAAAAGCAAAAAGTAAACAAGCAGGAAAAAATTGTTACAATTATAGTGAATTTTGGTGGGTTTTTTTTCCTTTCCAATAATCTAAAATGTTTAGTAATATAAGCAAGAGAATTAACCATTTTCCTGTTGATGTTTTGTCCTTTATCTAGCCATGTTTTGTTTATGTAGCCACATATCTTTTTGACAAAACATTGGAAAGTGTGAAAATTATGTAAGATGCAGAACAACAAGACTGAACTTTCAAAGGTAAGTTATCTACACCAGTAGATAATTGTAATCTACAAAGGTAGCAGTTATCTACACCATTAACATGCATATTTAACTAATTTGTTGTAGTTCTGTCATGTGGAAATCTTAATCTCTTGATATTATCAATATATATATATATGCAATAGTACTTGTAAAATTATCCCAGGCCAACCTCATGAAATTCAACAAGGTCAGGTGTAAGGTCCTGCACCTGGGTCTGTGCAATCCCAAGCATAACTCCAGGCTGGGTGGCAAATGACTGGAGAGCAGCCCTGAAGAAAAGGACCTGGGGGTCTGGGTAGATGAGAAGCTCAACATGAGCCTGCAGTGTGCACACGCAGCTCAGCCAGCAACTGTGTGCTGGGCTGCATTAAGAGAAGTGTTGCCAGCAGGGCAAGGGAGGTGATTCTCCCCCTTTACTCTGCTCTCCTCAGACCCCACCTGGAGTACTGTGTGCTGTTCTGGAGCCCCCAGCATAGGAAGGACATGGAACTGTTGGACAGAGTCCAGAGGGGGGCCACAAAGATGATCAGAGTGCTGGAGCACCTCTGCTATGAGGACAGGCTGTAAGAGTTGGGGCTCTCAGACTGGAGAAGAGAAGGCTTCAAGGAGACCTTGGAGTGGTCTTCCAATATCTGAAGGGGGCCTACAGGAAGTCTGGGGAGGGACTATTTGTAAAGTCTTGTAATGACAGGACGAGGGGGAATGGGTTTAAATTGGCAGAAGGGAGATTTAAACAAGATGTTAGGAGGAAGTTCTTCACAGTGGGGGTGGTGAGACACTGGAACAGGTGGCCCAGGGAGGTTGTGGCTGCTTCCTCCCTGGAGGTGTTCGAGGCCAGGTTGGATGAGGCCTTGGGCAACCTGTTCTAGTGGGAGGTGTCCCTGCCTGTGGCATGGGGTTGGAACTGGATTATTTTTGAGGTGCCTTCCAACCCAAACCATTCTATGATTTTATGAGTCTTTCTTAAGCTAATTGGTTACCCTGTACATATTTACTGTAAGCTCTGATTACATAGACTATGCATGGAGTTTTGCCAAAGAGTAAAAGGAGCAGATTCAAAGCAGTTAAATTCAGTTAAAATGTTCAATTGCTCTTTTAGAAGGTCCTGTTGAGTTCTGTACTCAAGAAAGACAAGTTTATATTTAATTTTGCATGAAATGGGTAAAAACTGAGTCCAGAATCAATTGGCTGTGTTCAAACCTTGATTAACTAATTGAGGCTGGTGCTTGGGAGTCAGTGAGATAGAAATACTTTTGGCATGTGTGTGAGTGGTCAAAGTAGAAAATTAAGAAAAAATAACATTATGTTCAATTAGGTGTTTACTGTATGACGATTTTCAGTAATATGAGTCTTAACAGAGTTTTCAGTAACTTTTATTTATTTAAGCCATTGTGTCTCCAGCTGTGCACTATGTAGACAAAGTCAATTGTGTTACCTGAAGTATAGCAGTGCAATGTGGAGAGAATGAGACTTGAAATGTATGACAGGAGATCTATAAAGCCATCTAGGCTTCCTGACTTTGGTCTCCTTGAAGCTCCATGACCTCTAATTGTAGTAGGAATTCTCCTTAGAGTATTTTAAAGGGTAATGAGATCATATTCTTCTTTCAAACCAGGAAGAAACAGGAGGTTGCCACAGTTCATTGGGGTGTGATGGGAGAGGAGATGTAGGCCTCTAAATCACTGCCTACCTTTTGTCTCCTTCTTGCCCACTGAGACTGTAAGCCTTTGCAACAAGCTTTTCATAATCATCCATTTTCATTCCTATACTGTGCAGGGAGGTGTCAGGAACAGTTTGAAGATGGCAGTGCACCCATTTTTATCTGTCTTAAATTTTCATTATAGCTCAGAAGCAGAATGTCAGTCAGCTCTTGCTCATTTACTATAATGGGTATATATTTATTCAGGCTAGTGCATTGCAATTACTCTTGTTTATGGAAGGCAAAATTAAACAATTATCCAATCAAATATACTGTACAAATTAGTCAGAAAACATTATCAAAAGGAAAAAAATATCAAAAGGCATATGACCTCTTGAATTTCTCCCCAGGATTTTAAATTCTATTTTGGAATAAGAGAAATGCAAACAACCAGAAGACATAAGAGTTTTTAGACAAATAATTTCACAATAGGGGATATTTTTAACATCGTAAGGTGGAATTAAGACTCTTTTAATACAAGCAGTTCTCAGTAAAGTGAACTGATAGGTTTCATATCACAATTCTAGAAGACTTCAGGGAAAATAAATCCTGCACCTTCCCACATCCTGCAAATTAGGCAAATGAACCACTCCATAATCCATGAATGCTCTATTAAAGCTGTCAGAATGTGCATCTGGAAACATCTGGCTATAAAGCTGGAAAATGAAGGAAATTGAATGCAAACAGTATCAGCAATGAGAGATATACAGAACTGTGACAGTCTAACACCCACATCAGTCCTCCTGCCAAGCACTAATACTTAAACAAGTTCTGCAGTATTGTCCAGCATCTTGTCCTGCATCTTATCCAGCATCTTATGCAAGTCTTGTAAAGTTTCATGTAAAGAGCTAGGACAAGAACATTTAAAAATACCTCTGTGATGGCTATTTACACAATAGACATGGAAGGAAGATGATTGTTGTTCCCATGGGAAAAGTGCTGGAACTCCAAAGGTATCTGTTCCTCTAGAAAACTAATGAATTTTCATAAGTTTTTGCATTTTTAAAAAATTTAGACACATCCATCACATTTCTTCTCTGTCTTTTTTTTTTTTTTTTAATAATAAAATGCTAAGATCTGTTGAATTTGGATAAAAAGAAACTGTTCAAATAATTGTAGGCTTTTAAAAAATTTATTTTTAACTTTTTTTTCCTACTTATTTTGCAAAAAGGTCACATTTTGACAACACACCAACTGCAAAATCATTTCAACTGGAGAAAAAAAAACCAGTCAATATGAGGTCTAAACATGCTTATTTATTTATTTTTCTATAAACAAACAAACACAAATATATCTGCCCACCAAAAGCCTGGACTTTGCTGATCCAGTTTCTGAACGTTTACTGGTGGAAGAAGTGTGAAGAGAAAGTGACAGTCTCCATTGTGTATGTGTGTGTGTATCTTGTGTCTTTGAGTGTGTGCATGCACACAGGTCTGGGATGGGGGGACACAATACTGATCCAGGCATATAGGGACATACTTTACAAAGGGATGTATTTTACAAAAGGGAAACACAGATGTTTTACAATTTATTACTAAAACTATCTAACAACTACAGCACTCCACTATGTTGCACCACCAGCCAGGCAGTAAGATGGATTTATATGTCCACTGCACACAGTACACCAACAGAGACAGATGGCCTTCAAGAACCAGATAATAGGAAAGCCAGCCAGAATGGCAGCTCTTTTCTTCGGAACTCAGTTCCTCCCATTGTCACAGTCAGGTTGAAGTACTTTGTATTTACAGCTTAAAGCTCTAAAATTGATTAGTTTATCACAGCATAATATCATGCCTCTAGGATATGAAGGCTAGAATATTTATTCGCTTTGATGCAAGTAAGGAAAGCTTTCATTTTAAAATTTCTACCACTCAATGCAGTGCGTCAAACAATCAGTTTTAATATCTTTAGGGTTAAGTGCACTCTTGTAATTTAGAATTAAATTATTTTTATTAAGCACTTTTACTGAATATCTACAAGCTTTACAACTCTGCTGATTAAGGATCTGATAGTGACTGGTAAAGCAGCCACCTCCATGAATTAGGGAAGCATTAGTAAATGCTTTCTGCTTGTGGTACTTAGGGCTTGGAAAGTATTTCAAAATAAGTGCAATTTCTGTAAAATGTAGTCATGAAGCTGCAAGTGAATCAATGTATGTGAAACCTGGTATTCGCATTGCACAGTGACATCTTTTAACAGGTTAAAGGCATTTTTCTAGAGTGAGGACACAGATGAGATAAAATCCTGCTGGGGTGAAACTGTAAGCACAGAGTTTCTGAATAATCTTCTGTGATACTGAAACATTTAAATGAAAAGGTGGCTGGGAATATCCAAGGTGTAATGGCTAGCCTGCCATTGATAACCCAGATCTAAAGGGGGCTTGGTCAAGTGGCCTGAGCATGGATCTAGGACCAAGGAATGCCCACCGCATGCTGATAGTAGCCTCCTCTGCAAGCTTGCACAAGCTCCTCTATTTTCAGAGATGTTGCTCCCTCTCTATGGTCTCATTAACTTCAATGGGAGCCAAGAATGCATAGCACCTTTGAAAATCAAGGGACTTAAACTCACAGCTTCAGTATCTCCACCTACAAAATGAGGCTAAACCTTTCTTATCAGCCTCATAGAGCTGTTGTGAAGATTAATTAGATAATGACTACAAAGCCCTGCGAATGGGGAAAAGTGCTAAGAATTGTTGTTACCAAATGATGGCAAAGATTGGGCTATTCTTCATTGCTGTCACATAGTAATAAAGAGATGTGCTAGTCTAAGGAAAAGGAGAGGTGGGAAATAAAGGGCAATAATGGCTGCTGTTGTTTGCGCATATGGTACTGAATAATCTTTGCAAGAAGAAGCCAATCTCGTGAAAAGCTATCTACTGTAATGGTGCTAGGGTTATTGACAGGTCTGGCTATAAGTGCAGGTTCCATTAGATACATCAGCCACAATGTATTCGCGGCAAATCTCACTGATGATTGCCCTCCTGCAGAGGGAGAGATAAGACAAACTATGATTGAAGTAAAAATGTAAACAGTTAAAAAAAGAAATAGAAGTCAACCACTGCTCTCCCACAGGGGCAAGGACCAAGGATTGTTGCACCTGTGAAGCGGTAATAACATCAAATGTTAATGTGATACGTGATTGTAGCACAGCTACTGCTTCAAGCTCTTGCCAAAGAATTTATGTTGTTTAGTATTTTTATATGTATATTAAGTGAAGTGCACTTTCCTAGTCTGGGGCAGTGCAGGGCACAATGCTGGCAAACTGAAGGGGTTTCACTTGAGTCAAGTTAACAAGAGCATTCTTCAACAGTGCAAGTTGTAGCTTGTGCTTTTTACAGGTCTCCAGCAAAAGCCTCTAAACAAATACTGACCACCTTAATCGCAGGGTTGTGTTATGAAGTATACTTGCTACAGTTTTCTTTTTTTGTATTTTAAGTTTATATTAGACTCACTATTGCAAAACTAAATTATTAATTTTTATCAGTACATGATATAAATTCTTTGGCAAATGGAAAGAAACCGAGTGATACCTCAGTGAGAAAAAAGTACCTCCTATTCTCCTATTTTCCCACCGATAGGGGATATTTAAACTGAACACTGACATTAAATAATTTTCAGGTCTGAAGGGTGGCATAATATGTACCCCAGAATTTTAAAGCAGTTGGCCAAAGGATCATTCTAAAGTTGATTCATGTGCATGGCTTAAAAAATAATGCAGTTGGTGTGGCTGTTCCTCGAGCTGGCCGTTAGTTCTCCTTTCCTTCCCCACTCTTTTCCTCAACCCCCACATAATTTCACCTCTTGGGTTAGTTGCAATCACATTTAGTAGAGGTGTAGATGTAGCAAAAATAATTAATTTCCTTCACATTTAATTGGAGAAAAGAATACTGTCTGGGTAGAATAGAAAGACTATTCATGCCACAGAGCAGAATTCATTGTCTGTTACACTTAGCAGCAGCCAGCTCATTCAGGGATCACACATGTACTAGCCAGCTAGCCAGCAATGCCTGTACCAGATGCGCTGGCTCTTCCCCAGCTGGCAGGGCAAAATACAGAGGTAGACAACATGGAAAGGAAAACATAAAGAAGATGAAGATCATGAAGCTGGACATGCAGGAGATGGAAGCAAGGTGGGGAAAAGGTAAATGGTATGAGAGATCAAAGACACTAGGACTGAAAAGCAATGGTGTGGTAAATTAGGTGACATGGTGAAGAGCTAGAGACAGAGGGAATGACGTGACAGAACTGTATTGGGAAAGATACAGAAGACATGAAGACAGCTGGGATGACAGCGGTGAGTGAATGGAAGGTATAACAAAAAAAAAAAAGTGTAATTCTTTCTACTGCTCATGGAATGATCTAAAAACACTGTAATGCCCATCAAAGTCTCAGTGGTAGGGAAAACACTGAACACATTGCCTGTTTTTTTTTTTTTTTTAATTAAAAAAAGCTTAAATAACATTACAAAAGTAAGAATCTAGCAGCCCGATATTAATTCCAGACAAAATACAGAACTACAGATTAGAAAGGGACAGTAGCATAATCCATTCCAGTGAGTGAATTTTCATGGAAAATTAGTGATAGAACTGATTACATCTTTGTATGAAATGTGAAGGTTCTGTTGCTAAAGGAAGTTGCTTAATATAACTGAGCTGAGATATTTTACCTCATACTTTGACCTTCTGGTTAAAAGTGACACAACGTAAAATCCATGTAGCATATTTTAACTAGTGTGAAAAGGCTGATACAGCTAAAAAGTAATTGCACAGAGGGCATCATTTTATAATGGGGTTCCACATAGATCTATTCTTAGTTCAGTGCTATTCAATATCTTTATCAATGAGAAGGAAGAAAATAGAAACTTGTTGTTGGTAAAGGCTGCAGATGCCATATTCATATATAAGAATTTAGTACGTGACCTGATTTTTAGAGGCACTAAGCATATTTAGGCAATTAAAAATGAGGATTTTTGGCTTAGAAGCTAAACCCACAGATATGTAGCTATTGCAGTGCCAAGCTTTTAAGCACTTTTGGGCTAAACTAATCTCAAAATGGGCTTTGTAACAGGTGGTAAGAGAGAGAAGCCCAAACTAGCCATTACAGAATGACCCTTGTTCTTCAATGCTTAGGCACCTACTTCTGATCTGTCAGATCAGAAGGAAACTGCTCCACCTCAAAACGCTCACACTGAATTAAGCACTTAATTGCTACTTCATAGAACCAAGCTGTCTAGCAGTAAGAGTGCTCACCAGGCCATGTGGGTTACCAGGGCTGAACGTCCCCCTTTGGTGTGAGTAAGTTGACAGGTTCACCTCTCATGTCATAGGAATATGTCTTCACCTACAAGTTAATTTAGATGGTGACATTTTCCATCCCTGCAGTTTAAAGTGGGGCACTATTATAGAAGTGCTAGAAGAACACTATTTATACTCAGACATGCATTACATAATGTAACAGCTACTGCCTTAAAGTAAAATTATTCCATGCCACCTTTTTGTTAATTTCCTCTCTCAGATTTTTCTGTCTCTCTCTCTCTCTGTAAACTTTCTGTAGGTCTAGAAGTAAAGCAAAGGCCTGGAATAGTGATTGCTCCAGACAGCAGATATAAATGCACTGGATGAAGAGAGTAAAAAAACAAAGTACTAAAGCACTTTTATTAATTCTGATAATTCAGGTGATAATAGAAAAAGACACCAACCCCTTTGTCCAAACTACAGAGGCTGTGCAGACCTTCCCAAACCACAGATTTATTGTGGTGACCCTGGGCAGCTCTTTCTCCAAACATACTCCTTTTGTTCGTCTCACTACTGGAAGTACTAATGAGAGTGCCACATGCAGGTGTATTTTCTATAAAGTAGACCATTACCAGCAAAAAGTAAAGTGAAACTATCAATTCATTTAATGTTGAGTACCCATGAGCATTCAGATACTGCCACTTCTGGGCACTCATGGCTGCATTTGAATATCTGTAGATGCTCATGACCTGTAGTCCATGTTGTGACTTCCTGATGAGCTGGCCATGAAAGAGTTGGTTGAGCTCCTTTGTAAGGCTGCTGTTGTGCAGGTTGTGGCTCCTCTGTGCTTTCAGAGTGAGCCAGCGAGATCTACAGCTTGTCTTGTCACAAAGTGGTTTGGGTAGAAGCTTTAGGGTATCTGAAGTGATTCCAGCCGTTCTTTTCAGGGCCATTTAACAGTGCAGTTGCAGTGCAAGAGCACAGCAACTCTGTCCATGTTCAGAGGACATACCTTTATTTATATTATTTAATTTTTTAAACTTCTAAGCCAAATTGTCTTAATGTTCTTCTGCAGCAAAAAACTCCCACAGTAGTTAGCATGCCTTCTTTGCATAGAGACTGCTCTATGACATGTCTGGGCAGGGTTAGATATCTGAATTGGCCTTAAACGACTTAGATGCAGTCTAGCCATTCCAGCACAGCTGTCAGCTTGGATCAATTTTCCCTTCCAAAAAAAAATGCTGCCATCAGTAGGAATGCTTTGTGGCTGAGCTATCTTGATCCCCCACTACAGTTGCAGCAGGGATCTAGCCTATTTATATTCTTCAGCAAACAGCAAGAAAAGAGTCCTCCTGAAGGGAGAATCAGTGTGCACCCCATTCTTGTACCTCTAATGTCAGAGGGGATTGAGCTGTTCTCTGAAAAAGTTCCTCACCTGGATGACTGGTGTGCAAGCAAGCACTGTGGCAAACAGCTACCACCCGGTGACATGTACATTTCCAACAGAAGCCAGGCCTTTTATTAGAAATTGTGGAGTTTATTTCAATTTTACCTAACATGATTTTCTTCCACTTCATGTATTCAAATACTTCAATGGAGTTCTCCCCAGCAAAGGTAATTAGCAGCTATCAGTGTGCAGCACAGAAATGTTTTTCTCCTTTTGCTCCCAGGAAGACAGCACACTGTGTATCGCATTAACACTGCCTTACAGCAACAGATGTCAGCTATAAAAGAATTCCAACATAAGAATTAAAAATAATGCTTCAAAAATCACCACTAAGGACCTGATAATGCTAATTGATGTTTAGGATGACTCATCCAATTAGTTCTTTGAAAGAGGACTGGCTGTGGTTCTTACATTATTGAGATTGCTATGTTGTAGACCTTTGACAGTATCAAGCAGTCAATGAATGTAAATTAGTGACCATTGACCCACAGATGCAGAATCAAGTGCATCTATGTTATCTTGCATCAGCATCTCAGGGAGTGTCCTCACTCACTGTCTACATGCCTAGCAACTAACTGTCTCTCAGGGTGCACTTTGAGCTCTTCAACTGATAGCAAGTGGGGACACTTGCTATTACAAAACCACAAGCTCAGTCCAAACAAGCAGAAAGACAACAGAAAGGGCTTCTTCAAATATATTGCAGGAAGAACCAACGCTAGAGGCAATACGTCTACGTGTCGCACCTTCACTGGAATTCTCTCCAGTTCGTGCCAAAGAAGCTCCTCCCTATGGTGATCTTTCTGATCNGTGGATAAGGCAGAGTTGCTGAATGCCTTCTTTGTCTCTGTCTATATTCAGGAGTCCCACAGCCCCGAAGCCATGGAGCAAGACAAGGTTAAGCAGGATGCTTCCTTGGTTGATGAGGACTGGGTTAGTGAACAGTTAAGTAAACTGAACATCCATAAGTCCATGAATCCAGATGGCATGCACCCATGACTGCTGAGTGAGCTGGTAGAGGTCATTGCCAGACCACTCTCCATCACCTTTGGTAAGTCACAGTGGACAGGAGAGGTGCCTGGGGATTGGAAGAAGGCAAATATCACTCCAATCTTCAAAAAGGGTAAGAAGGAGGACACAGGTAACTACAAACTGGTCAGCTTCACATCTGTCCCCAGAAAGGTAATGGAGTGGCTTATCCTCAGCACTGTGCTTAGCCATATCGAGGGCAAGAAGGCGACTGGGAGCAGTCAGCATGGTTTTATGAAGGAGAAGTCACATTTGGCCAACCTGATAACCTTCTATGAGGATGTAACCAGGTGGATAGATGATGGAAGAGCAGTGGACCTTGATTTCAGTAAAGCATTTGACACCATCTCCCACAGCACCCTCATAGCTAACCTGAGGATGTGTGGTCTGGGTAATGGAGTAGTGAGGTAGGTTTGGAACTGGTTAAAGGAAAGAAGTCAGAGAGTTGTCAATGAGACAGAGTCTAGCTGGAGGCCTGTAACTAGTGGAGTTCCTCAGGGCTCAGCACTGGAACCAGTATTATTCAATGTATTCATTAATGACCTGGATGAGGGCATGGAGTGCACTATCAGCAAGTTTGCTGATGAGACCAAGCCGGGTGGAGTGGCTGACACACTGGAGAGTTGTGTTGCCATTCAGAGAGACTTAGACAGGCTGGAGAGTCGGGCAGGGAAAAATTTAGTGAAGTCCAACAGAGGCAAGTGTAGAGTCATGTACCTGGGAAAGAACCCCAGGTATCAGCATAGGTTGGGGACTGACCTGATGAAGAGCAGTGAAGGGGAGAACGACCTGGGAGTCCTGGTGGATGGAAGGATGGCCATGAGCCAGCAGTGTGTTCTTTTGGCAAGGAAGAAGGCCAGTGCCATTCTGGGATTTATTAGAAGAGATGTGTTTAGTAGGTTGAGAGAGGGTCTCCTTCCCCTCTACTCTGCCCTGCTGAGGCCTCATCTGGAGTATTGTGTCCAGTTCTAGGGCTCCCAGCTCAAGAAGGACAGGGTGCTGCTTGAGACAGTCCAGTGTAGAGCCAAAAAAATGATTAAGAAAGTTGAACATCTTCCTTATGAGGAGAGACTGAGGGAGCTGGGGCTTTTTAGCTTGGAGAGGAGGAGACTAAGGGGTGACCTGATTGATGTTTATAAATAGGTACGGGGTGAGTGCCAGGAGGATGGAACCAGCCTCTTCTTGGTGATGCCCAATGACAGGACAAAGGGCAATGGGTGGAAGTTGAGGCAAAACAGGTTCCATGTGAACCTGAGGAAGATTTTTTTTCACTGTGAGGGTGACAGAGCACTGGAACCAGCTGCCCAGGGAGGTTGTGGAGTCTCCCTCTCTGGAGATATTCAAGAACTGTCTGTAAGCCATTCCAGTGTGATCAGCTCTAGGTGATCCTGCTCTGTCAGGGCAGCTGGATCAGACAATCTTTTGAGGTCACTCCCAGCCCCTGACATACTATGATTCTATGAAACTAACTTCACACTTTACCTCAGATGTCTTGTGCCACTATGGAAAACAATGCAGCACAAATGTTTGATCTTAGTGGTTGAGTTATGGGCAACAAAAGTTACCATACCAGTAGGAGGCTCATACGATTCTTTCCAAATGGCAATTGGATGTAAGAGACAATACATCTGAAAAAAAACTACATCTATGCAGAGATCATTGCCAGTTCTGGCATGCTAGAAGAAAGAGGAAAGCATCAAAGACTCTGAAGACAGACACACTCTTGGAACAGCCTGCAAATCAATTATTCAGCATACTTATCTGGTGCAGGCCTAGTTACTTCTGGACGCACAGAAGCCTCCATTGTCTAGGGTCACCATGCAGCTACAATGCAGACATCTTACCCCAGGGAGGGTGTCTGATCACTGCCATCAAGGGGTAAGTATCCAGCACTTCTGCATATTCTGCCACAGGGCAGAGGCCTTTCTATGCTTGCAAAGAGGATGGAAGGAGAATGTTGAATGGGGTCACGAGATGAGTCTTAGGGGAGCAAGATGGATGTAGACAAGAAACTGAGTAGAAAATGCCTTCTAGAGAGATGGTGGAAGCTTGCAGAAGGGAGGCAGGTAGTTGTACCACTTGTACATTTTCTTTGACTGTTGCTTTAAATCCCATTTGCTGTCTGTTCTCAGGAAAAAAAGAATTGCGAAGAAATGTGTATAATTATACCCAGAATATTAATCTTCTTCCTGGTGAACTACAACTCCAGCATATTCATCACACTGGAACTGTGCTCAGAAGTATTTTCATCTGATTAAAACCGCTGATTCATCGATGCATGCAATCCTTTCCTAATAGTATGTATATAAATGGCTCTTAACGAGTTGCACATCAGTTACTGCTCATTTTTCATTGTTACTTGCTTTTTCATAAATGTTGAATAGAACACTGAACTTTTACGTTTTGAGTTTTTTAGAGAGGTGATCTGGGTCACAGATAGAGCAAACTAAAAATTCTAACTTCTGATTTTATTTCTGCTCCTAAACTCCTTTTGTAGCTTCAGATAATTCATTCCAATCATGCCTGCACTAGAGTCAATTTCAGAGTTACCTTCAACCCCAGATCTATGGTGTTTTGAATATTTAAACATGATCACCCCCCATCTATCTCAGTATTAAGAACTCTGGCATGCCTGAAGGTGTGAAGCTTACTTGGATATTTTTCACTATGCCATGTCTTTCTATACTTTCTCAGAAATTCCTACCAAAAGACACTTTTGTGCTTTAACCAGGAATGTGGTAATTTGCCGTTCTTTGCTTCTGACTCTTTCTGTATCTCCTTCCTTTCTTTTCTATCTATAAATGGAAGCTCACCTAGAAAAAGAGACAGGGCTGCCAAATGATGCATTGTAGTGTCCCACAGGAAAACTTGGGTAAACTTAGGACCCTGCCTGAAGTTCTGTGTCCAGCTCTTGGAGGAGGAAAGACATGGAACTGTTGGAGCGAGCCCATAACAGGGCTATGAAAATGATCAGGAGAATGGAATATCTCTCCTATGAGGAAAGACTAAGAAACTTGGGTTGTTCAGCCTGGGGAACAGAAGGCTCTACTAAGACATTATTGCAGCCTTTCAGAATTTAAAGGCAGCCTTTAAGAAAGATGGGGACAATATCTGTTTCAAGAAGGCCAGGGGCAATGGACTTCAACTAAAAGAGGTTATATTCAGACTGCGTCTAAGGAAGAAATGTTTTAAGGTGAAGATGGTGAAACACTGGCACAGGTTGCCCATAGAGGTTGTAGAAGCCCCATTCCCAGAAATTTAAAAAATAAATAAGGTCAGGTAAGACAGGATCTAGTTAAAGATTTTCCTGCTCACTGCAGGAGGGTTGGATAAGATGACCTTTAAAGGTCTCTTTCAATCCAAAACACTGTATGATTCTATAAATCTTACCTCTATGCTCATAAAGTAGAAGTGCAATGCAAACAGCTTTGTTTTACACCAAACAGCCCATAGACAAAAGATGCAAACAAGAAATACTGGTTTATGGGTCTCAAAATGTTTGAGAATAATTTCAAGGTGAACCCTTGAATGTCTATAAGAATAGACATACTCTTAGGATATATTGCACTCTCTTGACAAAATCTTCAAAGCCGCAACTTACTTTCATGTGCCAGAGATACCAGAAGTTGAAATTTTTATTGCTTATACATCTCTTTCTATACATGTTCACAAATGCTCAGCAGCAGAACAACCCTCTCATATTGTGGAGATTGTGTGTGTGGTGGGTTGAAATTACCCCCAAAATAAATCACCAGACTAGCTCAGAAGGTTTAGAAGCAAAATGAAGTTATATTTACAAAAGCAAGCTAAAAATAAAAATTTCTGTATCTAGAAGTATAAAATGCAATTAATATGTACCAAATATATATTTGCATATATTTACAATTCAGAAACAACAAAAGGACCCCCCTTGAATTGTTCCACTTCCCTTCCCTTCCCTTCTCTTTCCCTCACAGGCACAATATGATAGCAAAAGGTCAGGAAAGAGATAAGGAAGTAATGCAAAGCAGAATTGCAGAGGGAAGCGAAAAGGAGAAAGAGAACAGCTTATGCAGCAAACTATCCTAATCAGCAAGTGAATGGAACGATATAGACTTATGATTATTTTTGTTTTGTGTTCAGTCCCCTATTTTATTTACCTTTTACTATTTTCTACTCAAAGTCTCTGGAATTGTCCTACTCTTGTTTATAATTAAGACACTAAGCTAAGGTGTTAGTTCTAAACTTTCACAGTGTGAAATTGAGTATTAATCATTAATTTTGTTATAAGTAAAGGCATGCACTAATCTGCTTTTTGTATCATACTCTGGTGTTCCTAAAGAATTTCCCCTAGGTTCAGTTGTCTCTTTAGGCTGAAAGAAAAAGCAGGGTCAAATCCACAGGTGCCAGCAGTTTCACTGTTGGCTAAAATCTCTTTCTTGGGGTACATATTCCTCATTAGTTACTGGAGCTGCTAAACAGCAGTCTTAAAATTTGCCCAGTCTTGTGAGTGCTCAGGCAATAGACTTAATGCTCATACTCACAGTCCCAGTTTTCTCAAGTTCCTTTTTCTCTAAAACTGCTTGAAGCAGTTCATGCCAGGAAAAGATGCATAGCCCATCTGGAAGGAAGTTTGTAAAGGGTTACTTATACAGCTAGAATTGTATAAATCAGAGAATCTGGAAATCAATATTTTCTTTGTGTTAGCTTGTGTGAGCTTGTCATACTCACCTGCTGTAAGCATTATTCTGAGCTAATTAACTCCTTCCATGTCTTGATCCCGAGTAGTTAAAAAACTTGCAGTGTTCAGTATTATGGTATCCAAGATTAATTATGAATTTAACTACTAGGACAAAAGTTTCCATTCTGAATATGCAAATGTCTCCAGCGCCTCTGAAAATTAGATCATGCCTCTATCTAGTCAGTGCTTAATTTTACAGTTGATGTTCAGAAATGTTTGCCCAACCTCTGTATTTTCTGGGTTTTGTTTATAAAAATGGCACATTAATACTTAATTGCTTCTCAAAACTTTGTGGGAATTAATGCTTCTAAAGCATTTCAAGAATGAAAAGGACCACGTAGACTGACAACTACTGTAATTAAGTATGAATTATTTTAAATGAAAAATTTGTATTGCAAATGAAGTGCTGGAGCAATGTATTGAACAAACCACCGAAAACTTCACAAAAATACTACCCAAAACACAAGGCTTAGACATCTTGTAATACCACCTCTTTGCCAAGCACTGAGCATGAACTGAGCTGTAGTAATTGACCATATGTGCACTTAGCTCTATTTTCATGGAAAGCAGTAATATATTTTACCTTGTATTTGGTGCAGACAGGAACATGCATATGGTCAATCAGTTAACGCTGACTTCATGAGAAGTCCTCAACAGTAGTTTTATAGTGACTGTTAGAGACTGACATCTGTTATCACAGAATCATAGAATGGCTTAAGCTGGAAAAGACCTTAGAAATCTACTCCAACCTCCCTGCCACGGACAGGAACACCACTCAACTAGACTCAGGTGCTCAAAGCCTTGTCCAGACTGGCCTTGAACACCGCATGGCGGAGGCATCCACGGCCTCCCAAGGCAGCCTATTTCAGGGTCTCACCACCCTCATACTGAAGAACCTCTTCCTAAGATCCAGTCTAAACCTACTGTCCCTCAGCTTAAAACCATTCCCTCTTGTCCTATCACTAGACACCCTTATGAAAAGTCCTTCTCCAGCTTTTCTGTAGGATTCCTTCAGGCCCTCCAAGAGTCTTCTCTTCTCTAGGCTGAACAACCTCAGCTCCTGCAGCCTAGCCTCATAGCAGAGGTGCTTTACCTCTTGGGTCATCTTTGTAGCTCTCCTCTGGATTCACCTCAACAGCTCTGCGTCCTTCTTATGATGCAGACACCAGAACTGGACACAGTATGTCCTCTTTTTGCAGTATCATGGTATTTTTTTTCCTTCCAATATTTCAAGCATAGGTTGGGTGTGGCAGTAACCATTATATGGACATAGAATGTATAATCCAGTACAGAGAAATGTCAGTGATAATAGTACTACTACTAAACTTATTTAAAAAAAAAA
>VWZI01006521.1:423981-444125 GCA_013396835.1 Psilopogon haemacephalus
AAAAAAAAAAAAAAAAAGATTATGACACTTTAGGATCTGTGCTACCAAGATATTGGCTTTTGCCCTAAGCAGCTAGACCATGCAGGCCAGGATACCTACAAGTCCAATAGAAGCACTTCTAACACTCATATTTTTATGCACTATTGTTGCATGGACAGCCCAATCTAGTTGGACGTGTCCCTGCTCACTGCAGGCGGCTGGGACAAGATGACCTTTGAGGATTTCTTCCAATCTGAAGCTATCTGTGGATCTGTGAGTGTGTCTTACATCCAATTTTTTTTTCACAGCATCACACAGTGTTAGGAGTTGGAAAAGACTTCAAATGAAGTTCAGCCCAGAGCAAGACCACCTAGAGCACATCATACAGGAATGCATCCAGGTGGGGTTTGAATGTTTCCAGTGAAGAAGAGTCTACAACTTCTCCAGGCAGCCTGCTCCAGTGCTGGGTGCTATCACCCTTACAGTGAATAATTTTTTTGCTCTGTTTACTTGGAAACCCCTATGCTTCGGCTTGTACCCATTGCCCCTTGGACATCACTGAGCAGACCCTGGCTCCATCCTCCCAATACTCACCTTTCACATTCTTATAAACACTAATGAGGTCACCATTCAGTCTCCTCTAACCTACAGAGAGTCAGCTACCTCAGCTTTTCCTCAGAAAGGAGATGTTCCAATTACACTCCCTTAATTATATTGTGGCTCTGCTCCGGACTCTTCCAAGTAGTTCCCTGAGGTCCTTCTTGAACTGCGGGGCCTGGAAATGGACACAATATTCCATCTGTAGCTTTACCAGGGCAGAGCAGAAAGGGAGGAGAACCTCTCTCAACCTACTATACCACAGCCCTTCTAAGACACCCCAGGATTCCATTAGCTTTCTTGGCCGTGAGGGTGCTTTGTTGGTTCATGGTCGTCCTTTTACTTCTTGTTATTTTATATCTTAGTTTTGAAGCACTTTAAATTAATTTAATTATATATGAAGGAGCAACGATATCTCTTTCTGCTGTTTTTCTTTTCAGATTTGTTCTGTGAACACTCTCAGTTTAAAACACAATGTATTCAACAAAGTGATTTGGCTCTGTGTGCAAAGCAACACCTAATTTTAAGAACATTTGCTATAAAGAAACAGATGCAATGAGGTATAAAATGCGAGTATGATTTACAGTAAATATCTCAAGTGAGCATTTTCAAGATGAAACGGACAGTGACTTTGAGGTTTGGGAAATGGAAACTAGTAGTCCATCTATGGTATGGCATAATAACATACGGATATTTAATACCAACACACCATTAATAAATACTTGCCTATATTATTTTTTTTTTAAAGTAGAGGTGTTATTATTGTAAGTTTTGCAGACATTTTACAAAGTCATTCTATTCAGAAAAAGACCTGATGGCTGGAAAATGGCCAACATAATGTCGTTATTGAAGATGGACTCTGGGAACACTTCAGAAAATTATAGACCATTTAGCTTGGATGCCTTTTGGGAGGAGGGAATCTTAAAAAGCATTTTTGAACATTAAATGGGTACCATTTAGAGAAGCACAGCTTGATGAAGGATATCCAATATTGCCTCAGGAATGAAAGGTCATGCTTCACTACCTTCTGGCTTATACAAAATCAGGGGAACAAACAGACAGCATGCATTTGGTTTTCATTTTCAGAGAGTATTCAGGAAAATGTTAAGCCAAGGACTAATACCATGCAATGTTGGTAAGGGAATAAAGTAAATAGTTTCTCTAAGAGGAAAACTTTATTATCCTGAAACAAACAGGAGCAGAGCAACATGAATATAAATGATAGGGCTTTGTACTTTCATTTTATATGTTTAGTGGCAATACTAGTAACAAGATTAGCATATCCAAACCCACATCTTTTAAGACCCAAAAGAATACTTGAGTGTGTATATATCTCTAACCTGATGCTGAAAGAGTATTGTTAATGTAAGTGGAACTACTCAGGTGCTTAAATGATTTACAGAGAAAAGCATGCTCGTCCCTTTCTAATATAAGACCACAGAATCCATGTTAAAAAAAAAAAACAACCAAAAAAATACCCACAACAATAAGAACAACCCAAAAGGTAGTTTAACAACGATAATATCAACAATAATATAATAAAAGCCATTTCTGTGACATATTCATCAGGAAGTCCAGCTGAAAAAAAAAAATATGAAAAGGAATTGGAATTGCTCAGTTAGGAGACTAAAATAAATTTCATTGGTATTCTTGGGACCTGAAATGAAACTCATACAACTGAGATGCTAACATCAACAGTTACCACTTATTTAAAGACTGAAGGGGGAGAAGTGGTAATCTGCCATAAGACCAGGAGTGGCAGAGCAGCCAGAGAGCTCCCCTACGACAGTTCTCGTTACTCACATCTCCCATATCAAAACATCAGTTGGGAGCAAGCGTTGATCTGTTAGAGGGTGGGAGCATTCTGCAGAGGCACCTGGACAAGCTGGAGACATGGGCACAGTCCAACGCCATGAGGTTTAACAAGTCCAAGTGCTGTGTTCTGCAATTTGGCCACAACAACCCCATGCAGCACTACAGGCAGGGGACAGAGTGGCTGCAGAGCAGCCAGGCAGAGAGGGACCTGGCGATACTGATTAACAGCTGAACATGAGCCAGCAGTGTGCCCAGGTGGCCAAGAAGGTGAGTGACATCCTGGCAGGTATCAGGAGTAGTGTGGCCAGCAGGACCAGGGAAGTCCTTCTACCCCTGTACTCAGTACTGGTAGGGCCACACCTTGACTACTGTGTCTGGTTCTGGGCCCTTCAAGTTCAGAAAGACATTGAGGTGCTTGAACAAGTCCAGAGAAGGGCAACAAGGCTGGTGAGGGTGCTGGAGCACAGCCTTACAAGGAGTGGCTGAGGGAGCTGGGGTTGTTCAGCCTGAAGAGGAAAAGGCTCAGGGCAGACCACATTGCTCTCTACAACTACCTGAAAGGAGGCTGTAGCCAGGTGGGGGTTGGTCTCTTCTCCCAGGCACCCAGTGACAGAACAAGAGGACACAGCCTCAAACTGCATCAGGGCAGGTTTAGGCTGCACATTAGGAAGAAGTTCTTCACGGAAAGAGTGACTGGCATTAGAATGGGATGCCCTGGGAGGTGGCGGATTCTCCATCCCTAGAGGTGTTTAAAAGGAGGCTGGATGAGGCACTTAATGCCATGGTGTAGTTAATTAGAAGGGTTAGGTGATAGGTTGGACTCAATGATCTCAGAGGTCTTTTCCAACCTGGTTAATTCTGTGATTCCCATTTTGTGATCATCAATGGATTACCTAGAAATCCTAGGTGATTTTTTTTTAATCAGACTGTTGCCTCTACCAGGTAGGTTTCCATCTTGAACGTCACACTGAGACATAAGGAGAAATTATTTGCAAAATTAAGCATTAGCAATTGCCTGGACACAATGGATCATGAGGAAATTTGATGGCTGAACAGAATAAGATTGAAGCTGGAAACAAATCAATGTAATCAAACATGAATGAAAAAAATGTAACCAGTAGTTGTGAGTTTCTTAAGAACATTTTAATAGATATCTCTGAAAACACTGACATAACAAGTTATGACTAGTTATGAAACAAACCTAGCCTACAGAGAGGTGAAAGCGGCTATAAAAATAATCAATAAGCAAATTCACACCATGTCAGAAGAATGGAGGAACAGAAAAATTAAGGTTAATGGAAACAGATCAGAGAAATATAATTAAAGCAAACTAACAAGAATTACACAAAAGTACACAGAGCTAATTTTTTTTTTTAATTAGAACAGAAAAAACCTAAAGAGAGGTACTGAAACATCAGCAGACTGAAATCACTGAAGCAGTTATAATTAAATAAACACTCTGTATCAATATTTAGATTCTGTATTTGGAAAACCAAGATTCATAACATCAACTGATGGTGATGTTAATTCCAAAAGTAATGTAGAAAGTTACTGGCCTTAGGTTTCCTCACTCAAAGGTCTTGCATTCCAAACAAGCAACAGAACTACAAGCACTCAATGTGACAAGACCTCATTACAAGCCTTAGCTTTCCTGACTGAGAGACCTCTTCCATCTAGTTAAAACAGCAGGGAATTCTGACTTCGGTTAACATGATTAGAGGACCCAGATGGGAAGATGAGCCTCTACTTCTTGACCCTGCTCCTCCCTACATGTATGCGCATTTATATCTCTGACCCATGCTCCTTGCACACCACCGTGCACATGCTCCTTGCACACCAACATGCTTTACAAAAGGGGAGGACATTTCTGCTCAGAACTGACATACAGCAGTGGGGGAAGTCCTGCAGCTGGGCCATCCCAAAGGTGTTTCAAGCAGAAGTGCCTGAGAAGGAATCAGATACCAAGTAATCTGCATTGAATGAAGTTCAAGTGAACAAGGAAGTTGATAGAAATTCTTTCAATGGGAGGCCCTGAGTCAGAAATCTGTGATGTTTTTAATAACTTAGAAGACATTGCAAAAAGGGAGATGAGAAAAAGAGAGATTTGGTATAGGTGATCCTGCACTGGTAGGGGGGTTGGACTCAACAATCTTTCCAGTCTCCTTCCAGCCCCTGACATTTTGTGATTTTGTGATTCTGTGTGATTCTTCCTGCAACACTGTGCTCAAACTCAGCTTGTAGTACTAACAGCACTTTGGGGTCTCAATTTCAGGTCTTTCCAAAGAAGGATGCCTTTAATTCAGATCAGGCAGTTACATCAAGCTACTGACATAATTGATATTTATAGACAAATGATTCAAAATCATCATGACGTATTTTCTACCTTAAGAATGCCTTTCTCAGACACTGCATATCTAGTTCAGCAGGGACTCAATGACACACAGCATACATTGGTCCATTTCAGTATTGCTTTGGATAGATTTCCGAAATATCGTGACTGTGCTGGTGACATCAGTTGTCCAAACTGACATTTTTTAATTTATTTTTCTTTTGGGACCTTTTTTAGATGTCTGCTTCCTTGTGGAGAGTCCTTATCATCTCTGTCTGCTCTTTAGCAGCAGAAAACTGGGACTACAAGCTGTGCCCACCACTTTGCGGTTCCATGCCTGTCAGTTGTTCTACCATCCAAAGCCATACGCAGCCTACTAATACTGCGTAACGTAATCCATGGGATAGAGCAATTAAAAGATTCCTTTGACATTCAGCTGTATCTCTTTAACCCTTTTCCAGCCTCTAATGCTAAACACTTGGGGATGTGTGGTTGGAAAAATGCAACTTGGAGAGCTACCTGGGGATATTGGTTGATAGTTGACTGAACATGAGTAAGCAGTGTGCCCAGGGGGTCAAGAAAGCCAATGGCATCCTGGTTTGTATTAGAAACACTGTGGCCAGCAGGATCAGGGTGTTGATCATTGCCCTGTACTCAGTGCTGCTGAGGCCACACCTCAAGTATCGTGTGCAAGTCTGGGCCCCTCACTATAGGAAGCATACTGAGGTGCTGGATTGTGTCCAGAAAATGGCATCGAGGCTGGTGAAGGGCCTGGAGTACACAGCCTATGAGGAGCCTCTGAGAAAGACAGCATTGCTCAGTCTAGAGGAGGCTGAAGGGAGACCTCATTGCTCTCTACAGCTACCTTGAGGGAAGGTGGAGCGAGGAGCTGGCCAGCCTCTTCTGCTTGGTGGCAAGAAATAGGACTAGAGGAAATGGGTACAAGCTGTGCCAGGGGAGGTTTGGGTTGGATCTTAGGAAATACTTCTTCAGTGAAAGAATTATCAAATATTGGAATAGTCTACCCAGGGCAGTGGTGGAGTCACCCTCCCTGGGGGTGTTTAAACAGTGTATGAACCTGGAGTTTAGGACCACAATTTAGTGCTGGGTTGAGGGTTAGACTGGGTGATCTTTGAGTTTTCTTCCAACCAGACACATTCTGTGATTCTATAATTACAGTTCCCTTGAAGGTGAGGCTTTCACTGACACCAAATTTCTTTTTGCAAAAAATTGTTGCATCAACTGTTTACCTTCTCTGAAAACTTTTCTATTTTCCTCTTAAGTAATTTAATGGCAATACACGAGCTTTAAGAACAACTCTAACTACAGCTATAGCCTAAGTGCAATGCAGATTGCAACTCAAATGACACAGTTCTGTTCTATGACCAGATCAGACAGAGGGGTAAACATAATGAATACCTATGAAGATACAATCTTTACCCTGACTTGATAAATATATGCCAATGGTAACTGTGGCTTCATGTCATCTGCATACACATCTGCAAGAGCAGTATGGGAGAAGGTGCACATCACTTTTTTTTTCCCCTATTTGTGTCTGATCAACCTTTTGTAGAGGCTGTTTGTTTCATTTTAAAGTCAGAAGAAGGACCCAGAAAATTACAGAGCTGACAGCCCAACCTCAGAGCTCTGCAAGATAATGGAAGAGATCATCCTGAGTGCAATCACAGGACACCTACAGGATGGCCAGGGGATCAGACCTAGCCAGCACAGATTGGGAGGGACAGGTCCTGCTTGAACAACCTCATCTCTTTTTATGACCAGGTGACGCACCTTGTAGATGTGGGGAAGGCTGTGGCCTGGACTTCAGCAAGGCCTTTGACACTGTCTGCCATAGCAAATTTCTGGCCAAGCTGGCAGCCCATGGCTTGGACAGGGACACTCTGTGCTGGGTTAGGTTAGTAACTGGCTGGATGGCCAGGCCCAGAGAGTGGTGGTGAATGGAGCCACATCCAGTTGGCAGCCAGTCATGAGTGGTGTGCCCCAGAGATCAGTGCTGGGCCCAGTCCTGTTTAATATCTTCATTGGTGATCTGGATGAGAGGATTGAGCCCTCCATCAGGAGGGAAGTTCTGCCCACTGTATTTGAAGATCATGTTCGTGACCACCTAAGGAATCTGAATGTCCACAAGTCCATGGGGCCTGATGAGATCCACCCATGGGTCCTGAGGAAACTGGCAGATGAAGTTGCCAAACCACTGTCCATCATATTTGATAGGTCATGGCAGACTGGTGAAGTTCATACTGACTGGAAAAGGGCAAATATAACACCCTTCTCCAAGAAGGAAAAAAAGGATGACCCTGGGAACTACAGAGCAGTCAGTCTCACCTCTGTGTCTGGATCATGGAGCAGATCCTCCTGAAGGCTTTCCTGCAGCATATAGAAAACAAAGAAGAGGTCATTGGTGGTAATCAGCATGGCTTCACCAAGGCCAAATCATGCCTGACTAATTTGGTGGCTTTCTATGATGAAGTCACAGCAGTGGAGGACAAGGGAAGGGCAACTGATGTCATCTACCAGGACCTGAGTAAGGCCTTTGACTCTGTCCCACATGACATCCTGGTCACCAAACTGGAAAAACATGGAGTGGATGGGTGGAGCACTGCTGGATAAGGAATTGGCTGGACACAGAGTGGTGATCAAGGGCACAATGTCCACCTGGAGACCAGTGACAAGTGGCATCCCTCAGGGGTCAGTGTTGGGACCAGTGCTGTTTAACATCTTTGTCAGTGACATGGACAGAGGAATGGAGTGCACCCTCAGCAAGTTTGCAGAAGACACCAAGCTGTGTGGCACAGTTGACTTGCTGGAGGGCAGGGATCCATCCAGAAGGACCTGGACAGGCTGGAGAGGTGGGCCCAGGCCAACCTCATGAAATCAACAAGGCCAAGTGTAAGGTCCTGCACCTGGGTCAGCACAATCCCAAGCACAACTCCAGGCTGGGTGGTGAGTGGCTGGAGAGCAGCTCTGAGGAAAAGGACCTGGGGNGCTGGAGCACCTCTGCTATGAGGACAGACTACAAGAGTTGGGGCTCTCAGCCTGGAGAAGGCTTCAAGGAGACCTTATAGTAGCCTTCGAATATCTGAAGGGGGCCTACAGGAAGTCTGGGGAGGGACTATTCACAAGGTCTTGTAATGACAGGACAAGGGGTAATGGGTTCAAACTGGTTGAGGGGAGATTTAAATGGGATGTTAGGAAGAAGTTCTTTACAGTGAGGGTGGTGAGACACTGGAACAGTTTGCCCAGGGAGGTTGTGGCTGTTCCCTCCCTGGAGGTGTTCAAGGCCAGGTTGGATGAGGCCTTGGGCATCCTGTTCTAGTGGGAGGTGTCCCTGCCTATGGCATGGGGTTGGAACTGGATTATCTTTGAGGTGCCTTCCAACCTAAACCATTCTATGATTCTATGATCAGTAAGTTTGCAGACAATGTCAAGTTGGGAGCAAGTGTCGATCTGTTAGAGGGTAGGAGTAGGTGTTTAAAAGGAGGCTGGATGAGGCACTTAATGCCATGGTTTAGTTAATTAGAAGGGTCAGGTGATAGGTTGGACTCAATGATCTCAGAGATCTTTTCCCACCTGGTTAATTCTGTGATTCTGTGAAATTTAAGAAAAAACAAGCCCAATCCTCATGGATATTATATTAAAATTGTCTTTAAGTTAAGGTAGTGTGTGTCTAAGCTAGTTAACGTCCATCAGATGTGTGTGCCTGGCAAACTAGATTCGACTAGTTCAAGGATGCACTTACTGCACACTAAGCCCAGAAGGAAAGTTAAAGAGTGAGTTGTCCAAGTTCTTTAAGGTTTTACTAAAGGAAGATGAAGTCTGATCAATGTCTTAAGTTTGGGCAAATCAATGTGCAACAAGACTCAGTGGCTGAAATTAAAGGCTACATAAATTTAGACTAAAGGATTATTTTTGGACTATTTTAAAACTTTTAATTTTTTTTTTTAATTAGAACCATTGAAATATCACACTCAGAGGATTTTTTAAAAGTTTTTTTTTTAACCTCTAGAATTGTTATAATCAAGAATAGCTTTTTCTTTTTCCTTTTTTTTTTTTTTTCAGTCAAACATGTACTCTAATTCCAGAAGGAATTAATTCCAGGAAATTCTCAGAACTATGTTACGTGGGAGGTCTAGCTAGAGAATTGCAATGGTTTCTACCGGCTTTATACCATACAAACAACATAAGAACCTGTGACTGAATAGTTGTTGCTACACCACTCCTGTTTGGAGAACAAGCTTTATGGTTACAATGCTCTTTCAGTGGCAAAGCTCATTTTAACTACAAGCTAAAGTATTAGACCTTAGAAAAAGACTTCTAATTTGACAGTATTACACATTCTGGCTATTTGTATGCCTTTAATAACTTCACGTTTCTTTCTAGTTTTACTAAATCACTGTCACTGAATAAAATCACAAAGAATTATCAATACTTTAGGAAATTCACTCATTTTGTTCATGATAGAATACACTGATCTGTCATGTGTAAATCAACCATTAAAGTCTAGTAATTCAGTGATTAATGCAGGACTCATTGTATATATGTTTGTCCAGATAATACAACTGTCAAATAAGCATTCAGTAACATATCTTCTTGCCCACATATGTGAAGAAGATTGCTTATTACCTAAGACAAAACTGAGATGTCTTAGGTGTGCTTTGATCACAAAGAAATCAGATTTAAAGCAACATTTTTGTAGTTAAAAAACTGGAAATAAGACTAATACAGGATTTTGTGGTTATGATGTAAGAAAAAGTGCTCAAGCACATTGCTGTATGCAGTTTAAGTACCTATCTCCTTCTACTTTTTATATCAAGACTTCATCTCTTTCACAGTAGGTGATATACAAAATTATAACTTCTCTTTACAGAAAGCTTTAGACTAAGGTTTATGCATGAAATCAGCTTTTCTACTTTTCAAAAGCACAAACATGGCAGGATTTGTTACCCTTTTATCTTTGTGAAGAAGGCCAGGCTAAACTGAATCTGATTCCTGGGCAAACGTAAAAACTGATGAGGATGCAGGGGATCCCAACCTTTGTGAACACTGGCATAATCTGCAGAGAGACAGAGTGAGAAAGAGAATGTCAGACATTGGTGAAAGAATTCACAGTGCTTTGGAGCCCCAATTATGGGCCAAGATCCCATTTGCATTGTTTAATAACAAAAGATGGTTCTTGCCCCAAAGAGCTTACAATAAATGTGGATTTGAAATTCATTTTCAAGGAATGCTAGGGCACTTGTGTGTGCACTGTGTTTAATGTACGGGCAATGCACTTTTGGAAATGGCATGTATTAATGGAATAAAGCTAGCCTGAGCCTGTGTATTCTTAAGCTTTGTGCACAAGATAAAAAGTGTTGTGTGATATTGGGTAAAGACATAATTTCTTCATTAATGATTTCCAATTTTTAAAAGCCTTCCTATTTCATTTGCCATAGAATTCATGCACCTGACATTATCTGAATGAGCAAAATGAAAGATTTTGCATTCTGCCATCGAATGGCTCTGCTAACCATAATAGAAATTAGAAAATGTGTTCTATATTTGTTATGGAAAATGTATTCTCTAAAGTACTACAGTAATTACTTTTAAGATCATAGTAATTTAACTATTTGTCACTTCTTTAAGTACTCTGGCCTTGAATGATTGCTTGAACTTTCATGTTACCCACAAAATCTTTGTACACGTTTTTAATACTCTGAGCTCTTTACTTTCTCTGCAATGTGTTTAAAGATAGTGTAGTTAAATGAAAGTCCTGATGAAGACATTTCATCTTACTTTGGCACTGTCACAGGACAGTGCCTATATTGCTTCACACCACTTCTCTTCCCATGACAACTTATTTGTGAACCTCAACTCTCAGAAAGTAGCTATTGGATGTGTCTGAGCTGTATTAAGACAAAGGCAATTCCATAGAGCTCAGAATGGCATCACTCTGCCCTCCCAAACTACAAGAATCAGTTTCTCTATCCTCTTTATCATACCTATATTACTTCTACTTATCATGCCTACACAACTTTCTCCTTGGCTCTAAAGCTTAGTCTTTCTTTATCTACTGAAGTCTGTCAGCAAACTTGAGCAGATCTCCCACAAACTTTCTCTGAGTGTAGGTGGTTATATATTTACTGTTTATATTTATAGGTAATGTATTTCTATAAGGCCTACACTTTGTTAGTATTTTACCTCACATCCATCCTTTGCATCCACAGTAGCAATGAAGAATGTATTTCTGTCTTTAGAGCACTTACAGTCATTCAAAGCTAGACTTCCTCTGACTTCTGCCTGACAAAGTGCTGTGTACTTGAGTACAGTTTAAAATTTGGCAGAGGTTATTGCAAACATTACGCAAGACCATGATTCTGAGAAATGGCACTGACATCTATGTCAGAAAGTGAGCTGTGCTCAGCTGCACGCACTGACTCAGCTCTTAGGCAGACACCTGGCAGACACAGACCTTCAGCTGCCATCTGTGCTGCCTGCATTGTGCAATCATTTCCCTGTCATCTGAGAGTAAAAATGGAGGAGAAGTAGCAATAAATGTGGAGAAAGGAAAGTGCAGTAAGTTTCATATAACTGCTAATATCAAGAAATGTAGGTCATGGAGTAGTTGATTTTGCTTGCCACTAAAGCAACTTTCACAGTAGGTGATATACAAAATTATCCTAGACTCATTGTTTTTTTAGAATAATTGAGGACAATTACACACACATGAAACCCATGTTATATACAGGGCAGTAACAGTTATTAGCATAGGAGCTCTCTGTCAGATGCCTGCTTCCAAAGAATACTTCAGAGACATCACAAGCAGAAGTCACCAAGTTTTTGCAGTCTGCAGAGGGTAATAAATTCTGAGTGACACTATTGGCAGTTACTTTTTACAACAGCATCTCTACTTGCTTGTAGTAACGTCTCACCTTCTCTCACTAGAATGCAAAAAAAAAAAAAAAAAAAAAAAAAAGAAGCTTTACTCTTTAATACTCAACTCTGGATCACATGCACATAAGCACATCTTAACATCAGAAATTCAAGATGGGGAAAGCGATAGCTCAAAAGCAATGTAGTACAGTGGTGGTCTCCTGGTTCCTTTCAGGCTGAAAGAGAGACAATCAAAGGATGACTAGGTTGACAGTTCCTGCAGTTAACTCTATCTCTTGTTTACCTTCCCAGCCTTTCACAAAACTCCTCAAAGCTTTCCAAGTTAAGCTGGGCTACTCTCAGTATTAAAAGGTTTCAGAAAGTGGCTATGTGGAATAAATGGGGTAAATTAGTAAATTCATTTGAACAACAGCAGTCATGCCTTCAGCTTTTATAGCTGGGCTTTTGTTCTCAGGCCCTTTCATATGTCTTTTCCTTAGAGGTAACCTCATGTGTGAGACCTAAATCAGTTCTCTTAGACAGCCCCCAGCTCCCCAGATGCCAGGCATAGATTATCAAGGAATTATTTCTCCATTTTCTTATCTGTACCTCTCTTTCTGGTTTTGGCCAGGTTTGGAGACTATATGTATTATATGTGTCCATTATTGTGTTCAGAAGCTTCTTGGAACAACATATGTGTAAATTAGTCCAGAAATACATATATAATCTTAATATAAACACATTTCTCTAATTTATTTTCACTTTTCAAAAAAGAAAAATAACCTGTTGTATGTGATCTTCAGGCCAAACCTAGGCTCTTTCTACATGTTAAGATATTCAGCATATAATGCGGTAAGATTAAAATTTAAACTATTCCACAGTTCTGCAAGATATGAAGTGATGTTTCATAACCTGTGATTGTTTTTTTTCTTACAGAGTTGCTAAGGCAACATACTGAAACTTGTGTTTAAGTTTTGCAGAGCTGACTGCTTATTGTATTTTTTAAATAAAGGATTTATTATTATTTTAAAATTGTTTCTCTAATCTCTGCAGTTCTCTGTGGGCTTCTGTGCCAGAGACAAAGGCAGCCCGGTGTCTGCGAGAACCCTTACTCAGGGAAGACAATGTATTGGAGAGGTATATAGCACAAGACAGTAGACCATTAGGTGGTTTGCTGCTCCTACAGAAGACTCAAATGTCAGGGGTGTTTCACATTCGGTTGAATTTCCTCTGTTTTTCTCCTTCACGAGGAGCCAAAGGTTTGGTATTGTGCTTTGTTGAAGCCCTTCTCCTTGTCCATGACTGGACCAGAAATGTCCTATCCCCTTCAGAAGAAGCCTCCCATGATCTGACCCTGTCACTCTTTACTGAGGGTTCTCCTATCTTACTGCGTTGCTGGGTAGCTGGCAAGTTCTCTTTCATGTCAGGCCAAGCACAATCAGCTGGTCAGGCTTTGGTGTCTGTGCTTTTCACCCTGCCCATTGTTCCTGCAAGTCCACTTCAATGTCATGGTAGCTACTTGTTTTCAAGGGTTTCTGTGCAAGCTACTCCACTATTTACTGATTCATGCAATATTTTAAAACACACTCCCCTTGGAATCATGGAATCCTATTTTCTAATTAAAAATTCAGGTGACGATCAAATGCTTTTGGATTTTAGTTTGATCACATGCAGGCACTTCTGAAGCTACAATCTTTAGGGAATCTTCATTTCAAGGCTTAGGAAAGACCTCCCTCATCTGTCACTTCAGTAACTGAAACTTGCTGCTTCCATTGAATGAGAAAAGTGACACGGAAGCATGAAGTGCTTATTAGGTTTAATATTTTCATTAACCTAGTTTACTGCCTTCTCATTTGCCCATTACTTGCAGAAAACTTAAGACAGAAGCTAAAGGAAATGAAGTTTTCCTGCTGTTGCCTATTTGGCTTTTATCAAGAAAGTTGGTACACAGCTCACACCCATTCTCAAAACCAGTCCAACATCTAGAAGTATTGATACAAGACTCTTTGCATTATATGTCAACCTCTGCAACACCAGTATTAACTACTGACATCTGCCAAGGCTGACTACTAAGTGCTTTACAGTATCAATTCATCCTAAGCAAAAATCATGTTTGAGTGCTGCAGTGCTCTCGTTAATGCCAATAAGAAGTATCAGAGCTCATATGACACCTAGCAGAAATTAGTACCCACATTGAAAGAAAAGCTTTTGTTATTTTCCAGAGTATTATGTGGACTTTATTGAGATGACTGCATCTGACACCTGCTGTAATATAAAATGCAGCTATAATTAGCCAACTGATGCTCTCCACAGTTTAGGTCGAATCCCTTCTGTGGGAATTATGCTTTAAAATATTCAGAACTCCAAGTGGCTCTCATTACATTTAATTTTTACTTAGAATTAGGTGGTCTAGAAAAAAAATTTAGGATTGTAATAGCCCCCCGCTGAATGCCACACAGCAACGTGAAAACCCATAGATTTTTTTTCCAAATAAAAAAATGAGAACAGCAGACTACACTACAGCCTTCAATTGAAGTCTGGCTTTGCTTAATTGTACTTTTTGCACTCATCAGTCTCTCCTCTTCAGAGCAAGCTACAAAAATTGCCTGAATAGCCAAAGAAAAGTTTCCCACAGTCACTGGCCACAGAAAAACACCATTGTCCTTCCTCACAGTTTGATGGACAACATTTCTATAAATGGGTAGCCAGTCTGTCAATGGTACCCTTGCTGAAAAGGCAAAAGAAGAGAACAGATTCTGCCAATATCTGACAAAGCATGTTAACACATAATCAGGCATTCACTAGTCAGGCAGCTGCCCCTGGGACCTTCATAACACAGGTGCCTTTAAGCCATTTCCTATTCACAGATAAAGGAAACAAGCAGGAGATACCTGGGAAAGGAGCAGTCTATTGTAGCCTGTCAAATGTCCATCTTCTAGGCTGCCTGCATAAAAACAGAGAGAACATAAAGGAAACTTCAGCCTGAGCTACTAAATTATAAAACAGCAAAATACTCTCCAGCTCCATAACTTTAATCTTTGTTTGAATAATAATTTAAAAGGTTAGTAAAGGAGCACCACGCCTTACAAGACATACCTTCTTCATTCTTTTTTCTGCATCAAACCAAGCAAAAGATCTGTCATGTCTCCAAGGCCAATGACTAGAACAAAGCCAGCAGTGGTGGTCCCAAGATTATCACCTTCACCCACTACAGCTTTGGCATGTTTTTCTTTTCCATGGCTAATCTGCTCATTTCTTCATCCAGCTACATTACTAAATTCACTCTTCAACTAAGGTAAATTCAATTTGCTGATGGACCAGTCTGGTGTGATTAAAAGTTGATTAAGCCGCAGAACGAAGACTCTTTCTCTCTCTTTTACTAATTTTATCTTAGAGCATTTTTAAAAATGACATTTTCTAGTCAGGGCTACCTAAAGGGCAGCAAGTAGAATGATTATTTTAGCAGTTAACAGATCACAGTGAGACAACAGTTAGTTTTATGCAAAAGAAAACAGTTCCCTCTTTTGTGATTGTGTACAAATGTGTCTATTTCATAAACTTGGCATATTAAATGCCAAAACCTACATCCCCAAGCAGGAACTCAGTTTACATTTAAGTAATCTCATTATCTTTCCATGGTGATTTTCATAGCACTGCCTGCATCTTTAATGTTAAATACATGGGAAAAAACCCCAAAAAACTAAACAAAACTAAACTCTATGTAAGTTCCTGATGGAAGCAGTATCTTTCTCAAAGGTTTCAGGAGATGTATCACAACCACTGGAATTGTCCTGATCTTTCTGTGAGGCTGCTTCAGGTGATGCAGTCTCTAACATAAACTGCTGCAGTGCAGCACAAAGCATTTCCAGCAGAAGCCAGAATACGGCATGATAGGAACATAAAAGTACGGAAAGGTCTTCTGTGCACTTCTTTATGGAGCAGTGTTGATGTTTTACCTATCCTTCAAGCAAAAGTGTTCCAAAGAGTACAAACACGATTTTTCTAAGCAGATCTGATCTTTCATGTATATATATATTTATATGAATTTAAACCAAAAAAGTTTCTGACCTCCTGCAAAGAAGCTATTCAAATGGAATTCACAGCCATAATGAAATTAAGACAAAGGCAAGAATTAAAAATATTAAGCTAAAGTGAACTATTATAAAAATGTAAATGAAAATGTATCTACAGTAGCTTTTGTCACTTTCTCTTGATCAGTTTGGAGGGTTCCATGTACTATGAGGTTTCTTAGCATTGCCCATACCTGTGCAGCTAAGTTGGAGTTACATTTCTCAACATTTTAAGAGGACTGCTTGTTCTTTGTTGAATCAGCCTCAGATCATTATAAAATTTACAACCTAGGCCTGGTCTTGCAAAGGCTTTTACACACAGGCTTAGCTTCATGCACATGAATAGTCCTTTAGAATTAATTAGAATGATTTGTGCACAGAGTAAGCAGGTGCATGACTAGCTTCACTGAAGGATTGGGACCCAAAATGTCAAAGACTCCATATTCTCTATTAACAAATGCCTCTTCTGCATTAGAAAAATACTGACAGTGTAAAGATGAGTGCGATCTTTTATTTTGTCCATTTACTCTAATACAATGGAGATCATTCATATAACCTTATAGTTAAAGGCTTTACTCATACAGATATGGAAGTTGAAGAACACTGCAGGTGGTATGAACATAGAGCAATACATCCAGAGGAGCTTAGGGCATTTAGGTGCCTATCTTGCATTGTCATAGTGATATATTAACCCCTTAAGGCTATTTTGAAAGACTTAACTCAACTCAACTACATAATGTAGGTCCCTTATTTCAACTACCAGTCCATGAATGTCATCTCTAAAGCAGATCTGGATCTAGTTCCTGAAGTCAGTGGAGAAACCTGGTAGGATACTGAATGACTGGGTCAATAATGGCACAGGATCACAGAGGCTGGAAAAGACCTCTAGGATCATCAAGTCCAACCTATCACCTAACTCTTCTAATTAACTAAACCATGGCATTAAATGCCTCATCCAGCCTCCTTTTAAAAACCTCTAGGGATGGGGACTCCACCACCTCCCCAGGCAGCCCATTCCAAAGCCAATCACTGTTTCTGTGAAGAACTTCTTCTTAACATCCAGCCTAAACCTGCTCTGGCACAGTTTGAGGCTGTGTCTTCTTGTTCTGTCACTGGGTGCCTGGGTGATGAGGCCAACCCCCATATGGCTACAACCTCCTTTCAGGTAGTTATGAGAGCAATGAGGTCTCCCCTGAGCCCCCTCTTCTCCAGGCCAAACAACCCCAGCTCCCTCAACTGCTCCTTGTAGGGCTGTGCTCCAGATCCCTCATCAACCCTGTTCTCCTTCTCTGGACATGTTCAAACACCTCAACATCTTTCTTAAATTCAGGGGCTCAGAACTGGACATAGTATTCAAGGTGTGGCCTAACTAGTGCTGAGTACAGCGAAAGAATGACCTCTCTGGTACATTCCTGGCAGATGTAGTCTGTTAGATGGCAACTCTTCAGCTACTTGGGTATAGAAATCTGCAAGGTAAACTGCTGAAGCAGGAAGCAAACTTAAATTTGAACAACTTAACAGTGCCACAGAAAAGGATAGGAAGATTATATGTTTAGAAAAAGACTTGGCTCCCAGCTAAGCAGTGTGAAAAGCTTGTATATAGCACAGCTGAAGAGCTCTAATTTAAATATTCCTAAGCATCCATCACTATTATTTATTTTAAAATAATAGTCAAATTATACTAATAAAGATGCAAGCTACAGCTGTTAAAATCAAGCTCTCAGCAATCAAGGAATCCCAAAAGTTAAAGTTTCTCTGAAGTAAATGTGCTATATTCCTGTTTCCCTGTTAAATATAGATTTTCAAGTGTGCCACTAAACCTGAGTTAAATATATAATATGTGTAGCATGTACATATTAATGCAGTGGAAAATTATTAATTTTTAGATTATCTTCAGGTATGAGTGCCCAATTTTGCAATGCTTGTATCAATTTACTGGTAGTTTACAGACAAGAGAAATGCTGTGAGTGCAGACACCTATGCAGCAAAACACCTTCTACATTTTCATGTGATAGTCTCAAAAAGAAATTATAGAAAGGAGGTTTCTGATAAAACTTTTCAAAGTAACTGTAGAAGTCTAAAATTTGTGACTAGAGAGTAATTCTAATAATAATTCACTGACTTCTAAGAAGAGCTGATGCTGATGCTTCGCAGATCAGTTCTTGATCCCAAATTATATAACTGAACTGAAGAATTTCATGCAGAGGATGCTAATCTTATCTTCAGAGAGCAGCAAGAAAGAGGGGTCAGGTAGATAAGTAGATATAGTGTAAAATTGCTTTAAAAAGACATCAAAAACATAGGCCAAAATAAGGTGAAGTATAAAGCAATATTAGAAATTTTCAAGGGTAAAAATATTTGGAAAGGAAGGTCCACAGTTCTGTGTGAATGTCAGGATAAGTGCACTGAACAGAAAGTGGGCAACAGCCTCATGTAGATTTGCATTTTGTTAGTAATGATGAAACTACTGTAAGTAATAATTGTTTTTTTCTTTAAATGCAAATGCATCACAGCTTTATTTCCCACAGGGCATTTCATACCAATCCCACTTCAATCCTGTCTGACCAGGGCTTTCTAGATTTTGATGAGTGAAACACCAAAAGGTCAGCAATGACATTTGCTATGAAGGAAGAATTAGATTTGCAATTCAGAGCCTTTATTTCAGGAAGTTAGTAAGTACATGGCTAAATTTTAGGCAAGTGGGCTGAGTTTTTCAGATGAAGTATTTTTTAAAATTAGGCACCAGTTTAGTATCTTGTTGAACTGGGATATATAACCTTGTTTGGGGTGTTGCCTTCTCCTGTGTAGCAAAGGAAGTGATGTGCTCTTCTGAAACTAATGCTTAGGAAAATAAATAAAAACTTATATTCTGCAATAGGATTTTTTATGCCCTGTTCTATTTTAATCCAGTGGGCAGTCTACTATGATTTTTCTCTTTAGGAACTATTAATTTTCTACTTAGAAAAGGAAAATTACACTTAACAGCAATCAGTTCCAAACTGTGCCACTTGCCCAGGACTCCAGGCAGAATTCAGAATATTGTTTTTATCTTTGAAGCTCCAAATTATTTCAGTTTTTTGTTGTTGTTGTTGTTGTTGGTTTTTGTTTGGGTTTTTTTTTTTTTTCTGAAGTGTTGTCTCTTTTGCCTTTCTATGTGCTACTGCTGACATAAGCAGAAGTACACAGCATGAGATTTTCAATTCAGGAGAAAAATCTGCTTATACGTAACACAGGCTCCTTAGCTCAGCACTTCACTCTTTAGCACAACAAGCCTCAACCACTGGTACATTCTGCAAAGCACCCACCTGTCTTTGGGTATTAGGTAGGAATAAAATTAAGCATGAGTTTAGAAACAAAATCATAGGGTGGGTTGGAAGAGACCTCCAAAGGTCACCTAGTCCAACCACCCCCTACAGTGAGCAGGGACATCCTCCATTTGTTCAGGTTGCCCAGAGTCCTGTCGAGCCTGACCTTGGGTTTTTCCAAAGATAGGGCCTTAGCTACCTCCCTGGGCAACCTGTTCAACTGTTCCACCATCCTCATGGTAAAGAACTTTCTCCTAACATTCAAACTAAATCTAAATCTACTTTTCTATAATTTAAATCCGTTGCCGCTCTTCCTGTCACCACAAGCCTTTGTAAACAGTCCCTTCCCAGCCTTCTTGCAGGACCTCTTCAGGTAAGCTGCTATTAGGTCTCCCTGGAGC
The DNA here is from genome assembly GCA_013396835.1 of Psilopogon haemacephalus. Lineage (NCBI taxonomy): Eukaryota > Metazoa > Chordata > Aves > Piciformes > Megalaimidae > Psilopogon > Psilopogon haemacephalus. Next base: position 443,351 of record VWZI01006521.1, read on the forward strand.
CTTCTCCTCTTGAGGCTGAACAACCACAGCTCTCTCAGCCTGTTGTGCTGGTTTGAGGCTAATTGGAATATTTTAATAAGAGAAATTAGATCATAGGTTGAGAAAGGAAAACATGATGATGTCTTCTTCACATGTATGTTTGCTGATCCATACAAAAGTAAGAACCCAAACATAGATAAGACAGAGCTACTCAGGTTTGGACTCTGGGCTGTTGGTCTCTCCCTCTCCCTGCCTTCCAGCTGGATCTGTGTGACCCAACTAATCAATTCCTGCTTTTAACCCTCCCAGCCGATCTTCCCTGTTTACCTGGCATATAAGACAGATACTGGGGTAAGACTGGGGGAAAGGGAGGGGGTGGTGGAACCCCTCTTGGGGACTTTGATCTCTGGGAGGGGTGTGGTGTTTCTGTTTTTACTGTACATATGTGGTGGTTACCTGTCCCCCCCCACCTTTTGAAATAACCCTGGATAGGCTCAAAACACTGGAAGTTGACAAATGAAGCTTTATATTTACAGCANAGCAGTGGGAAAGAAGTTAGTAGAATTATTGAAAACTAGCTACCAAAGACAGAGACAAAGGAACCATGAAAGGAGCAGCTGCAGCCAGAGAGGCCTGAAACCGTCTGCCTTATCTATATTTGGATTCTAACACTTAAAACAATTTTTTGTCTTTCTCAGTAGAGCCCTGGGTGAAGTGACACCATGTATTTTCATTTCTCAGCCAATAGTCTAATTTCTCACTCAAATCCTCCAATTAGTTCAAACCAGCACAACAT
>VWZI01006521.1:444279-509807 GCA_013396835.1 Psilopogon haemacephalus
GGTGGGCAGTGTGCAGATAACTCGCAGACTACCACACCTGTCCTCAGGGCAGAGGTGTTCCCGCATCCTGATCATCTTCATGGCCCTCCTCTGGACCTGCTCCATCAGGTCCATCTCCTTCTTGTGTTGAGGGACCCCAGAATTGAATGCAGTACTCCAGGTGAAGTTTTACCAGAGAAGAGTAGTTCATGTAATATTCAGCAGAAGAAATACTGCTAATAATTATTACAGTAGTGACAAGCAAACAGAACCTGTGTCAATTTGTTTAAATTATACCATGATTTTGAAGTGCTTAAAGGCACCTGGAATTGGAAAGAGGTGTAGATCTTCATTATTTTATGAACCAAATGAAAAGCAGCTATAGTCCAAAACCACAAGAAAATTATTTTCCATTCCAAAATCACTTTCACTCAAACAATATTTGCTACTGAAGAACTTAGTGGGTTTGTGTTTGTATATTTCAAGGTAGTTTTGTTGGAAGAGGCATTTATACACCTCACTGATCCATTTCAGGGATCAAAGCTGCAGAATATTTAACATTATCGCAACAACTCTATCCTTGAATGTAGAAAGTAATTCCAGCAAACTGGAATTCAGCACTCTCTGGTAGGATGAACCCTCAATTGCTGAAAAAGCTGGCAGATTTCACTGCAAGCCCACTTGAGAGGCAATTGGCCTCTGAGAAAATACTATTAAGTTTCCTTTAAACATCAGGATGCTCTTTCTTACCATGAGGGTGATGGAGCACTGACACATCTTGCTTGGAGAATTGTGGAGGCTCCTCCTTGGAGATATTAAAAGCCTGTCTGGATGTGGCCCTGAGCAAGTGGTTGTAAGGGTCTCTGTCAGAGCAGGGAAGAGTTGGACAATATGACCTCCAGAGATCCCTTCCAACCACAACCATTCTCTATGATTATTCCCTCCCTTGGCAGTTGCATTACTAAAATATCTGAAAGTGCACATTACTGCCAAGTTATGCATATTTAAATGTTCTGATTTCTCTTTCTAAAACTAGTATCTCTATCTGCAGCAATCCACTTCTTGCCAGTTTTCTACAAATCCCCTTCAAATTACCAGTGTCTTTCCAGCCATGAGAGCTTCCAATATTCTATTGTTTCACCAGCTTTAGTAAGCATGCCATGTAATTTCCTCTGTCTTTATATAAGGCCTGGATTTACCATGGCCAGCTTTGCTGCCAGAGGTGATTGCAAGTGTATTCATTTTTACCGCACAACTGTGAGCATATAATCATATTTTGGAAGCATTCTGCTCTGGCCTGCCTCTTCCATTAGATATGCATGTCAAACACACTTTGCCTTAGTTGTATTTGCACATCTTTTTTTCCCCCTATTTTCATTTTCTTATATGCTCTAATTTTTCTAACCTCTTAAATCACTTTGAATTCTTCCTGGTCTCTTCATATTTGCATTACCTAATTTAATCTATGAAATTTTGGATTATAACAAAATTTATTCAGATAGAAGCTGCAACATGGATCAAGGCCTTCTGAGTCAGTGAAAATGGAAAGAAGATCTGTGCCCATAGGAATATCCCATAAGGATCATTGATGTTTCTCTAAGAGAAAATATTTACCACCATCGGGAAGAAGGCTAAGATCTAGTTTCTGCTTTGTGAATAATAGTTGGACATCAACAACTCTACAGACTACTTTAGTCTTCTGCCTACTTTTCTTGTAATGATCACTGAATAAAAAACAGTACATCACCTCCACTGCCTCTTGATACTCTCCACATTCATTCATTCATTCATTCATTCTCCATTATATTTCCATGTGTAACTTCCAAGTGTAACATCCAGTACCTTTCTCATATTTATGTGCTTATGTCTTTATTTTTCACTTGAAATGGTTTGCACTCCAAAACAACCTTTTGGCAGAGATAAGGATAACATGCTCAAAAGCAAAGATCTCAGGTCTCTAAGTAATAAGCCTACATCTAGCTAATGGTAAAGAAGGGATAAACCTGTTCCATCCTTCCAGAAAAGCTCCATTATCCAAAAGTGGAATTTTTCAGATACTTGAGCATTCATCAACTGAAATGAAAACTTGGTTCAAATGTCTGGATTTGATCTATATTTGCAGGTCACTGGAGATTCAGCCAGGGCAAATTTCCTCCACTGACATTGAGAAGCAAGAGTCAATGACAGGATGTTATACCTGTGTTCCATATTCTATGCTGGCCAACAAATTCCTTACCAGCTTATTCAGTGTTATAGTGCTGGTGGGGGCAGGGGAAAGCAGACTGTGTTTTTCTTTATTCTTAAAAGCCTCATGGATTGATACAAATTAGATTATTTTGTTTTGCAGAGTTGCTTCAGCTGCCTGTCCAGAGATAATACTGCAAGAGGAAAGGCAAGTTGAAGGAGCCAGTCCTTGACCATGAGCTGGAATTAGTATTGGACAGAACTGCAAAATAAAATTCCACAGTCTGTCTTAGCTGACTACCATGTTCTGTGAATGTGCTCTGGACATTATTATTTGACAAGAACAGTATGTTTGCAAGAATGAAGCAAATTTCTTTACATTTCAGAGCTTCCAAATCAGGAACACATTCTACAGTAAGGACTTCTGAATCCAAAAGAATGGCTCTCACCATCTGAATCCAGCCAAATGCCATCTAGCTTACTTTACATTATTGCAAAACACTGATCACCATGACATACATTTGTAACCATTACTGCTGAAGTTCTCTTTGGAACTAATTTTCTTTTCTCTAGAACTGCACAGGACTTCCTGTGCTTGAGTCTCCTCAAATATTTAAGTTGGTTGCTGATTTGAGACACAAAATACTATGCCTTCAGTTTACTGGGATGTACTTTCCTTAAAATAAGTTATATTTGAATATTTTAAAGAGGAATGCCTTTTAGATGCCCCCCAAAATATCAGTCAAATAAATTAATCTGCCTTTTAAACATTTTTATTTAAGAATGCTTTAATATTTGGAAATACAATACCACTCACTATTTCCCAGTGGCATTTAATATATTGGGGGTGGGAGGAGGCATTAGGGAAACAGGAAAACATATGAAGGCTAAATGGTTGAAATTATGGTATCAAATGAAACACTAGGTAAAAAAATCCTTGTCAGAATTCATACTATACTAGGAAAGAAATCAAGTAGATTGCTACAGAGGAAATAGTCTTTCAAGCTGGATAATGACAGTACTCTGATAAATCTGCTCTTTTGTGGCCCAACAAAAAAACAACCTTGCAGTAACCAGAAGACTCAAGAAGAAAAGCACATATAAATGTAAAAAAAAAAGAGGAGGTATAACCAGAACAGCACAGCTGAAACAAGTGCTGTTGTCTGCTATACTTAGCTAACATTGCACTGTCTCCCTCCACAAATTCCATGGAGGCACTCCTCTAAGTATGCCGTCCCTGTGCCCATGCTGACTGCTCTGTGTGACCTCCTGAGGGACGAGAAAGGGCAAGGAGACAATGAAAAGGGTGATGGTGCAAGATGACCTTGCAGGGAAAGGACATCAAACAAGAGGTGCTGCAATCTAGAGTTCAAAGCCTGGTGGTCCTAGAATGTCCCAGTTTGAGCCATGAGCATACCCAGTTCTGGAGATCAGAATCGACTCTTAACCCCTTTTCAGGACTAAGGATGAGGACACTCTACACTGATTGGAAGTTTAGAAAGAAAGTCTATTTATAAGAACATATATATATATCTATATATATAGCAATCAGGTAGAATTTGTATAAAATCCACTNTAACATGAGTGCGCACTGCTCGGAGAAGAGGAAGCATGGAAGGTGGGGAAAAGAAGGGGGAAAAGTGAAGTCAATCACTGTCTTTTAAGTTGTGAAACCAGAAAGGGAATAGAATAACAATATTACAGTATCCTGGGACGAGCAGATCCATTCCCCTGGGATGGGCCTCTCTCCCTGTGGTTTTAAGGGGGATCTGGAAACCCTCAGACTACCACAAGCACCACGCAGATGTGAGCCTGCACTCCTGGGCCAATATACGGAGACTCTGTGACAACCAAGGTGTTCCTTTATGCGAAGGCTGAAATGGACCTGAGCTGAGGAAAGTTTCAAGGTCCCAGAGGGTCTGAGGAAAGAGCAAAAAACTATGATGCTTTCCCAGGCTTGGTAAACGGGGCTGCTTGCCATGCTGGAGCAGAAGGTCTCCCACACACCACAACATCGAAACCTGGGAGCCAGAGATGGGCAGGCATAAGGGTGTTACCAGCCCGAGCACTGCTGCCGCAGCCGCTCCCAGGTGCAGGGGCAGAGCAGTCCCTATCCGAACAGGCAGCGCAGCCGAGCCGAGCCTACGCCCGGGATGAAGCCCCTGCTCTCCAGCACTGGTAGGTACAGTAACCCCCTGCCGGCAATGACAGCAGGCACCGCATATTGAACCGCTCCCCGCGCCTAGACACAGCCTCCAGAGCGCCCTCGACCATTGGCTGCCGCTCCTGTCCATCAACGCAGAGGGGCGGGGCCAGCGGCAAGGCCACCCGAGGGGGTTCGTCATCGGGGAGCGACGCCGGGGGTGTTGCTGTGGCAGCGGCCCGGCCTGGCCTGGTGTCATGGCGGCGGTGCCCAGCCCGGTCCAGCCCGGTGGCCACGCTCCAGTGATCGGCGCCAACCCTGCGGCTTCGGAGGTGACGAGCAGCGCCCTGCGCTGCCTGGCCGGGCTAGCGGGGCAGGTGAGTAGGGGGCTGACGGAGAGGAAGGCCTGGGGCGGGGCTGACCCGGGCCGCGCGCCGTGCTCGGCTCGCTCCGCCTTGGGGGTTCCAAGCTGGACGTGCTCCTGTTTTTTCCTGGCCTGTGGGGCCCTTCTGGGCAACAGGGCGCCTGAGAGAAGCTTGCCACAAAGAAAGGAGCGGCCTGGCTTCTGGAGGGTGGTCACGCACGCCTGCGGGAGAGGTGAAATTCCTGTCGGGGCTGCGAGTTGATGGTGCCGACTGCAACCCTCCTGGCGGTGGCAGCCCCAAGGTGCGTGGCAGCCGTTGCACCTCGTAGTTGTGGCCAGGCCTTTGCCTCTTAGTGACAGGACGGCTTATCCCACTTTGTTGTTTAATGGATGATCTCTCTCATGGGAAACCGCAATCTGCCTAATTGCTGTATCTTAACAATTAATGACTCTGATTTGAAAAGCTACTAAAAGCTTACTGTGCATTAAATCAAAGTAAATGATCAGGAGCTTGAAGTTAGCCTTGCCTCAGTAATAACATACTTCGAAACACCAGTGTATCTCAGTGGGTCAGAATTTTTAAAGCAGCTTTACTCGGTGGTACTTAAGTTGGAACACCTACTTTAGGTTTAGCACTGGCAATGAATTATTTAACAGATGTTGCCGTGGTGGTGGGAGGCCCTTATCAAGGAGAGGGTTTTAGTAACAATTATTACCATAAATAATTTACAAATTAGTTCCTTTTCCACTGTGGTAGCTTATATGTGGTTCTAGGAAGCAGAAGCACAGTTTAAAGGTTTGAGAGTAGATGATGAGCATCGTCTGAGAGACTATAATGTGTACAGCATATGTATACAACATATTATACACAAACTTTATGTGTTTGTGTTACAAAAATACGTAGAAATGGACTTAAGTGCCGACTGATCTGAACTTATTTTTAGAGCATTTTACCTCTCATCTGAATAGAATTGCATATCGTATTTTCTTCTCACCTCAAAGCCTGCAAATAATTGCCTCTTTTCAAACAAGTCACCAAAATGAAGGTCTGAAAATTAAGCAGCTGACTAGTAGGAGTCTCAGTTTTCTGTCACCTAGCTGTTGAACAGGAGTGTAGTGCTAAACAACTTGATGAACACTACTGATTCATAGAATTATGACACAGGAAAACTATGTATGTACTGAGGACAAAATAACCCATAATTGTTCTGGTCAAAATTCTAAATGTAATCAATAAAGAACTAGTGATTGTCAGTCTATTCAGGTGTATGCAATACTATTGTTCTTACCATGTTAGATTGAGTGAAAATTATTTTTATGAAAAACATAAGAATGAAAACTTTCCTAAGATAGCATACTTGTCTCAGGCTTGATTTTGTTTTCAAAAATACATTAAACACTAGTTTTCTTTTCTTCTTCAGCAGCTTACTTGTTCTCCAAAGTTTTGAACTGTCTCCATTGACATGCTAGACACACAGAGAAGTTATATTCAAAAATATTTGAGTGTGCACACTACAGTTGCCACAGAACAGTTCAGAGTTGCTACATCCCTTCAGTAGAGGAAGAGTAGTTATGGCTTTCGTGTTCGGAATATATTCTTTCCATAACAACAAACCCATTTTACTCTGTGCTGCACAGATGGTTGCTCCATCTTAGTTGAGAAGGCCTTTTTATTTGCTCAGTCATGATTGTTTCCAGTTGTTGAGTTACACTCTTGTCTGCCAGAACTTGAGTTCTGGTAGATTTGACTGTGATGTTTTACCAGTCTACTGGCTTTAGCAATCCATCTTGCATTTTGACTGAAATTACTTAATACCCATTTCCCTTTTGCAGAAATGAGTGAACATGTGCCAGGTCATTAGCTGTCACAGTCTGTGCGCTGTCCTGGTAGTTTTAAATTGGATGTTTGCTAGCAGATTGGATCTTAAACAGGAATATTTCTGGCACAGGAGTTGTTTTACTGAAGCAATCACTTACAGCAGAACAACTAGAAAGACATGGCTTTTACAAAAGCCATTGTCTTTTGTAAAACAATTTCAAAGGACTGTAATGACTTATGATCCTGTAAAATGCTACAGAGCATGTGGAAGGATGTGAAACACTGAGAAAATTAATTCTATTTTACTAGAACTACATTTGGGTGCAAGAGGGACTTATTCTTTGCTTATATTCTGAAGCCAGTGTCTATGGGTTTAAAATAGCACTGGCCTCTAAATTATTTTAAATCAGAAGTTTTACATTCACCCACCTGGACCCACGTGCTATGATAGAAGGCACACATCAGCTCATTGTTTTTGAAAGAGGAGACTTGTTAGGAAGCTGCAGTAGGACTCATACTTTGTTTCATTACGTTGGCTTGCATCTACACCTTGCTTACTCCATCAGTGGACTGTAATGTAGCATATAACAGATGTTACTCTAGAAGCTTTGGGAAGAGGCAGGTGCTTCAGATGATCACATACACATGGTGGCTGAATTTTTAAAGTAGTGAATTCTAAAAACATTCTTGATTTTATTTTTTTTTTAAGCTGTCCTAAAGTAGTATTTCCTAAAACATCACATTCTATCATTCTATGCAGTTTAGGTACTAAACAGGAATAACCATTTGAGTGAAAATAGTCTAAAATACCTCATGTATCTTGTCAAACTTTCTCCTTTGCTATGTAATTTAGACTCTTAATTACTGGATTTAAGAAGGCTGTTATTTGAGTAAAGAAGGAAGGCTCAGGCTTATAGTTCATTGCATACAAAGTGGTGATAATACTAGCATTTAAAGCTAACTTTGAATTACTTAATATCCATTGCTTTTCCTTCAGAGTGATGGAGGTATTCTTCTGTTCAGCTGTCACTGTTTCTGTATACACTGTGTGGTGCATATGCATTTTGTGTTCTTCTCTGTAACATTTGATGCCATTAGTTATCTTTAAACCATATGTTAAAGGTTACTTTTGTCATCTACCTAAGGTCTCTTTTCCTTTTGTATTAAAAAAAAAAAAAGTGAAAGGAGTGAGAGGTAGAAGTACAAGTGTGCATATAACTTAGGGATTTTTGTGTCTCTAGCAAATTACTTCTAGGTTCTCTTGATTTTAAACGAGTTTTATCTGTATTTAGAAACTGGGGGATCACTTAAGGGTTGTTTGGTGAAGAACAATAGCCTACTTGGCTTTGGGAAATAAAAGTGCTTATTGCTTCAAGATCTTGAGAAGAGCTTTAGTGTAACAAAAGTGGCAAATGTTGATTTGTAGTAATGGGCTTTGTATTAGGAAATTAAAATTTAGTTTATAGAGGATACATAGTTCTTTCAATAAACTAAGATGTGCTATGTGTATTTGGAAGTTAAATATTACAATTCCTTGGCAAAGAGAATAGATTATGGGATTGTTACTTTGATCTGAATGCATACAAAGGGAAATAGTGTGATTTGGAAATGGGTTTGATAGTGGTGCTGCATAGTCTAGAGTTTGTTTAACCTCAAGAGTTTCTAAAGAATTCTTTTTTTTTTAAAACAGTTATTTTTGATACAAAGCCTCCTTTGGATTAGCAGTGAGTAAAAATTTCAAGAATGTGGCATGGTGTGATATCAAGACCTTGGTCTTGTAGTCACAGATAGCTTTGCAGATGTCAGAATAAAATACATGAACTTGTAGGAGATTGCCATCCTGGGTGGGTGTTTCTTCCTAGTGGTGGTTCTGTCATCTGCTGACAGAAAAGATTTGAGTGATTAACATAGTGTGTTTTCACACAACAGTTACTTTAAATACAGAGTTGACTTAAATATTAAAGACCAAATTAATGCAACAGAAGTATGATGGAGGCGGTAAAGAATTTTTTATTTTGAATATACTCTACACATGCTAGCTTACTTTGAAAGTTGACAGCTGCTTGAATTGAAGTTAATGTCAAACCCCCCCGGTCTGCTTATATAAAAATGGGTTCTGTATGACATTGAGTGTAATTATTGTCCTGTAGAAATCTTGTATACTTTTGTGGTGTTAATACAACATAAGAACATAATTTTGTTTTATTTGTTTTGCCCTCTTGAAGCTTAACCTTGGAGGTGATATCGTGAAAGTTGTAATCGATTGGAGCAAGCTTCAAAGCACATCAGCACTTCAGCCAACATTGCTCTTTAGTGCACTTCAGCAACATATTTTATGTTTGCAGGTAAATATTTCCTTGGACATATTCACCTTGACAGAAGTGATCAACAACTGAACACACTTGCATTACCTGAACTGTAACATTTCAGTAGTTCTGCTCTTACATTGCTATGCCCACCTAAAAAGAATGCAAAATTATTATATGCTTGGGATTCCACTGAGCTTCATGGGCACACTCACTTGTGGATAGTTAGGTTACTGGTGGGAATAGCCTCCGTAGGTGAGCAGGCTGAATAAATGCAGCCTCATTGCTTTCTAGACTTGCATTGTAAATGTAATACATCTCTGTCTATGGTGGGTTGTAATTAAGCAATAAGACACGGCAGGTGTGTGTCATGCTATGATAATGATTCCATGCGTTGGGTGAGTTTTGAGGCTCATGGAGTGCTTTCAGTGGTTCAAGAAGTGGCATTATCCCAGCATGACACATCCTGGAGTGTCTTACTGCAATTAAGTATATTTTCAGCGTAGGTGTATTGTGTGGGGGTTTTTTTGGTGGTTTTTTTTTTTTTTTTAAGAGTAATTTCTTTGACATTAATGTCTCATCTTGCCAAGTAGCCAGTCACCACTACTGACACTTCTTTTAACTATTTGAAACTTTCCAATCCTAGCAAAAGTGTGTGTGGTTCAGTTGCATGGCAGGGAGAGTGAGCAGTTTGTCATGTGGTAACTGAAAAGTGTTTTGACCTTGATAGTTCATCTGTAAAAAGTGGAGATTTGAATACTAGTTTTTTTGCTTCAAGTGCTTAGTACTGAGAGGGCAAAAAAAGTAGTTCTTGTATTTGCTTGTCTCTGGGTAAAAGAAAGACTCTTTATATTTTCCAGACATCCATCAGATCCTTGGTGTGATAAAAAGAGAAAATATGCAAGATAAAAGCAAATTAAAAATACATTCAACTGTAAGAGCACTGCAAGTAGGAATTTCAATTTTGTTTCAGGAAATATGACTGGTTAAAAAAAAAAAGAGTAAAAAAATTCTGGAGGGAGAATAAGCAGTGAAATTTGGACTACATGAAAGTGGTAAAATGGAAAAAGATGGTGTGACATCTGTATATTTACTGAGGTTTTGTTATTACATCTTGTGCAAGAGTTACTGCAGCAGAATAAGCGTTTATTTTTTGCTGCTTCGGATGTCAGTGCATTCTCTCATTTAATTTCATGACCTAAGTAGATAATCAACCGTGTCAAGAAAAGCATGTGTTCAGGTTAATGCCTATGTATTTCATGTCTGTTTTCTCTCATTCACTTGGGCAACTGCAGTTTCAAGTGGAGAATGTAGTGCTGTGGTGATAAAGTAAAGGCTTTAGAGTAGGAAAGCATTGGCTTTCATGTTAAGGAGGAAAAATACTAAGCCTTACTATTCTGAGTAGGCATTTGAATGACATGTTAATTAAGTGGCATTGGTGCCAGTGGTTGAAGCTTTGATTTAGCTAGTAGCAGGCAGATTTTTACATAAATTTGGGAGTTTTCCTAGACAAACTGTAAAAGGTACAGGTCAGAAATACTGGGATCATGATGTATGCAGTATTTGGAACTATAGATGTTTTTGCCTTTTAAAAATTTTATTCCTGTGCTCCATCAGAAGCAGATGTAATTCCTAAGATTATTTCCATTAGTCTGTTTTAGAAATTTTAATATCATTTGCCTTTTTGCTTTTTTATTCTTTTTTTTTTTTTTTAACCGTTTTGTTTCGGTTTGTTTTACCCTAACACAATCTTTCCTTCATTCAGCCTCTTTTAGAAAAACTCCAGTCATTGATTAAAGAGGAAAATGTAGGCCATGTTGAACCTGCAATTAAACCAGAAGCTCAGACATGTGAAACAAGTGTAGATGTTTATGATGGTAAATGTCAGACTGAAGAAAAGTATGCATCTTATGACCTGGGAGATACAAAGGACACTTATATTAATTTTGATCCAGAAGTGGTCCAGATAAAGGCTGGAAAAGCAGAAGTAAGTAATTTCTCTAAGTAAATGATTTCTCTAAATTTGAAAATAATAATAAGAATAAAAAGGCTTTTCTGAATTTTCAGTTTAAAAACTGAAATAGATACATGCCATCATGTTTGTTACTTGCAGATTGACAGGCGGATATCAGCCTTCATCGAGAGGAAACAAGCAGAGATCAATGAAAATAATGTCAGGGAATTTTGCAATGTTATTGATTGTAATCAAGGTAACTGGCTGTCCAGACTTTAATCTTGATAACAAGTTAAGGTAGTTTGGTTTTTGTTTTTTTAAAATTAATTTGTTATTTTATTTTTCAAAAGTACGGTTCTATATTTAAACCAGAACTTTATTTTAAGACTAATTTTGTTTCGAAGTTGCATGTGCACTGCAGATGTTGGCAGATAGAGGGGGAAAAATTGAAAGTGGTCACTGGATGGCAAAGTTTAATGCAACCCATACAGGAAGATTTTAGCTACCGCTGTGAAGTGTGATCTTAAATCAGGTGATTTCATAGCTATTGTCCCCGATGTTTTTGCTAAATATCAACATTCCTGAATTGTCTTGTGAAATTGTCAGAATGTCTTGTGAATTGTATATTTAAATTGAAGTTAAATTAAAACTAGTTAGATTACAGAGAATGATTTTTACTATCACTTTTAATTACCAGTTACTTAGAAAATCTTTTTCCTTTCAACATTACTTATGCTATTGGTGGTTTTAATGCACCAACTAGTACAATTGGCTGTATCTATAACTAAACTATCTTAAATCCATTTGGAAGGCTGGATCCCATTAGCATGATCAGTAACTGCAACCAAATGCTTCTTAAAAGTGAAGACACTTTCATGTACCTAAGTAGTACAGAGACATTTTCTAAGTACCCATGAACCCAGATGTGCTTTGTCTCTATGATGTACTTACACTTTTAGAGATCAAAGCTTACTAAGCTTTACAGAAAGAGAGTTTAACTCCTTGAGCATTAGTTGGAGTGAAAATGACATCTGAAATCTAGTATGCTAGATAGCAAATCGTGATTCCTAAAATTGCTAAGTAAGTACAGAAGAAATGCTAACAAAGCCTTTCTTTGTATCTTCAGACATTATTCATACGCACCAAAGCTTTACATGTATTGAGATTAAAATATAAGCATTAGAATAAACTCTGATGGTCTGTACTGTAGGTTTTTATTGTTAAACAAATTAAAGAACTCACAGACATCAGAAGAAGTGCAGGAATCTCAGAAAATGCAGAGAAGTAAACTAGATGAGTCTAAAAGAAAAGGACAAAAAAACAGAGTAACACTGGTAAACAGGGAGAAAACTGCTGTAGAAGAAGAAAGAAATAGGTTAGAGAAACACAGTGAAAAGCAAGAACCTAATAAAATGTAAATTAGAAGAAATTTGGTCCTGATCCAGTAAACTTTTATATAGTTTGTGCATGCATTTACAAAAATGACTTATCCAATTAAAGCCAGTAGGTCCATGCTAGTGTTTGAAATGGTTTATGGAATAAAGTGTTTATGATGATTTATTTCTTAAACACCTCAAAGCTGATATTAGTTAGAATACTTTCAGTTATAAATACATAGTTAGGACCTCACTTTTAAAATATTATTATCATTATTTATTTAGAAAATAGCTGTGCCAGAACAGATGCAATTTTCACACCTTATCCTGGATTTAAAAGTCACATAAAGGGTAAGAAAACTATTTTAATACGAATTTGTTAAGTGTCTGGGTAGAACAGCACTGATGAATTTTTACTTTAAAACTTTTTGCAGAATGATCAAAAAATGCAAACTTAACATACTGAATTTTGACTCTAGTGAATACTTTTAACATATTTGTTTCCTTTTCCAAGGTTTCCAGTCTTATAACTGCATCATTAAGCTGACGGTTGTGCATTAAGGACTAAAACAGAGTAGCCTGCTTTTGTTGTCTGAAAGGAAAGATCCAAAAGAAGCCAAACAATTCTAAGCTTTTCTTCTAGGGTGAAGCCAGCAGCCCAGATAAAGAATTGAGATTAAATAACAGTATCTTCTACTTTTTCTTGTCAATGTTAAGTTTATTGAATTAGAAAGTAGTTTTGTGACACAGTGGAAGTTCTGAGACACAGCTTTATGAGACACGACAAGCAGGGGAACAAGCTCACCAATGCAACACTACCGTCTGGAAAGGAATATATAGTGTTGTAGTGGTTTAGCAATTATTTGGCCCACACACACTTTGAAATAACCCAGGCTAGGACTCAGTGGGCTGGAAGTTAAGGAAAGCAGCTTTATATTTACAGCTATGCACAATATACAAGCAGATATTTACAGATATATACACTGAAAAGGTAATACAGAAACACCACACCCCTCCCAGAGATCAAAATCCCTAAGAGAGGTCTCTAACCACCCCTACCACCTTCCCTGTTTCCCCGGTCTTACCTCACTATCTGTTTATGCAGCAAATAGGCGGAGGTAGATCAGCCAGGTGGATTAGCAGCAGCAAAAGAAGTTAATGGAATTATTCAGATTCAGCTACAAAAGGAGAAAGCCATGCAGGAGCAGGCACAGCCCAGAGCAGTTAGAAACCGTCTCACTGTCTGACTTATCTATGTTTGGGTTACAACTCTTAAACATTTTTTTTTTCTTTCTCAGTAAAGCTATGAGTGAAGTAGCATCATCGCTGCTTTCCTCTCTCAGCCTATAGTCTAATTTCTCATTCAAATCCTCCAATTAGTTCAAACCAGTACAAGTGTAGAAATGATTGTTCAACAGAAGTTATGGATAAAAGATACTTGTCCATCTATTGCTTTTGAGGTGTACATAAGTCACTCTGTTTAAAACCAACTAACCAAGAATCTCAAAAACAGAATGAAGAAAAGTCTCTCTTCCATTTTTGAGAGTGGTAGTATTCAGTTATCCACTCAATATCTTGGCTCTAGAAACCAGTTCATTATTCTGGATTCTAGGACATGATAAAGTACTATGGTCATAGAACTGTTTCAGTTGGAAAAGATAGGTATAAGCATTCAAAGGTCTAGTGAGCTATGAGGGAGATGGGGAAGTGATTTTGCATTTTGACTCTGATTGATTAAGACTCACTTTTTTAAACTGTGTGCTAGTTTGTAACTTGGATGGTAGTGTATCGTGGGTAAGAAATTCACACTTCAAGTAACTGAAATCCAAACAGTTTGTAACTAGGCATTGGAAGTAAAACCAGCATAAGCTATACCACGTAGCCTTCATAAAGTACTAAGATGTGTGCTTCAGTGTCTGGAGCTGCCAATGCAGACTTCAAGTCTACAAAACATAGCAGTAGTTCTATCAGAAAAGACCTGAGAATTGACTATGGTTTAAAGAGAAAGGACCAAAATCTTCTGATGAGACTTGGTTCATCAGGGCAAAAGATAAACGTAGGAGCAGTTGAAGAGTCATTAAAGCTGTTAACTCAAATAAAACTTAGATTCATAATGGTTCTTCAAGATGTATCCCTCCCCTCATCTTATTGGCCTCTTCTTTGCATTCACAACAGCTCACAAGTGCAACTGCTGACATAGATGTCAGGTTTTCTGCTATTTGCCAACAACTGATGACACATTGACGTTCAATGGCAGAATTAAGAATTTATGACTAATTCTTTCACTTTACATATGCAAAGTTCAGTCACTCAGGCAAAAATAGGAAAATATTTACTTGATCTTAATGTGTGTGGGACAATTCACATGAGAGAATGTTGTGAAATTGATTTAATACAGGGTTTAATATTTTAATATTTTCATTGTTTTAGTTGTATGTACTTGGTGTTTCACGTGCACGTATGCTACATTTGTGTCCTCTGCCTAGTTTCTAGGGTAGTAAATACATATGGACCTCAGACTAGATCTGAAGGAGTACATGGGTCCAGTCACAAAGCAAATGTGCCTCTTCATGATTGTGGAAACCAAGCTGTTGAGGAGAGATTGCAAAACATTGAAGCACACTTACGGTTACAGAAAGGTTTGTATTGTGTTTTAATTTTGACATTGGTGTGCCAGTTTGTACTGCAGTTACCATTACTGTAGGAAATCTGGGCAAGTATATTAAAACAATAATTGTGAAAACAGTGGATAGATTCATTAAGGTTTTAGTTACCTCAGGTACTCCAAGTCTAATGTTTTAGATTCTTACACCCAGAAATGAAACCCAGATTTATGCTTAACGTAGGATGCTGAGTTAGTAGATCTGCACTTGATGGTAGATGAAATGGGCATGTCAGACTGAGATTTAAAACAATCTGGAATGTTTGGAGGTCAGGGATCTCCATAGCCAGTGGAGTCCTCCTGCCTTGACCCACTAAATGTGAGAAGATAAGGTTAGGACTTGATCCTGCTTCATGGATATCTTGTGGGCCTAGGGGTAGGATGAACCCAAAAGACAACCTGAAAGTTTTCTAAAGGTGGATGATTTTTTAAATAGAGTAGGCTGAGAAGCTTTTTTCCCAGTATGTGAAAAGCTTCTTGTCAGTACTTCCCTTTAGCTTTGCAAACAGAAGCCCACATACTTCACTAAAAAACATGCAATAGTCACTAGGCTACTGACTTTTTAAAAGTAGTTACATTCCTCAGCCCAGCCTGCTTTTTAGAATATAAATTAGTGAGATAATTGTGAAGGAGGAATCAGTATTTTTCCTGAAAAAAAAATCTTCAAAAGAGAAGCCCAGATCTACACCTAATAAAATGCATGTTGTACACATCATACTGCAGACACACGTTTTTTCTTGTCTCAAAAAATAAGATGAGTTTTGTGTATGGAAATAGGATCTACACATGACAAGGTTACAACATGTAATAGCTTTGGAGTTTATGCATATCAGGGATATTGACTGAGGGTGTCTAAGAAGCAGCCCTTGTTCCAGATTGAGCCTATAATAGGTGTCATAATTTTGTTTGAAGGAACATACTAGCTGAACTGCAGTATAGGGGAAAAGGATGAAAATGTGAGATTCTAGCTCAGCTCCTGGCCAAATCAGCATTTTTAGGGAAGGTTTCAAGATCATTTATTTACCTCAGCAGCTGTGCAAAAAGTGCAGAAATCTCCCTCAGCTATCTGTTTTCCAGTTGTTTTTAATGACTGAGTTGTTCTTACCTACTGTTTTTCAGAGCAGTTTCTTCTAGTGCTAGTATTGTTCGTTTACATTAAGAGATGGCAATATTAAGAACAGTGAGACGTTAGCTGATGTAATTAGTAGCTACTGAGTGATGAGTAGAGATCAGAACTAAAGGAGGGAAGCTAACTGCAAAATTGTCCACCTGAAGTGAAAAAATAGATGAATAGCAAAAAATATATTCAGTGCTTATCTCAGTGTTTTGCGGAGTAAAATTTTCTTACCTAACAAACCTATAAATAAATGGAAACAGGTGGCAGAGAAGTAAAAGCTTACTAAGGCTTTAGATGTCACTGCTGTGAGAACCAGCTATCGTTTTCAATGGGGTAGCCTGTAGTTAGTTGTGATAAACAGTGATTTAAGTTTATAAAACACTATGTAGTATAACTAAGATGCTTTCTGATGCTGATCTCTTGATCTGTTCTTGCATGGGTAAACAAATGCAAGCAGCTGTAATATAGCTGCAGTCAGCAAATGAGTTGAAGGTGTGTTTTTTATTGCTATTGTTATGTTTGTGGGTTGGTTCTTTGTTCCTTTGAATTTTTGGGCTTTTTGTTCAACTCATTTTCCCCACCCCGCCAAAGCTCTGTTACTCAATTCCACACGCAGGTTTCCTACCCCTGCTTCTCTCATGTGTGGCCAGGTAAACTCTGAAGTGCAACTCATACCTGTTCTCTAGCATCTGATGCTCAGTGAAGATAGGTTTTCTTCATAACAATCCTAGATCATGGAATCAGAGTATATCTGGCTGGAAGAGACCTAAAAGATTACTCAGATCAACCCCTTACCCAGCACTATCCCATGTCCCTAGATATTGGTGCTGCGTTCATATGTGGTCTGACATTCCATCTGCTTTGCCCTAATGTAGCTGTCAGTTTTGAAGTGGTAACATTTGGTGTATGACCCATGTGTGGTAAAAGTTCTCATTAGGTGTTGCAGAAACCTTGTCACATGTACTTCATCACCTGCATAAAGTTTTTTGTTGCCTTCACCACTTGCATTGGCTTATCAATTTTTATCTTGAATCTTATTGTTTATCCTTCCTTTTTATTATTCTGGCCACTCATTTCAGCTACTGGTTGATAGCTGGACTCAAAGAATTCACTGGTAAGATGTTAGTTTGAAAGGTCATCCAACTGCCTTTCCTGATTTCTTTGTATTTGTACTGCTATATTTAGGTGGTCCTGTACCAAGAGACATTTATCAGAGAATTAAGAAGCTTGAAGATAAAATCCTTGAGCTGGAAGGACTGTCTCCTGAATATTTTCAATCTGTAGTAAGGAATCTCTCAACTTCTTTTAGCATACCTAAATGCATTTGGGACTTTTGTGCTTAATTCTTTAATAGACAAAAACCGAAGGAGTCAGAGGGTACAGACTTCTGATCGATAACTCTGAGTTGGTGTAATGGTTAGATTTGATTAGTCAGTTCATATTTCTACCTAATTCCTCATTTGAAATTAAATAGTATCTGTTTGGAGTTAAAGCCACTTGAACTTAACTAATTTGTAAGAAATGTATTCTAGAGGTTGGGTTTCTCCCCTCCTGCCTTAAAATCTGAAGTGTTTCTTATGACAAGAAAATTGACTAAAGTTTTCATCTCAATACAAATCATTAATGGCTTAAATCAGTTCAAATCCTTTGGGCTTCTGTACATGATCTGATTAGTAAAGATCAGCTATGTGAAATAACTTCCAATAGGATGAGAGAGTAAACCCTTTTAAAATTGTGTTGTGCGGTTCTCTGACTTTGATTTATTTGTTGCAGAATTCAGGCAGAATTCTGTCTTTCTGAATAGTGAACCTTATCCTCCAGTCACCAAAGAATGGTGGCAATAGTAGTGTTACACAGTAATTACATTTTTATTTTTGTTTCCAAAATTTTGCATTCATTTTGGTGTAGATACAGGAAAATTTATGGAAAAGAAATACTGACAGTTTCAAAAGCTGGATATTGATGTTGTTTTTGTCTGAAGGAAATTTCTGTTAACTTCCAAGCATGGAGAAGCTTCAGCAGCTTCTGACTCCTCCCCAGTAGTATTTCTTTTAATCCGAAGTATTTAATTATAAAAAAGATTTCTGTAATCCATGGAATGGCAATCAGTGTTCTTTCTGTATTTTTAAAGGCTCTTGCCAATGTTGTTGCAGAATTACCTGTGGTCCTCTTCAATCCAACATTAAATCTGATTATATTTTTTCTTTAGAGCTGTTCTGGCAAGAGGAGAAAGGTTCAACCTCCCCACGTAAGTGCTGTTAAGTTTTCACCTTAAGTTTACTATGTTGTTAGTGAAAAGTGATCAGAAATTCTACCAAGTAAATATCCAACTTCTCAGAAATAATTGTATCAGTATTGGATAGCTTGCTGGCTGAAAAGAGAGGGAATGAAACAGAAAGTTAATGGGTGTCACAGCGAGATGAATCTTTTAAGAGTCTGTAGTAGGGTAGATGCTTTCAGTGGTTTGTAATGGCATTAATCAAGCTGGGAGTAACAAGCCATTTGTGAATTCTGATCACTGCTACTAATACCTTCTGGTTTGGCCTTGTTTTCTGACTAGATGTTTTTTTGTTCTATTTTATTGATTTTATTTTTCAATTGTTCACTTTTAATATGTCTTCATAAACTAATAAAGCAGAAATAACCAACATTGCAACAAGCGTTGCAGAAAGAATCATAGAATGGTTTAGCTTGGAAGGGACCTCAAAGATCATCTAGTTCCAACCTCCTGCCATAGGCTGGGACACCTCCCACTAGAACAGGTTGCCCAAGGCCTCATCCAACCTGGCCTTGAACACCTCCAGGGAGGGAGTATCTACAGCCTCCCTGGGCAACCTGTTCCAGTGTTTCACCACCCTCACTGTAAAGAACTTCGTCCTAACATCTAGTTTAAAGCTCCCCTCTGCCAGTTTAAACCCATTACCCCTTGTCCTGTGCTTACAACACCTTGTAAATAGTCCCTCCCCAGCCTTTCTGTAGGCCCCTTTCAGATATTGGAAGGCTACTATAAGGTCTCCTCGAAGCCTTCTTGTCTCCAGGCTAAAGAGCCCCAACTCTCATAGCTTGTCCTCATAGCAGAGGTGCTGCAGCCCTCTGATCATCTTTGTGGCCCAGACCTGACCTTGTAGCAGGTACTAACATAGGATTGTAAAGCTTGCCATTTTCCCTATTCTGTCAAATAAAGGAATGCAGTTACCATGTACATAGACCAAAAGGGAGTATTTCTGCTGGGTGCAAGTGAAATGATAGCTGGAACACTGCTAGTAGCCTTCACACTGGAGAGCAGTGGGCTAGAGAGAATGCTTAGAGTAGGAAGTGGGCCATCCTACTCTAAGCATGGAGGAAATAGGCTTGTTCCTCTATCCTCTTTCAGGTGAAATATTTTTACTAAAAAGATGATGACCAATTCTTTTTGTTAGATAAAAGTTCAGGTTCAGTGGGCACAGAGGAGAGTGATTTTGGGCAAGAGGTAAAAAACACCCTTCTGTGGTAAAGCTGATTCTATAAGATCTAGATAGTATCATCCAGTGTCTTAATATCAAAAGAGTCTTTTGTGATATTTATGAACAGGTTTAAACAAGCATTTAATGGAAATTGCATGGATATGTTAATCCATGATTAGGACTGTCAGTTTTCTCTGTGTTTACGTTCCTTTTCTTTCAAGTTGAAATAGCCATAGACCAGATTCAGACAATTCTGCAAAAGTATTTCTGTCATTTAGTGTGATCTGCAGTGACCTCAAGTATCAAGTGCTAGGCCACTTATCTAGCAATTACAAGATGTAAATGATTGTGGGTTTTATTTTGTTCTTTTAGCAGAACTATTCATTGGCTGAACTTGATGAAAAGATCAATGCCATAAAACAGGCATTGCTGAGGAAAACAAAAGAAAGCAAGTCCAAGGAGGCTGAGCAGCTTCTTCGATAATAAAACCCCCTCTTTTCAGAATCTTCACGCTTTACGCATTCCCAAACCGTAGACCTGAGTAGTGTTCATCGGGGATGACTTTCACAGTGAAGCAAAGCATACATGCAAGCTCCTTTTGGATGATTTTGAAAGCTTGCTATCAGAAGAACTCATTTGAGAACATTCTTACTAATGAAATAGTGTAAAATGAAGAATGTTTTACGATTAGCATTCTAGTAATCCATTCCCTTCTGTTATAAAGGAGGATTGCAGTATTGTTCATGTGTGTCTTAACCCACATACAAAAGCTACATTTCACATGTTATTTGGTGGCTGAGTATTCGGAAGGGCTACCTTTGGAATATTTTTTATGTAAGTAATTTGCACAGACTTGTGAAATAATACTAAATACTTAAATAATGTGTCTTAGGAATAAAAAGAAATACAAACAACTCCTTTGTATATATGCTTACCTGCTTTTTTTTTTTTTTNTACTGTTTTCACAGCTGTTAGAAATGCTGTGAATTGCATTTCTGTTTGAAAGATGGCTATGGCTATCCCGTATGTGTAACCCTGTGCTTCACTTCCTCGGTGCCATGTAGGAATTCAAACTTCATACCATGCTGATAAAATTAATATATTCTAAACACCACTCCAGGGGAGGTTTTGGCAGGCATTAGCTGTTCTCATCCTTATATATGCATGCTTACAGAACTTATGAAGCACAAATGCTAGGTATGTAGTATAAAAATAAAGTCAGACCTTTGACCACACACTTCAGTGTGATTTGGGGTTTGATGTTGTGGTGTTTTTATTTTTGTTTTCATATGTGGGGGTTTTTTTCTTCTTCTGGTTGTTGGGTTTTGGTTTTAATAAAACACTTTGTATCTATACCAGTTTTGTAGTTTGTTTGTTGCATTTGACTTTGTCCGTAACAAAGTGCCTGCTACTTGAAAGATCTGCCATGGTATTCTCACGCTGAAGATGGCAGCAATATAGCAGTTGAAGGTTGAAAGCATAATGAAGATGCCTTGCAGCAAGACAGTAGTTAAAGAGACAACAATAGAAGCACTCTGGATGATAATTTATTAGTAATATATGTTTTAACATATAAATGGTATAGATACACTTGAAAAATGCCATGGTATTCATCTTGCTTTGTTATTAAGCTTTTACCATTTTTTGGTTTCAGGTTGTTAATTTCTTGTACACTTAATGCCAGTGTGCCAGTCCTGTAATAATTCAGTGGAAAGATACTCAGTTATGAGTTGCACATTAAAAGTAGTTGCCAATTTCAGAGGCTGCAAAGCTGTTGGAAGTTTTCCTTCCTCTGCTCTGTCTTCTATATGTAGAGGGAGAGGGGAACAGGATACGAGTGGTCTTACTTGTCCTTGTTTTCCTTTTGTTGGGCTTTACCTTCTGCAACAGGCCTCCACTGTAAGGACTATTTCTGCATAAGAGATGATCTATCCAATCCACCACACTCCCAAAACAAAGGGGATACAGGATAGACCTCTTGCACTCTCCGTTTTCCAGTACCAGCAATTATGTTGGTTTTCCTCTGCACCTGTAACGCTACACTTGTTGTTGAGCTCTGGTAGCTGAAGAAATAAGAAAGGTAACCACAAATGAAACAAAACCAGAGGAAGTATTTACTATCTTCTTGTCATATCTCAACACCTTAACTAAGATCTTTTTGCTGGGCTCATCTACACTGTCTTTTTAAAGGACACCCTAAAGTGTTTTTGAGAACTTTTTATCTTCAATAAACTTTTATCTCTTCTTTATCCACTTCCATCTAGAGCTAGCAATACAATGTAACACAAATTGCCTTCCCTCATGCTATGCTTTCCACTTCTCTGCTCCTAGCATCCAGAACCTTGCATAAAGCGCAGCTGTGGTTGCTGCTTACTACAGCAACATTTCTTGCTTTGTTTAAGGTCAGGTTTTATCTGGAGTGGACAAAGAGGTAGACTAGATGCCCAAGTTCACTTCAGAGAAGAATCAACTAAAGAGATTATACAGAAGCTCTTTTTTTTTTTTTTTTTTAGATCACTTATGTGATCCTGTTCACCAGCCCCCAACATACATAATCCCAGTAAGGTTAAAAGTTTACTTGTAAACAGACATTAATGTGTTTGTGGAAACAGCTGTGATGCTTGCAGCTTTTCTGCAGCATAGGAACAATAACTCCTGTATGGCAGGAAGCATTCTGCCTGGCTGTCCAGAGCTCTGCAATTGGCAAGCAGTTGGAGAAAGTTTGCTTCATGCTTTCTTTTAAAATGGTATCTCAGTCCATAAGCAAACAGTGACGTAAAAATTATAAACATTGAGCCAATTCTTCATTAGTTTTGGTTTACAAGCAAGTGTGGTGCTTTTATTAGAAGTTTGTCTCATCTTCAACGTGGACAGTTGAGAGGAGGTCTTGGCACCACTATCCCATGCCTCTCCCCTAGTCAGTAGTGGAAATTCTGTTGACACTAGTCATGCACAAATTCTGGATTCTTGGGTTTGCTACTGGAGTTACAGGAGTAAGAATTCTCTTAGGACAATGTGAAATTGTAGATAAAAATCACCTGGATTTGGGTTACACAAATTTATTTATTTTTTTTCCGATTTCCCTGTTGAGGAACTCTTGCCCTAAACATGACTGCAACCCATTGCAGGATGAGGTATCTCATGGTTCAGAGGTGTAAAGGGTGAGTGCCAAGAGGCTGGAGCCAGGCTCTGCTCAGTGATACCCAATGACAGGACAAGGTCCAATGGGTGAAAGTTGAGGCATAGGAAGTTCATGTAAACATGAGGAGGAATTTTTTCTCTGTGAGAGTGACAGAACACTGGAAAAGGCTGCCCAGGGGCGACTGTGGAGTCTTCTCTCTGGAGATGAATATTCAAGACCCAGTTGGATGCATTCCTGTATGATCTTCCTCTGGCACAGGAGTTGGACTGGATGATCTTTCAAGATCTCTTCCATCCCCCCATCACATTCTGTGATTCCCACTGCAAGAACAGACTTGTATCCAAGCTGCAGCTGTAAAGTTTCACAGATAAAATAATATATCCTGTCTCCTTCTATATTCTTGCCTGAAAGGTGGACTAGAGGTTTTTCTAGGTTTTGCCAGTCCACTAGGCTCTTTCACACTTCACTTTAGTTATTAAGGGCTTCCAGTTAAAAGTATTTGCAAAAAAAGGCAACCTCACAGCACTGTAAATTCATCATTATTTAAGAAATATCTAAGACACACCACTTTTAAGCCAAGAACATTTGTCTTCCTTAGGCAATGCTTCACCTTGCTGTTCCGTGCCTTGTGTGAGAGATGTAAGGAAACATTGGAGCTTGTGTTACTGTGCCATTCTGCAATGTCTCCGTGATGAGTTTCTTTGCTTCAGACTCCCCTAAGTAGGGAGCGATTCATCTCTAGGAGGCTAATTTCTTACAGTTGAGTGCAGGATTTTAATAAATAAACCCAAAAGTGAAGTGCCCTTTTGAACAGCCCTCATATCAGCAGGTAACATCAGTAATTTGGGAAGCACAAACCGTTCACCATTCCATCCAATGTACTGTGATCAGTGCTAGATTAATTTTTTTAATACATCATGCGTTATCTCTTCTATTAATTAAGACTTTACAACACCACTGAAAAACTTTAACCCTAAAATGATATAAATTATTTGGAGCAGAATTAAAAAAACAAAACCACAAAACAACTGAATAAAAATATTTTGATTTATAAGTTTGCAAATAATTTGTACTAGTGAGAACAAACAAGACATTTCCTATACTAATGAATGCTGAACCATCTCCTCCTCTGAATGAAGATGTGGGGCAGGTGTGGGTGTTGAAATAGAAAAAAAGCCTCCAGAAAGATTCCTTTACAGATACCTTTTCCCTTTCCCCATAAAAGCAAATATTTCCCCTAACCTTTCCTGCTGGAGACTAGCTGAGTACTTCAGATTTCTGTAGCCACAGGAATCTCTCTACCTTGATTTCAGCTGTGCTATAACATGAACCTGTACAATCTTCTCACAATTGCTTGCTACCTCAAAGCATGTCAGAAAGTGGATGAAAACTATCCACAGCCCTGCAGGTTGCTGAGGATCCAGGCAGCCTGTCCAAAAGCACTGGGCTAGATGTTGCCTTTGCTGCCAGTATTGTCCTTGCCCAGATAACGTGCTGCTATGAGTGGGAATAGGATTTGTTGTCCTGTCGGATAATCTATCCCACCCAAAAGCAGAGAGACCCAACTCAAGTGGTGCCCAAGAGATAAGTTTTCTTGTTGTTGCTTCCTAGGATATATAGATTTGGTTTCTTCTGACTTCAAGCTCTACCTGATGGGGGTTAGGTGCAAGTACATACTGTGGAAAGTTCTAATGATTGAGCGGGGCCGGGGGGAGAAAGGCACATTTAAACAACTACCTCTAGATTTTCTATTGAAAGTGCCTTGTCATGGACAAAACACTTAGACATAACAATGAAAAGAATAGGCATTGTCTGAAGCTATTATTTAGAAATCATCTAAATTTTTAAAGGTTAATTAGTGTAATTTACCCATCTTGGTTATTAAAAAGGTTTGTACAGGAACAATAAATGTAAGAGTTCAATCCATTTTATTTCCGCAGTTGATTCATTCACATCTGTTTAGCTTTTTATGACCATCTAATTGATTTGTAGAATTCTGTCCAGTACAGATGGGCTACTGTTCATAACTACTTTCATACTATTTATATTATTGTTGCTCTGATTTTTATTCAAGGCCAAACAGAGGGGAATATAAGAGTGTGATGTTCACCTAAACATAACAATGACATTAAATTTCTATTTGGCTCTGAGACAAGAACAGATTTGTGGAGACAATCCACTGTGAATACAAATAAGTTGTTTATAGAGAAATATAATAAAATTTCTTACATAATTATGACCTATTTTACCTGTTCTACAATACACTCTGCTATTATGAAATTTTGTAGCAACAGCCAGGCTAACCAATTGTCAAAAACTCATTTGGCTCAAAACTAGAATTATACTCCCTACTGACATTTGCAAGAGAATAAAAGCCTCAGTAGCCCGGTCTAGGATAGATTTAGTAATGCTATACATAGTCTGTCATACAGCTGTACAAGCATATGCTACATTATTTCATACACAGTTTATACATACAGAACTTTGCATTTGATGGAGACTCTCCCACTTCCCTTTGAGCTGTCAAAATAAATAGAAGCTGGCTAGATGTTTTCCACCAAAGAATATCCTCTCTTACTGTGAAAACTGAGAGCATGAGCAAGTCCTCACCAAGGGCTTGCCTGTAACTCAAAATTCTTGCTCTCTTTCATTTCTAAGTTTCTGAAGCATGCAGGGAACAGTTTGAGTCTCTTCTCCCAGGCACCTGGTGACAGAACAAGAGGACACAGTCTCAAACTACAGCAGGGCAGGTTTAGGCTAGACATTAGGAAGAAGTTCTTCACAGAAAGAGTGACTGACCATGGGATGGGCTGCCCAGGGAGGTGGTGGAGTCCCCATCCCTAGAGGTGTTTAAGAGGAGGCTGGATGAGGCACTTAATGCCATGGTTTAGTTAATTAGAAGGGTTAGGTGATAGATTGGACTCGATGATCTTAGAGGTTTTTTCCAGCCTGGTTAATTCTGTGATTCTGTGATATTGAGTAACCTGCACTGTGGTTGTCTTGAGACAGAACGATTGCTATCAACTCCAGATCCTGAATCGTCCAAATAATTATGAGCATACAGAAAGTGCCTTTAATTACCCAGTAGCCAACTCCACTTTATGTAGCTGTATCTTTGTGGATGGAACCTGCAAAAATAATAGCAAGAAAGCAAGACATAAGCAGTTATTACAGTAATCAGAGATACAAAATTATTGGCAGGTGAGTGCATACATCATACCATGGATGTTTGCTTAAGCATGACCACCACACAGGGACTTAATTTTGTCATTAGTTGTGGTATCCACCATTCATAAATCTGAAGAAAACTAGCAAGTTCCACCAACTAAATGTTTCTCTGGCCAAGAGGATATGTAGCATCAAACAAACTCAAATCCTGAACTATATAGCCTTTGCACAAAACTTGGGGAGGAAAGAAAATATATGGGTTGTTGCCTTCTTGTATGCATCAACTCTTCAGAATTTGTTGTCACCAAATGATAGCACCAGAAAATGGGAGAGGAGGACAGAAAGAGCCTTCTGTTTTATACAGACTAAACGACCATTGTGGGAAGGCAGCCTGGCCAGATGATACACCTAAGCAGATTCTACTGCCTATTATTTCAGTTACAGGGTGCCACAAGAATCGCCATGCTTGCTTGACTTGCCTACTACAGTTTAACATGAGACGGCAGAAAATCTTCATTGATATGTCACGGTAGATTATGACAAAACCAATGACATTGTGGGGGTGAGAAAGATTCTTCTTTAGAGTGAATACTCACCATTCTCTACTGTTACTTGTTCTAAACAGCATAGGAGGAAAAACTCTGCAAAATGGAAATGTTTTGGAGCATTTAAAAACCAGCATGTTAAAAGTTCCTGATGCTAATGGCTTCTTACCCATGGAAGAATGGCACTGATACACTCCAGCACAAATTAAGGGAAGCATCACTTTAAACCCACACTTAGAAAAGTGTTTGATCTCTACACCACATCTCAAATAAACTTCTCTGGCCAACAGATTCCTCTTTAATGTACTGCAGAAATGTGGGCATATGGACTCATCTTTCACCCGTGCCAAAGTGTTTCACTGAGTGCCTCTAATGAAATTATAAGGCAAGCAAGCAGCAAAGAATGAGAAAGACAGGTATAGCAAAGGTGAAAATCTATTTCACATGCAATCTGAAACAAGGCAGTCAACAAGACACAAAACAAGGTTGTTCCAGGTGGTGGAGTTGCAGAAGAGAAGACACTTTGACAGCACAGAGAGCTGTGAAGGTAGAGAAGAGACCAGGGTGATGGAAGGTGGGTCAAAGGAGAGTGTCAGAGATTGACCTTGCAGGATGCTGCACAGAAGAGTTGTTAGCACAGAGATGAAAACAAAGAAAAAGCAGTTTGAGAGGAGAGGATGGAACCAATTCTGGTTATGTGACTCTGACAGGCTGCTTCTGCTGAAGGTTACACAGAAACCAAGAAGTCTAAAGGGTATGAGGTCATTAGCTGCACAGAGAAGAGCTGTTTCTGTGCAGAAGAAAAACAGACTATTAGTCCCTCAGAACATCTTAGTGCAAAAGGAGTTTCTGACTCCTAGCAACACAGAGCTCCACAGTTCTCCGTGTTAGTGTCTACAGCCTCAGGAACAGGTTTTCTTTCAGTCAGTGTCAATGTTGCACCTCATAACCACGGTTCAAGGCTCTTGGAGGATCACCTGAGGAAGGAATTGCAGTTGTGATCTAGCTTTTGTAACCCCACAAATTTGATAAATTACAAAATATCTCTTACATCCTTTCAGTTCATCAGTTACCCAGAGGCTGTGTGTGTCAACAGCAAATTTTGTCTGCTCACCTCCCTCTGGGGGAATAGACTTACTACAGCAAGAGTTAGAAGAAACAGGTGTACCAGGTAGTAACCACCAAGAACATAGCATACCTTCACAGCCAGCAAAAAACCCTGCTATCCTTCCACAATCCAATACTTCCCACCATGTTCTTTATTACTGCTATTTATTTATTTTAATCCCTCCCATTATTGGCAATTTAGCTACACAATCACTGCTATCTTTCCCACCTGCTCTCCTTTGCTCTGATTACTGCCCTTGTCCTCCATTTTTTTTCTCCCATGCATTTGGTGATCTTCTCTTTATTTACTGCTTGGGACATGTGAAAAAGCTCACTAGAGTAAGGGAAGCTCTTGGACTGCTGCCACTGGGTTTATATAAAAGAGACATACATGTCTTTGCTTTAAAGCAAGGCACTCTGGCTTCATGCAGAGTTTGGCAGTTGACCAGAAGTCAGCAAAGGTGTGAAGTACAAGGGTCTAGAAGCACTGTAAACCAAATAATTTGATCAGACTACATACAATGTTCTGGGAGAAAGGATGTTCTCACGGTTACAGTTCTCTGTTGAGATTTACCAGAGACTGATACAGTACCTGCCACATCCACAAGTTACTGGTGAAGCTCTCTGCAAATATTTGCTCCTTCAATGTTTTATTCATTAGTTCCCTGTAAGTAAATGGAGACCACGAAGACTGGTTGATTTACCAGGTTGCTGTCGTGATATAACAAATGTTAAAAAGGAGCTATCACATGTTGTGTCTGGGACAAGAAAAAACTATAATTTCTAATAGGATCTTGTTTTAATAAAGCATCTGCTTCTGTAAAATTAGGTAAACTGGTCCTGTAGCCAAATCCAAACAAATGTAGTTTTGTGGCTGCCTAAGCCAAAGAAATATTGCAGGTGGTTTAACCATAAGATGTCATGAGCTCCTTGAATTGCCAGCACACTTTTGCCAGGCTGTGCTTCCCACCATCAATCCCTGCCTGGTGCAGATTCTTCATTTCCATTGACTCTGCTCCTGGGTCAGCCCCACTGCTTGGCATCACCAGCTGTTGGCTGCCCTTCATGCAGGTGGATCTGAGATCAGGAATGAGACTTGACATGGGAAAACCTTCCAAGCAGCATAGCAAAACTTTTGTTCTGATTTGAACCTTTCTCTCTGGATACTTCAGAATATATAGTTATTTTCTTCCCTTTTATTTTCCCAGAAGAACCAGTTACAAAATCTTTTAATAACCTTGTTCATTTAGGAAGACATTATTTCTGAAAGCTTTCCTTTCATGGAAAATTAATTACTACCCAGTCAAAAAAAAAAAAAAAAAAAAAAAAAACCCAACCCACAAACCTAGTTATCCCATTCTCTCATCTTAATACTTAGATCCCTAAAAGGAAAAAAACAAGCCACAACACCAAAAAGACCCAAACAACAACCAAAAAAATCCCTAACAAACCCATAGATATCTTTGTTTCACAGAAATAATGTTTTCAAATTGAAAGGTATGAAGGGGTACGGGAAATATTGAAAAGTCATGAATCAATTTCAATCAATTTTAATTCCAGTATAAGAGGAAGTAATGCCACTTGTCGAAAACAAAGCAATCATTTCTGACAGCTAAATTTGCAAGAGACTTATTGCTGTCTGGAGAGAGGTAAAGCTGGATGCTTCCCTGCTTCTACTTCTGCACTAATTGACTTTCAGTGCTGTTTGATTTATTCTAGTGAAGTTTCTCTGTGTCCTGTGAGTCCTATGTTTCCTCTTTAAATCAGCACTGCCACACAAACATTTTTTTTTCTCCCCTCCAAAGTTTTACTTTGAAACTTGGACCTGAGTTTGCAAAATTGTATGCAGGTGTTGTGTGAAAGTACTTCTCAAAAATATCTTGATTTAAAGCAATTGTTAGGGAACTTTGAAATTATAGTAAGGTTAGATTAAACCTATAAATAAGGATAATGTTAGGAAGAACATCTAGCCCTAATTTTATGTAATCGTATACTTTTTTTTTTCTTTTCACGAGCTGACTTTTCTGTCCTGTGTGTACTTTGTGGTTGAAATAAGCCAAAATGCTCTTGCAACACATATTTATTGTTTAGCACCCAATAATAATTTTGACTGTTGGTTGCCTAAACATTTTGCAAACTGTATTCCACTGAAATCTGCATGGGTTATGAATTTTATATTCACATATTAAAAAGTTGAACAATTTTACTTTCGCTATTTCAAAAACAAAAAGGCAGGAGCTTCCCCCCTTTGGAGGAACACTATGAGGACTCACAGCCCTCCCTGACCATCTGCAAGAAAAACAGTCCAGTGGGTTCAGGAGCCTGGAAGGAGAGACTTGCACTGAAGGAGTTTGCCCAAGTATCTTTGAAGTCTCAGAAGGAGACCTTGACTTTTGCCCTTTTGCTCATTTATAGATTAGTTCTTCTGCATACAACGGGCTCAGGTAAACCATGAAACAAACGTCTAGATACCAAAACCCAGCCTCATTTAATTACCTATGAGTGAAATGAAGAGGAGCTATTAACTGCTCAGCATAGCTGCTATCTTACTAATATAGGCAAGAGTGTGTCTGTACCTAAAGCTGTTTTTCTGCTAGACCATGCCTTTGGCAGCAGTAGTTCTAAAGGGACATGTGTCATATTTTAACCCCAGCTGGCAATTAAGCCCCACACAGCCACTCAGTTCCTTTTTCCTTCTAGTGGGAGTGGGGAGAGGATCAGAAGGGTAAATGTGAGTGAATTTGTGGCTTGAGATAAAGATAGCTTAGTAGGCAAGGCAAAAGCCATGGACACCATCAAAGCAAACCAAGCTACTCATTCACCACTTCCCATCAGCATACAGGTGTTCAGCCATCTCCAGGCTAGCAAGGCTCCATCTTGCAAAACAGATACTCAGAAAAACAAACGCCATAACTCTGAAGGTCTCTCCTACCCTTCTTGCTCCCCAGTTTCATATGCTGAGCATGACATCCTATGGTATGGAATAGCCCTTTGGCCAGT
This sequence comes from Psilopogon haemacephalus, assembly GCA_013396835.1. Lineage (NCBI taxonomy): Eukaryota > Metazoa > Chordata > Aves > Piciformes > Megalaimidae > Psilopogon > Psilopogon haemacephalus. The sequence continues at coordinate 474,589 of VWZI01006521.1, forward strand.
TGGAGTCAGCTGTCTGACCTGTATCCCTCCCAACATCTGCCCACCTAGCCTACTTGCTGCCAGAGAGTGTGAGGAGCAGAAAAGGCCTTAGCTCTGTGCAAGCGCTGCTCAGCAACAGCTGTAACATCTCCATATTATCAACACCGTTTCCAGCACAAATTCAAAGCAAAACCCCATACCAGCTGCTATGGAGAAAATTAACTCCACCTCAGGCAAAATGAGTACAATGTGCATGTGCTGGACTTGTTACCAGCAGTGAGCAAACATCTTTATTACTGTTCCAAGCAATTCTAAACATATATGTTTAAATTGAATAAATGTTTAAAAAAACAGTGGCAGAAGAGGATTTTACTGAGTAAATTAAAATTTTTGAAGACCAACTCACTTACTATACTTGAGTTAGATAGAGTTACATCTCTGCCTGCTCTAAAAAAATGTGTTTTACACATTTATTCCTACACAAGAGGGAAAAGAGCTTGATCTGTGCCCATTACTTGTGTGAGCAATTCCTCGCAGCACAGCCGAGGCAGCTGTAAAGGCTCCTTGCATCATTAAAGGCTCATAGAACTGGGCTCATCTTTTGTTACGTGTGTTGAGACTGAGATCACTGTAACAAGGAACTTTCACAACTTTTAAAATACCAAGAAACAAGTATTGCATCTTAGATTTTGCCCCTGGAGTCCATCATTACCAGTTAACTAACAGTTCCCTCCAAAGAGAGCCCACAATGCAGAAGTATATTTTGAGACTTTCAAGAGCCTGTCAACGTGACACCCAGTCTTCCAGGCAAATTCATTAGGCCAGAATTAAATACTTACCGTGGAGGAAAATATAGGAAGAGAAACTTCAGCCTTTGTCACCCATACTTTTGTTAACCTAGACTTTGCCAGATTTGCAGCATGTCACACCCGGTGCTTGCCGGGGCCATTGAGGCACCAGGAATGCATTTGCTTTGTGAGGAAGTAGTTTCCGCTTGCATGTGACAAAGCAGCTAGCTGGCTAGTCAGCCTCAGTCAGTGTCTATTTATGGCAAAATGTCAAAAAAGAATGTCCTGCATTTGTGGCTCAACAATAATGAACATGGCTAAATCTGAAAATGAACAAAGGGAAGTGAACAGCTTTTTAAATCCTGAAGAACATTCGATTCTTGGTGTCCTTTTTGTTCCGATTGTTTGGGCTGAAGGCTGTGAAAGGACCACCTGTTGGGCTGCCATTTTGGGATTGTGCTAAATGCAGTGATTGCATGAAAGAACACTTTCCAAAATAACCTGGTATTATTATTCACTTATTTTATAGTAAATCTGCATTCAGAACCTGCAGGAAAGTATAAGGCTTTTTCTCTAAGTGAAATTTAAAGCTCTAAATTCCCTATAAAGGTCCATACTGTGGATGCATGATTTCATAGTGACAATCATGATACTTTAAAAGGAGCTCAATTAAACCTTTGATGTAGCAGTAAGTTCCTCGATAATAGAAAACTATCCATTCAAAGTGATAAATATAAGAGGACGAAGAGATTACATTATACAAGACTGAGTATCTCTGAGGACTGAATTAGTGAGGACTACTCGCACAAAATGTAACTTAAATGTTTATTCTGCTCCTGGTATGAACACAAAAGTCTTAGTGCTGCCTATTGTTTTTAATGTCTATAAGAATGTTCCTGGGAATAATTAGGTTTTGTTCAAAAGACTGCATTGAATTGTGCTAGGATCTCACAGAATTTTGATGAAGTTTGCCATAAACCTGTATAAAGACTTCACTGAAAAATATGAAAAATGTAATTTTTTTAAAGTTAGTCTTCTGGTATTTGTTTTTGTTTGTTTTTCTTTGTGTGTGTGTTTCTTTGATAAAAGATACTTTATACAGTCCAGTCATAATGATTATTTACACAATAAAATAAGGAAAAAAAAAACCTAAATGGAAAAAAAAAAAAAAGAGAAAGGTATTTTATAAACACCAAATCATCCAGCTGGTAGTTTTTGAGTAGGGAAAGAGGAATCTATGCACACAGTTTAGTATCTTTAATACAATACACAAAAGCATGCCCATTAGTATATTAACAAAGCGAATTTCCCCATCACTTTTGTTTAGACCCACTTTTAATAATTTTTGAAGAAGCAAGCAACAAATGTGTCTTCCAAAATATATTTTTTTTACACCCACAATGAATTCTGAAGTTATTTACATAATCTCCCACATATTACCTTAATTTTTCTTAAATATAGATGCCAGTGTAATCTTACTGACATAGATATGTTATTTACCATGATGAGCAATGAGTCTTCTCTGCATGCACCTGAACTTCTGCTCTCACTTCATGCTGTACAACACACATTTCCAAAAACTTGACATGAATTTTAGCTGGGAAAGGAGTTCAGAATTGTAACTGGGTCACACAGCTAATTGGAGGGATAGCAGAAAGGGAAGTCTACGTGAATAGCTGGATACATTTCCAGCTGCTTTCACCAGTTGCAACCAGAAAAGTTATAGCTCAGGAGTAAAATCTCTTGGATTTTGTTTGCTTTTTGTTCTCAGGTATTTGTACATCTGAAAACGAGACAGAAATGTGTTGGTGTAGATAAAAGAGCTTATTTACCAGAACCCACTCCCTGTAAATTTTATATCAGCAGAAATGCAGCTTAATGTATCACTGTCTCACTACTTTTAAAAGTTGAAATGTGATTTTAAATATATCACAATTGGTTAGAGTGACTCTCAGAAAATAATAGTTTTGTTAGTCAACCAAAATGGCTAGCCGAGCATATTTTTACATGTGGATTGAACTATATTTCTTCTGTTAGAGGAGAATAAGATTTTTGTGTGACTATGAGTTCAGAGGGAGAAAAAGGTGAAGTGGAACAGCCTACGATGCACAACTATAAACTCATGTCCGGGTTTATTGTTCACTGTACCGTAAAGAGTATGCACTACACAGAGTTATTCTATTAGGGAATTACACAAACCAAGGCTAGTGAGCAAAATTTACTTATGTCTGAATTAAAGATATGTATCTTTGAGAAAGACACAACATGTTTGGAATCCTGAGGGTTAATGAGAGGTAAGCTGGTGAAGGGGGGAAAGGAGATAAGGGAAATAGCAAGAGCTGAATAGATGAAAGAAGTGATTCAGTGAGAAACGTGTTGATCACAGCTAGGTGTAAGAAACAAACTAGAAAAATGGAAACTGCTTGAACACTGCCAATAAATAATATTAAAAGAAAAAGAACTTATACCACATAGTAGAAAGAGGAAGAAAAAAAAAAAATAGAAGACTTTCAGGCTTTCATTGGGCTGGGTCAGTGAAAAATAATGCAAGCAAGCAAGCAAGCAAGTGCTGAAATGGAATTCTTTCTGAAGGTATCTTGGGAAGAGGGCCTATTGTCCCATGCTTTTCACATCAAGAATTTAATTTTGCATTCTCTTTGTCTCCCTTGAGATACACTTGAACTTACTCTGCACTGGTTACTTTTTCTTTCTTTTCCTTCACTTAGGTAGTCTACACTGGCAGGGAGACAGCCAGAATAGGAGAAATCTAACCATGGATGAAACCATCCACCTGTCCTTTGCCAACATGCTTTTTGTTTGAACTGTATTCAGAAGCAAAATACGATCATTTTCTCTGCATACTAGAGGAAAGTGCAGCTCTGATATTTCCCTCACTTTCCATTCCCATTTTAAACATCTGTTCTTACTGAGAAATTATCTCAATCATCCAGATTTCATTACATTTCTGCTACACAGGATGCAGATTTATCTTACAGAACTTGATTATCTATTCACCTGTCTTTCACTTTGAGCAACTTGACAAAAGGTACCAGCTTATATTTTCCTTCTGGAAAAAACACTAAAATGATACCAGCAGAACATGAAAAAACCCAAAGTGCCATTTGTTTCTTAGTGCCAGGGACATTCCAGTTCCTATATACATTCTCTGTTTGCTCCCATCCCCCATGTGTTCCTGAGACAGTTTCTCTTATGTTAAGCTTCCTTCTGGTGCCCATAGCAACACCATCTAGTACTGAAATGTTCCTACAGGATTTACAGGAGTCCTTTCAAAACAAGATGCTGAATCTGCAATTATTCCACATCCAGTTATTTCAGTTCATAGTCTGAGCTTCTGGTTGTGTGTTGGAGGCAATTTGGCTGACCATCAACTGTCTTTATCATCATTAGTAATGACTTGTGTTACATACACTATGGTTTGTTTGCATTTTCTTACCAAAATAACAGCCAACTTTGTTGTTGGTTGGTTGATTGGTTGTTTTTTACTAAATGTGTGAAGAAATCACAGGAAGTTCGGAATTTGAGACTATTCTGCTGTTCTATTTACAGCCACACATGTTCTGACAGGCAAATTGGATTCTGCCCTTTAGCAGATGGCTCAGGAGCCACTTTCTGATCTTGAGGGCAATGGTGCAAAGGAGGGAAAAGTGTACCTGGTTTAAAAGCAGACTGGGAGAAGTTAATGGGAAGTCCTAGTGGCTGGCTACTCAGCCCAGGAGCTTTTACCGCAACTCATGTTTGAGATCTTGGATCCCTTATGACACCTGGTAAGGGCCAGAGCTGACTGCATTAGGATGGACTTCAGCAGATGATGCAGATTCATGTGGCTGGGTGAGAGGGAAGAACCAATGCCGTTGTCACTGCCTCTGTCTCCATGTGTTTGTTTGGATTGATGAGGCTCAAAATCAGCTGTAGGAGCTGGTCTGTGTCCATAGCCCTTCCCTGCACACCAGATATGCCAGTGGATCTCCAGGGGAGTAAAGAAGGCTGAGGAGGTATCCCAAGGCATGCCGAGAGCCTCTTAGCACCCTGTTCCAGATCTGCAGGCTGAAGAGGAAAAATGCTTCTTCCAAGCACCACAACCATGCCCATTTTCAGTATCAGTCATTTTTAGGATTTGGGGTAAAAACAAGAGAAGGACAAAGGTAGCGATTGATGCTACACACTTTGTTAATTAATTTTGAGCATAATATTTAATTTACATTCCATATTGTGCACGATGCTGCTAGGAAATGTACCCTGGGATATTTTTACAGCTATAAAAGTTCAGAAAACTGAGACTTCCCTGCAGGACTTGGCTATTAAATCTTTGCTTGAAAGTGGGAGCTGGATCCATTTTAAAAAGTCATATTCTGGTGAGACTAATGACATTGTTTGTATTACTAATGTATGCTTGACAGTTATATGTTGTATAGAACAAACGCCAGGGTTTGGCAGAGTTCAATAACTCCTTGAATAACTCTCTGATGTAATCTTGAGAACCTGAAAGCATTTGGGATGTGTTCAGGGTGGAGGCAGAGCATTTGCCAGAGTGAAGCAGGAAGAATCCCTTCCCTCACCATCAATTAGCAAGAGAAAAATTCACCCGGAGCACAGCTGCAGCTCCCCTCTGCTGTGCACCATGGTAAGGGAGGAGCTCTGCTGCCTGCTGCGAGTAAGGGGAAGCCTGGCCAGGCACAGCCCCCCTGCCTGGGGATTGCGCTAGCAGCACTCTGAGGAGAAGTTAGATGGTGGTGGCAGATACGATGTTGACGTTAAGGTTTGCGCCTTTATACAGAAAGTGTGTGAGGGATGGTAAAAGCCCACCCAGCCCCACTGGTGCCTCGAGAGATGCTTTATGTGGTGATGGCAAGGAGTCAGTTTCAGGTGTGCAGCAGGCTTGTGCCCTGCAACCTAGACCCGGTAAAAGGAAAACCTCGAAACACTGTCAGAGGAGGTGGGTCGGTCACAAATCGCCTTCCTCTGTGTTGGCTTTAGCAGACTTAGTCCACAGCAGGCGTGAAGCTGTACAAATGGCATCCCGAGGGGCAACATGGGCTCATTCCTTCCTTGCAGCCTTTGCACATAGTGTAATGTGGAATAACGAAGAATTTTCTAATTCCGAGTTTAATTCTGAATTTAAAATTTGTTGAAGAAAAAGAAAAAAACCTGTTCTTTATATGTCAGATACCCTTTTCAACTGGCAAGGAGATGTGAATGACTTTTAACATTCCTGCTGGGCAATTGTATTTTTATTTGATGACATTCAGTGTTAAATCCCCCCATTACTGGCATTTAAATATTTGTCTTGTTTGAGAGATAAAAATATCAGAAAATTCCTTTTGTTTCCAGGTTTGCAACCTGGTGAGCATACCTAGCCCTCTGGGGAAATCTTCTTCTGCCCTCTGGGGATACTGCTTAGGCAGTGGAAAGCAAAACTGGGGGTAATATGGGCATTGCAGGAATGAAGTGGTGCAGAGAGGGGAGAAGGATGAATTTGCAGCCCAGCTTTGCTCTGTCAGGATTTCTTTGATCACTTGATCAACAAATGCTGCATTTCTATACAGTACAGGCTCAGAGCACAAGGTTTGAATTAGAAATGACATCCAAATATCCTGAATTGGTTGATACCAGCTGGCACAGACAGGATTTCTAGGTAGGAGTTCTAAACAGTAGAGATCAGAAAATCTGGGCCAGTGTATTTGTTTATGGACACAAGGATAAAATCCATTTTTGCAACTGATTTATGTTGAATCTTTACTTTTCATCCTGAGTTTGTTGTTTGTTTGTTTGTTGGCTTTTTTTGCTCTTCTTTATATCTTAGTATTTTGTTATACAAAGGAATCCTGATGCTACACAAACTTTCAAGGAATAAATATTCTCTTCATGGTTTCTAAATAGAAATGGAAATCTGAAAGAATTGTTTATCCTCTGTTTCTTAAGACAATTGTTCTTGTGAAGTTATGTTTAATCCTGCATGCTGAGAAATCAACCAGGTTGCAGCAGATTGCATCTTCCCTGTATTTGACATTCTGTGGTTTGCTATTTAGATCTCAGAAAGGTCCAAGATGTGGGTCCCGATTTATCACTGCATTATTTTTGGCTTATGCTTGCCATGGGCAGGGATTGAGTGTGAGGTGTTCCTGCCCATGGCAGGAGGGGTTGGAGCTAGATGATTCTCAGAGTCTCTTCCAGCCCTGACAATTCTATGGTTCTATGAAATCTGAATTAATTTAAATTAGCATTAAAACTTTTCAAGACACACACTGCCTTTTTCTGAATCTCTAGAAAGTCCCTGGCAAAACTCACAATGAATTTTTTTTCTCAGGATAGTTTCTAACAATAATAATAAATTATATCCGAAGATATTTGTATGGACACAAAGACAATACCTACTTTATATTTTAGAACAAACAAACAAACAAACAAAAAACCAACACCCATTACACAAAAGTCAACAAAAAAACCCCTATCAAACAAACAAGCAAACAAAGCCCCATACATTAAAAAACTCCCAAAACAACAAGGGGGAAAAAAAATCAAACCCCAAAAATCTAATACCAAGTTCAAGAATTATTTCGTTTAGTTTAGTAATTCAGAGTTTTACTCAGGGCTGTCAGATTGCTCTTAATGCTAAATCTTGTCCCAGTTCTCAATCCAGGCTGTTAGTCTGTGCTTCTTTCAACAGATTCTATCCTTCCTTTGGAAAAACTGATTTGCTACCCGTAGGTGCCACTGAGAGAAAACCTGGGCTTTTGCCAGCTATCATTCCCTTAAGAAAATTCTCTCTGCTGATAGTCAGAATCAATATTTACCAAGTCAATAAATGCCATTCCTTGTCTGAACACTCCATATGCTTGTACCTGGTTATAACACATCCCTTTGTTATCACTTTGGGCTGCTGAACAAATGCACATTATTTTTTGAAACGATGAAATATCAGAATTGTTCATAGAAAAAGTTATTTTTCACTAAGTAAAGCAGTAACCAGGCATCTGGTATACAAGTTTGGAGTGGTGAGTTTTATGCTCTGAAACGATAAATGTTATGCAGATTAGCTGCTTTTAATTCCATTTAACTAACAAGATTCTTTTAATCTTTCCATATAAACAAATCCTTTCAACTTCTGAGTCCCGTTTTCTACCCTCTTTGGAATTCCTATTTTTCTACATATTTTGAGCATAAGAGAGGGCCAGGGTGAGTGAGGGATTCTAGGAGGGACTCTGTTAGCATTGTGTTAAATCTGTAATTAAAAAGGGTTAAAGTTAATATATTTAAGCTACAACAGCAAATCCACTTGATTACATATGACAACAGAAGTATTTATAATTATAATGATTGTCTTATGTCTCAAATGGTCAGACTTAAAGTGTTTAATCTGTACAGATTTGTTACTATAGTGAAGATATGAAGGACAATTCCAAGGCAGTGTGAATTTTGCTTGAATTTAGGAAAGATAATTATTTTTAAAGGGTTTTAAAAATATGCCCTGGTGGTTTAGGTCTGCAAATAACAGTCTCTCTCATTCTCTGCTTCACTTTAACACTCATCTTCCTGTCTCAGTGTAGCAGGACCCGTTTGGTAGCCTCTGTACACAGGCACAGAGCACACAGTTTGATGCACGGCAGCAACAGTAACTGCAAACAACATTTTCAAAACATTTTTGTGAAGTTATTACTGAAATGCTTAAACAGCACAGCAGAGATGAAGATGATCCAAGTCTTTATTCTATCAGGAGTTAACTGCATGCAAACAGAGCTTTTCTGTGTAAATTTTACTAACTAAATGTCCCCCAAACTGTGCTGAAAACCCAGCTGCCTGCAGAAATTCCAAAGCTGTTGACTGCAAGGTGTAGTATTAGATTTGGGGATCCCGCAGATTATAGATGTGCAACTGTATATACATATGCAACTATAATTATACAACTGCAATAAATATGGTTTATTACCTTTCTGACCTGTAACAAAATCTGGACATAGATTTAAAGAACACCATCCATGCCACTTATTAAAAAGGAGCATAACCCACATTCTGATCACATTCTGATTTTTAACGAGCCAGCAACAAATCTACCCTTTTTGTCACCAACAATGGGCATTGGAACCCCAACAGGGTAGTGACACTTCCTATCTAACAAAAAGTCTCTGATCTGAAGAGCCTCTCCCGGGCACAAGTTCTCAGTACTTTGTAATGCCACAGGCACAGCGTTCAGAAAGTTTGGAGTTTGAGGTTTGTTTTTTTTTTTTCCACCCAGTGAAGCTATGGAATTAATCCAAACTGGATAACTTATGAAAGTAAATCATGTTCTCTCCAAAGACTAATTTAGTGGTATGAAGCACATATGTGTGTGTACCTCGGCACCCCCAACCCCTCCCCAGAACACACCTGTGCAAGTACACATAGGCACACATTTACATGAGCAGATTAACTGCGTCTAGAAATCAATTACTTATCTGTATGCACATGTGTTATTAAGATTTATGAAGACTATGCATAGATTTAACTACAGATTCTTCTATGTTCCCAAAAAAATTGAATCAAAGCGTGGTCCTAATCCCTCTAAATATTTATCTACACATCGTGAGCATGTGATGTTCATTTGTGTATAGTATGTACAGATGTCAAGAGGAGATGTATGTAGATAGATTTATCTATGTATCTGTATGTGACCATCATGCACTATGTATAAAATGAGTTTACTCCATATACAAACAATAATTATCATAAACATGCAATTATATATCCATATTTGTGTGTCTATATAGATTTTTTTTTTTTTTGTCCTTAATGGAAAACTTGAACTGCAAGCAGCCATGTCAGAACTCAGATGGTTAACATTCACTTCTTGCTGTTTTATTGCATATTACTGTGCGCTCCTGAGCAGCAGGAGCAGATTCAGGCAATTACAATCAAGTCAGGGCACACGCCGTGGCTGAGCAACACGATCATGATGAGGATACTGATGAGGCACTTATCGAAAACCCCACATCATCCACACTCATCAGCCACAACATGTCACCCCAAATGAGGCATCAGCTGCCTTCAAATGGCTCATTGCACACTGTTTACAGCTTTCTTTGGACCCACTTTTGATTTTGCGGTCAGGACTTAGTTCAAACAGCAGCTAACTGGCACTGGCAAACCTCGGGATTCAGCAGAGCTGACTTCCCAGGAGTCAGGAGTGTTTTGACACGGGGCCTGACCGGCGAGAGGAAAGGTCCCACATCAGTCCCCCTCAAACATCAGTCCCTCTGAGGGGGAGGAATGAATTATTTCAGAAATGTCTGAAACCAGGTGAGGAGAGACAGTAGAAGAGAGGGGGGAAACAAACAAACAAGCAGTCCCATAGCACTTTCTGATTTTGTAACTTTTTTTTTCCTGCCTCTACTTTAATGAGTAGCCAGCAATAGGAATTCAGGCAGAAACATTTTGGATCAGATCTCTGTCGTTTCTAGGACTCTTTGAGCCACTTTGGTGATGTAAAAGGGTCCTTAAAGTGGGGGCATAAGTCATGGGCTCTCTAATAAAAAATGTCTTTGTGTGATAATTGCACTAAACTGGGCAGAAAACTTTTCTTGGGCTGCAAACATTTGCCTATGACTTCCTGGGATTCAGGAAGACCTTTCTTATTTAGTTATTGTTGAAAATGCAAGCAAACAAGAAAGAATCAGCAAGGAAGGGTAAGCATACATGGATGGTTCCTGGAAATCAGTTGTTTGCCTGAGAGTCAAGGGTGACCCAAAAAGAAACAACTTTGAAATGGAGAGACTGGAAGAGTCTTCCTCCAGCCCCACTGAAGGACACTCAAAGAGGGGTTTAGAGAGTCACTGGAGTAGGAAAGACCACATCTAGTCCTTGCCTAAATCAAGCAAAGCGAGAGCTATGCGCCTGAGATTGGTTACTCCTGCAGAGCACTCCCCTGGGCTGAACTGGAACTGGAACTGGCTTTCTCCTGCCACCATTGCCTAGAAACAGTATTTCCACAGTACAGATTAAAACTAATTTGTTTTGACAAATAGAATTTTTTCTGATGAGAAAGTGCTGCGTCATGGAGTCCCTGACACTCTGCCAAAGAGAGGTGAAAGAACTGTAGGGTGAATAGAAATCTTCTAGTCCTTGAACTTCACATGTTAGCTGATGAAAACTAATTGTCAGTTTATATCAGTTTATGTGAGAGACTGGGGGGGGAGGGTGGAGAAAAAAGATGTTATTTTAATTTACCATTCTGCTTCTTTGATCTCATATTATCTTATGTATTCAGTATATTAATTTATTATGATGGCAAATATAAAAAATCCCAGATAATTAGCTTCTATACTAGTAAAAAATCTTATTTTACAAATATGCAAGCTTATGAACTGAACGCTGAAGTTACTCATCTAGTCTAACATGACCAGCTCGAGTCTATGAACCATGAAGTAAATCATTAGATAACACTTCCTCTTCTTGGTGTTCAGTGACGAGGTAGGAAAAAACCTAAATTAAAAATAAATACAGTTATTTGCCCTTATGGTTACTATCTGCAGCTCTTTTGGTTGTTCGATTAAGAGGTAGAGGGAAAAAAAAACCCAAAAAACCAAATGTATATAGTTGCCTCTGAGGTTACTATCTGCAGCCTCTGCTGTCCACCTTAATGTTTTTCAAATTCTAGAAGACAGTACAGTCCCTCCAGATGCCAGATTGCAACAGGATATTGCATCATAAAAACATTTGAAAGAAAAACAGAGGATCCAAGCAGGTTTTCCTACATTTGTATACACATCTGAGGAGGTTTTATCCCCTTGCTATTTTCATCTCTAACCTGTGCTGCACAATGCTTTTTTTCTCTTACAGACAGATTCTTCCTGGTGCTTAGTAAGATCTTATTTAATGCCAAATAGAGGAAAAATATCTTCCATAAAGACAAAACAGACGGTCCCAGGGGAGAAATAAATTAATTTGTACAATTCGTTTGTTGTATTTATTTACTAAACCACCACCCCACCCCCAGAGCCAGGGATAGCAACAATTCTACAATCATAAATCCACTAATTTTCTCAGAATCCTATCATGCTATCTTCTCAGCAATATAAGCAAGGGGAGGGGGTAAGGAGTGTGCATGCATTAGGATGGCACTGCATAACATCCCTGAAAACTGCTTGACCGAAATAAAATTGAGCTACTCGTGAACAGTGCTGCAAAGATACGAAACTCTCTGTGAATGATGCTAGATACGAACTGAAGCCCCGGTGGTTAAGCATCCTAATTACAAACCTGCGGTGCAGGCAGAATAATGGACAGAGTGGCAGCTCTGGTAGCTGTGTAAAAAGGAGTGGAAGTTTGTATTTTTGTGGCCGTATCTTGAATTGAATTGTGTGTGTGTGAGAGAGAGAGAGAGGGAGAGAGTGAGTCTATGTGTGTAAAGTACTGGTTTTGGGTCATCATCTTACGCTCTTTGTGATGCACATTCTAATTTAGGCAAAAGGGATGCATCTTTCAAATGCAGATCATGTTTGCCTTAGAAGAGCAATGAGAACACTTGTCACTTTCAGAACATTTATGTGCTAGAAGTACTGTTAGCAGAAGAGCAGTTTAGATAAATTCAAGACTTTTTTTTGCTGATCACAAACATTAAGCTTCACACCTGAAACCCTCAACCCCCTGCTGTGCTCTAATCCTAGCACCATTCACCCTTAGAGACTCAAAGTGCTGTGCCACTGCTCTCAAACATTTGATTGCCCTTACTTTGAATGCCACCACCTGCAAAAATGCCTTTTTATTCCCTTTGAGCCTCTTGAGAAGGAAGTAAAAATGATAATTCATGACAAACATTAATTAATTGTTTACAAGATGATCTTTTCTTTTTCTAACTTCTGTTCAGCAGACATGTTGAGCTGCAAGACTCCACGCTTGATACCAGAGCTTGTCAAGAGGTCTGCATTGTTGTTTATCACTCAGGCATAGGATAGACTGCAGGTCATTGTTTCTGCAGTTCAAGTAGGACTGTCTAGCTCTTGTTTGAAGAATGGAAGTGCCATGCATGAGTTCCCCAGCATAAAAGAACTACCGGTTCTAAGAAGGAACAGGGATTTAGCTTCTAATACAGAGTAAATAAACATTTTTCACCATCTCTTGCTCCATGTGATTTTAGAAAGGTCAAGAAGTGCCATTACAGTATTTTAAAAGCTTCAAATTATGTTTAAATAACGTATCACTGAACTCAGAGAAAGCTTATCAGAATTTAAGAACCTATTCTCGTCGTTTCAGTTCTTAAATTCATCATCAGAGGAAGACGTATTTTGAAAGGAATGCACCGTTGTTAGCAAAGCTGAGATTCACTCAAGGCTTGGACTCAGCTTCTCCCAGGAGTTAATGCATATCCCCCCCAACAATGCAGACTTGATCCTTAAAACTAAAAGTTAATTAAGACCAAATCCTTAAATATAAAAACTAATTCTACCAGAGATGCTACACCATGCTAATAACTGACACAAGTATTCCAATGTCAGGCTAAAAGAAAAAAAACAAAACAAACAAACAAAAAAAAAAAAACCAAAAACCAGCAAAATTTAAAAGAATGCCACCAGAACACTGAAACCTGGGCAGCAAGAATTAGCCCTCCAGTTTGCACTAAAGGTGAGCAAACGAGTTTGCAGCAGAAGAGCTGCCACAAACCATCTGAAATAATTAGAATCTGTGGAGAATAGCTTCTTCGCAAATCAGAGCTTTTATTCGCCCATATGATTTTAAAATATAAATACATATGTTTTAGGCAATGTCAGTCTGTTCCTTTTGGAACAAAACAATTTCACAAACTTTAAACCACACCAAAAGTCTGGCAAAAAGAAAAAGAGAGCAAAAGGTCTTACTTGTAGGAAGTTTACAGTATTATAGCTTCTTGCAGACCTCTGGTTTCCACATTCCAAATTGGGAGCCCTTAGATCATGGCTGCAAGGCAAAAATAAATAAATAAATTTTAAAAAATCAATGCTATATTTTCTGAGTTAATACTAAGGGGTTGTACTTAACAGATATGGAGCCTAATAAGGTATGCAGAAGGAGTAAAAGCAGTGCACAAAAAATTCAGGCCTTCATCTTGGCAATGATCCAGCACAATGATGTTTCAAACAGATTTGAAGAAAAAAAAAAAAATCAATTACATCTGTGGTATAATGGTTAATTAAAGAAGCTCTTCAGCAAAGCTCAAGATGAGAGGCTCGGCCTGAAATTCAGACAGCTGAAGCTTGATTATCAGGAAAGAATGCTTTTTTAGCTATGAGTGGATAGGCCAAAATCTGCAATGTGTGGAACTGGGGGGAAAATTGCTTTTATTTTAACTTTTTTTTTTTTTTTTTTTTTTTTTTTAAGTAATCAATACATAGTTTTCACCTGCATTAGGAGCTGTTTAGAGCAAAAGCCTCCATCTATATATCCATATCCATATAATCCACTCCCTTTGGAATCTACAGATTTAAAAACAACAGCAGGGATAAGCAAGTTGGCTGCCTGCTCTTAATTCACAAATTGCCCATCTCCCCTGCCCACCCCCAACTCCCTCACCTGTGCCTTTTGTACACCCATCCCATGGCAGATCTCTCCAGCTACATTCTCTTCTTATTTAGTTTAATTTCTAAGATTTAAGCCTTTCAATATTGAGCCTGAAAAAATGAATCAAAGATGAAATGTTAGAGCATAATATCTGCAGTAACCAGACAATTCTGCCCCTATCGTCTGCACCTTTCTATCCCGTTTTTTTTCTCCTATTTGTCACCTGTATCTAAAATAGATATGCACAGACTTACAGCCAGGAGGGACTATCTTAATCCCTTGAATGACACAAGACAGAGGTTTCCAGATGTTAATTCCCATGTGCTGTCTATATCCCAGGGATGAGCAGGAAGGCACATAGTAAAAAAAAAAAATTAAATTAAAAACAATTCTCGATCTGGAGATTTCAAATAACAGAAAATCCACTCCATCTCTTGGTAAGTTGTTCTGAAAGTTAATTAGCATCACTACAAGGATGCCTTAAGTCTGAATTTTGTCTGCCTACTTGTGTTCTGGTTTCCGAAGTTCAAGATTCTTGGGCTATCAGAAACTCTTTCTCTGTAGAAATTACAGACCAGGGTTCCAGATAAATGTGAAAAGATGGTACCTCTTTAGTTTCTTACCATAGACAGACTTTTTTACTAAAGACAAATTTCCTGGATATTTTCTTGTAACTTTTCTATGTCAGGGTCCTGGTCAAGGACAGATAGCCAAACACAAGCTCTTCTATCAGCTGCTTCATTTTGGTGCACTGTTTTCTATGTAGTTTCCCCCCATTGATCTGTCCAAAAACTCAGCTACCAAATCTCATATCAGAACTATTATTTTTAGCCCTAATAATTTCAACCCTGTTTTCCAAAACGCACATCCCTTCCCTAAAAATAAGAGAAATATTCCTTCTTCCAGAAGATGGCAATATCTTCTATTTGACCATGTTGTGAAAAAAAATCTGGTGAAAACAGTACAGCTATTCAAGTACAAAAATATTTTCATTCTGCAATGCTAAGTGAAACATCTCCTAAATATTACAACAGTCAGGAACAGTGTTTTAAGTTAAGCACCTCACACATATTACAGCTATCATTGTATGTAACACTGCATGCACCAGCATTTTCTATTTTCCAGGAAACTCCAAAATGGAATTCAAGTAAATGGCTAAGTATTTTTTAAGTCGGGTAGCAGATGAAGTTTCAGGTACAGGAATGTTGCCCTGGAAAATGTGTTTATTTAAATAATTTCAACATATCATTTGAATGAGAAGGCTCAGTGGACCCTGAAAGGAGGTTATAGCCAGTGACAGAACAAGAGGACATAGTCTCAAACTGCATCAGGGCAGGTTTAGGCTGGATGTTAGGAAGAAGTTCTTCACAGAAAGAGTGATTGGCATTGGAATGGGCTGCCCAGGGAGGTGGCGGAGTTCCCATCCCTAGAGGTGTTTAAAAGAGGCTGGATGAGGCACTTAGTGCCATGGTTTAGTTAATTAGAAGGGTCAGGTGATAGGCTGGACTCCATGATCCTAGAGGTCTTTTCCAACCTGATTAATTCTGTGATTCTGTGAGTATTGCTTCTATTGACATACTTCTTGTTAAAACATGCATAAAAATCAGTTATCAAAACCTGCTTTGAAATGTTAAAACAGGTTGTTTCCTTTCTTTTTCTGAGGTTGTGCCAGTTTGGGCATTACTTTTCATGGACTTTACATATCCAAAGCAAACAGCGACATTCATTAAACGTTGTTAAAATAAATGAGTTTAACTCACACTAATGAAAATCTAAGTAGGCAGGTCTTTCTTTTTTAAACTGTAAGGCACAAGCTCAGAGTAGAAATGCAGCTAAAAGTTTCAGGGCAGGGCTTCCCAAAGCGATCGCAACCGATTTACTTGCACTTCCATTTAAATCAATGTTAGCTTTAGGGCTCTGTTCAAAGGGAGCAGACCTAAGTCAAGAGCAAATGCAAAGTTAAAACCTGCCCCCTCCAACTTTCTGTCAGAATTCTTTGGATTGCTTTGGAGTTCAAGTGGAATTTTCCTCAGCAAACAAGCATACCCGGTGCAAAGATCTTTGATGTCATCAAGGCTAAAGAAATGAAAACATCAGCAAGTACATATTTGGAAATGTAATTGTACTCACAGTCAAAAGCAAAGGAGGTTGATATTATTAAGAAATAGCTGCACCTGACTAACTCCATGTCAGATTATGTCTATTCATGCATTTTGTTGTGTGACAAATGTATCTTAACACCCATTTTCTTTCCTGAAGCAAGTTTTATTTGATATACATATATGACACCCAAGAAACACATAATCATATTTTCTTGTTGTACAAGGAAGGTTCCCCATCCCTTAGAGCTATACCGCAAAGCATAATGATAGCTGTTCTCTGCCATGATTACAAGCTTCTGCAGGCACTGGACCATTTCCAATTGTCCTGTCTCACACAAGGTGAGAAAAGCAGTAGCAAAGCCTCTTTGTTCTCCCTCAGCATCCAAAAGAGCCAAACACTCCATTAATAAAATATTTCTGCCTGCAGACCACCTCACATGAATTGACAGCTCTCTGCTCTACAGCAGCCCTCAGTGAGATTCGTTGCAAGAGTCCTCTGAACAGGCAGAGCCTGCCAAGAAGTGACACACTGAAATGGTGTAATTTTTTAACTTGGTCTTAATAGTGATCTGGTGTTCAGCTAGGTCCATCAGCCCTACTTCCTACAGTCTCACCTCCCATAGTCCTATTTCAGTAATTGAGTAGTTCATTATTATTTGGCATATGTCACGCATATTCATTGTCACAGAGAGAATTCCTCCCAAAAAGGACTATGGCCTTCAGCCAGATGACTGGTGTCTGCAAAGGCTTTGAAAGCAGGCAATGGAAACAGCACCAGACTAAGTATCCGAGGCGTTCACATTGGCTTTGGTCATGCCAATAATGGTATCAGGATCATCTAGAAAGCCCAGGAGGCAGACACCCGACATGAAGACTGCATGTCATCCCTGTGGATAGACATGAGTCAAGAGATAATCTTGAACTTCCCTGCCCTTTCCAGGCTCTTTAACAGGACCTCAATACCAGTCAGCCTCTCCTTCCAAAGGTGTCAGTATACTATGGCATGGCATTGCTCTGCTGGGAGTTCCCAGGCAGCTTCATCTCTCTGGCACTTCAGTAGGAGCTTCTGTGAACCGTATCATCCCATTAATCTCTTTGCTACCATTTCCTTCATCTCACATCTACATCTGCCCCAAAAATTAATAATAAGTAATGTTTGGAAAATTCGGCCCATATGATCATCATTTTTTCTCAGTTTCCCTAAAACTCATTCCCTCTAAAGGTGCAGATTCCTGCACTGGGCATGCAGACACTGGGATTAGGATATGCAGAACCTTCAATATGCAACCAGTATCTAAATTACTAAGTCTGTTCTGTTGGTTTAATCAAGGTCTGATTTGGATATGGGCACATCAATAGATTCAGCATGTGCAGACCTCTCACATAATTGCTTCAAAATCCAGCTTGTACAACCAGTCTGTAACCATACTTTTAAAATTTCTGGTTTTCAGCATCCAGGAATAAAGAGGTAATTTGAACTACAGCTAAATCCTAACTCCTGTAGTCACTTTAGACAACTGAGATCCAGCAGGAGTGTGTAGAATGCACTTGCATTTCTACAAGCCTTAAAGAAGACCAATAATATTCTTAATATATGTTTGGGATGGCATTTCTGGGTAAGATCCTGAGCTCAGCAAGGTTATTTGAGTGATGGTTTTAACCACACACTGTATCCCACAAAAGAGACATAAAAGACATCTTTAGGCTGCTGCAGAACTGAGAGGGTGGTGTAGAAATACGAAGCTCTGTATTTAACACCTAACTTCTCTGAGACCAGAGGGTAACTGTTAATGTGCTTTGCCGTGGTTGCCCCAGCCCGAAGGCAGAGCAGTCTGCTGCTTGCCTTGGTCTGAGCAAGGACAAGTTTATGTTTTCTCTTCCTCCTTTAGTTTGAATAAAGAACCCACAGTGGACTTTTGCATGAAAAGAGGTAACAATTGGCATAGGATGATCATGAAATTCCATTGTGTTACCAGTTTTTATGTTTTTCCTCTGCATGCCTAGGGCAGGGGTGCCAAAGGAATACTTATGATCTGAATTAATGAGAGGTAAATTTCAGAATTACACTCTGAAGTTCAGGTTCTGAACTCTAACCAGCAAAACAAGATTCAGTGTGAAATCCTCCCACACTGCTTCAAACACACACGTGTGGGTACGCACACACTTCTGCAGAGCCTGAAGCAACACAGCAGCTGGCAAAATCAAGCATTAAAAAACAAACTGCATTCCAAAAGAGCTCTTGCTTAACAGCCTCTCCTTAAAGTACCAAGAGCCACATTCCTCACAGATAAAAGACCCCACACTTCTGCCTGTAGTTTCTGTACCTCTGTTTTGAATTCTGTAAGTTTTCATAATTCAATGTTTTGAACAACATTGTAGTGAAAAAACTGTAGTGAAAAAAAATTACAGGTAAGAGCTGATAGAGGTCGTAGAGTTTAAATAGGATCTACCTGGGTCAAAGGCACAGTGAGATAATGAATCTTTTTATATAAATGAATGGGAAAAAAAGCAGAGGTTTCAGTAAGGAGAAAGAGCTACTTTTAATTTTGCCTGATTCATCTATGACCTGATTGAGGTATCCAGACTGATGATGTCAGCCCTACACCGCAAAAGAAACAGAGTAAGAGGAAGACCTCCACTCTATTTGCAGAAATCCAGAGTAAGCCCATTAACTCCTGGGAATTACTCTAGATTTAAAATGAAATAAATTAGAGAAGAATCTAGCCCATGAAACCATAAACTCAGCTGTTATCAGGCAGAGTTTTAGAATTCACTATTAATATCTGCACTGAGAGCTATTCTGATTACAATTGCAAAATAATATCTTATACCCACTTTTACTATCTTATTCAAACACAGGAAATGAGTCAATCTTCGGAGAACAGAAAGACCAGTCAAAAAAGAATTGGAGACTCATATAATTCAGCATCCAACTTTGAAGTGAAGGAAAGGAAACCAGACTCCAGCAAATAGTCTGCAAGTGGGACGGCTAACATACTGCTGGAGGTCATACTCTCTTGGTATGGTGGTTTCAGTTGTTCTCTTCAAAGTACACTTTGCTAAATGTGGGATGAGTGAAAACAGTGCTGAGCAAAAAATGGCCACCAGATGCTTCCTATAATAACTCACTATAAAGTATCTGGAGATTCTCTGGATGCAGAGAAGTGAGGATGGTACCTGCAATTTGCCTCACTTAAGCAGTTCCATGCAATGCTAATTATAGCTCTCTTAAACTTGTCAGTTTTGAGTACTCGTGTGTTTTGTATAGTTCCCACTTAGAGATGCATTTTCTGTAAAGATTCCAGCTAGACCAAACTCCCATGCTTTGCACTAAAACCAAAGTATTAAAAATAGAAACCAAACCACTTGGACTTCCCTAGTGCAAAGGCTCAAGCCCACTCTGCTCTTAGATCTCAGACTCTCTTTTCTTTAATGGATTATTGCAGACATGGCTCAAAAAAGAGGCAGTTGCTAGTTCTACTTTTGTCCCACGTTTTTCATTGAAAGCCCTTGCCTTCTAATGCTTTTAAGAAATCCAGTTCTTCGTAGTTACACCATGTCCTAGCTGCCACTGATGTGAGAGTAAAGACACTGAGGCAAAACCAGGCTTAAGGCAGACTGTACAAGTCCAGGACTTTGGGTATGAACATGGGTGCTGGTTCACTACATGCTGGTACTGCCAGACAAGGCAGAGCTTAAACTATCAGAGATACTTATAGGACAGCCTCAACATTAAAAGGACCCAGAAAATTATAAAGTCCAAAGAATCATCAGGACATAACCTCAATGAGGCCCTAGCTGAGGAGCCAGGAGCTGTGAGAAGGAGACCTTGTCTGGGTCTGCATTCAGAAATTGCCACAGCAAGGAATAAAAAAAGCAGGTTGCCTTAGCTGATCACTTGCCATTTTATTTGACTCCAGTTACTGCCTTGGAAATTGCCTGGGAAGTCAAGTATCATGCCTGTCCTTGAAAGGGGCAGTGTTCTTGCTCATTGCACTAAGAAGAGCCTAGCAGGGGAGTTGGAACTGGATTATCTTTGAGGTCCCTTCCAACACTGACAATTCTGTTATTCTCCCCAGCCAGGCACAGGAGGACTGCTCTGTGCAAGGGAGACCTCAGCAGAGCCTGGGGATCTGGCATCAGGATAGACACAAAGCTGTGAGCTTTCTGTCAGAAAAAGGGGACAAGCCTTAAAGCGTGGTGTCTTTGAGAGATTATTTTAAAGACATTCCATAATGCATAAGGAACACAATTTCAAACACTATTTCTAATTCCATGTATTTTAAGGTACTGCCATAGACTACAAGGAAGCATTTCAGAAATCTTTTCAAGAAGAAAAACAATGTATTACATACTTTGCTGATCTCTCCTAAACAGCCATGGTGCAGCTACTGTGCTGTAGTTGTCCAGGCTGTGGCTTCCTCAAACAATTTGCATTTAGCAGGAAAAAGGTTTAAAAATGACTGACAAATCAAATGGGCACAAATGATCTGCAATGTGCATTGAGCACCCCAGTAGGTAAATTATAAAAGCATTTAATATGTTAATTGTTTTCAAATGACATCAAATTCCAGTTATTGAAGTCTGTTTTTTCTCAATGAACCCAGGTTACCCAGGTCATGTAAACTACAGAGCTCTGTTAGTGCCTGAAACTGTTGTATGCTGGATGAGACACAGGTTTCCCTCCATTTATTTTCTTTACATTTTCTTGTTCAAGCTGTTTTAGGTACTTTTAAGCTCTCACAGACAACAAGAGCAGCCTGTGCTTGCTTTCTCCGTGGACAGAAACAGGCCCATACGGTCTGGAGGCAGTTGCAATCCTCCAGCAGAATTAGGATTGATTCACCAGGGATGGGGGAAAAGCAAAACAAGGCATGGCACAGACCATGCCTGCAAACATGTACGTCCTCCCTGCTCTCCAGTACCCCAAGGCAGATCACAGCTCTGGCCAGTGGTGCTGGGGAACCCTGCCTTAGCCCTTCAGAGGAGTGATATCACAGAAAGACTGAGACTCAAGCAGCTTTCTCTGAGGCCAGTGGGATCTGACGTCCTCCAGTACACTGCAGCTCTGTCCTCAGGAGCCTGAGGGTTAGCCTACAGAGACATTCAGGGAAGTTAACTTGAATTAACTAAAGAGAGAGGCTTAAAGTCAGTGCATAAAGCTACATTAAACCCCTCTCTCTTGTCTGTTTCAGTCATGAAGTATTGTCTATTCTTTTTCCATTTGAATTAGATTGTCCAATAGAAGATATGGCTTGTTCCTAAAAGCCTTCTCTACATTATTCACTTCATCCCTAAAACTCCTTTGTTTGTTGATGAATTATCTCTTGTAAATGTCTATGAAGGCAATGGTGCAAAATTTTACTTTATAACAGTACAGGAATATATCATTAGAGTAATAGATAAGTATTTTGTACTCTATATCCAACCGGCTAAACCAAACCTTAGTTTGTAATATAATTTAATAGCATATTGATTTTAATAGCACATAGCATTGAACTTAATAGTGTATTTGTAGCATATTGCATAGAACTGAACCAGCAGTGTCAATGCTCTCAGGTTTTCAGGGAGGAGATAGGTTTACACAGCAGCTCATCCCCTCTGCCTGTGTGTGTGAGTGATCTTCAGTGCAGCCTGTGTTCACCCATGCAGCTGGAGGGGATCAGCTTGTTTGCAGCAAACTGTGTGATGTGTTGCATGCATTGGCTCTCAGGACACCTCAGCTCCCTGAGTCTCCTGCCTGTTTACACCACAGCCTCACTATCAAAGAGTTTTTTGTTTGTTTCTTACTAGGATGGGTGGGCAGGTGAAGGAAAGGGATCTTTGGTTTGATAAATTTTTGAGTCCTCCTTTAAGCATGTCCCATATAGCTGTAGATCTTCTCTTGGGACATGAATGATATCTTTTACAATTTTCAGTTCACAAGTGGATAAGCTAAATAGCCATTTAGAACTATGGAAATGTAATTGCTCCACCATCTGGTCAGCTGTAATATTTTATGATGAGCATATGAAGAAACAATATTGGGTTTTTGCTGCCTCTGTATACCACCATGATGCTTTCACAGCGCAGTTGTGTAGATCTCTGGATTCTGCCTCAAAGCCATCCTTGAACCTGAAGACCATCTTCCTTGGGCATCATGGCTGAAGGCCAGGTAAAGTATCACTTGTATTTCCCTTCTCTTGTTTTGAAGTTAATGCTTATACAATGCTTTGGTCTAGTTTTGACCTTTGTTAAGATGGCAGGAACACTGAATGATCTATATGGCATTTTAATTTTCTTCTTATGCAATTCTGATTACTGTGTGGTACACAGAGTGCAGGCAGAAGAGATACCATTCCAAGACCAGTGTGATACTCCTTGTATTTACACTGCTGCTTCAAAGGGAAGGGGGGAAAAAAAAGTCATTACCATAACAATGAGCAGTTCATGTATTACAACTATAATAGAACTCTAGTAACTTGCTGGCTACCCAGTCTTGGAAATTCAAATGTAATAATACAGTTTTGCTGCAAATGTCTGGTGGCAGAGGCCATTTCTCAGGTGCTATTGTAGAAAGGATCTAACTGCATTGGAAATGTATTTATTCTTTCTGAAAGAAAGGAAAATAGTACAAAACCCAGGAAAATTATCTGCAGATTGTTTCTAATTTTTTTTTTCCCCCAGTTGTTAACTGGAAAACATGTAGGTCCTTGTTATTAAGAGTGCCAGTTCTCACATTCAGATTTGACAGATTTAAAAGTTGTGTGAGGTCTTATATAAAGACAAAGGGTGAACAGATGCCATATATTGAAACTGCTATGGACAAAATGCTGTAAAAGTCAGTAGGAATTTTACCACTGACTTAAAAGGAATCCAGACTTTGCCCCAGACTGGAAAGACCTTAAGAATATTCAACAACTTAAACCCAGCTTATTATAGGGAAGTGTAGTGAAGGGCAAAGAATGGGCAGCTCATACTAGGACTAGGGCCAAAACAATCAAGAAAAGGCAGATTAATTAAAATAATAACGACTGCTACTTAGCAGCTTAAGTGGGCAAAAGTAGTAAAGCCAAGGTTAGGAGATTTTAGATTAAAAAAAAAAAAAAAGACACTTCATTAGGATTTGCCTTCTATTCCTACCAGTTCTGCTGGGAGAGGGTACTAGGGCTGTCTGATGAACCAGGGTGGGGATGCTGTTGTAAGGCTGGTGCCAATGCTGCTTTTGCAGAAACTCCACCTGCATGGGAAAGATGGCAGGAACTGGGCTCCTCAATCTGACCATTGTTAGGCTATTCCACATGCAAATAACTGAAGCTGGTTACTGATACATCTGTGCTCATACTCTCACATCTTCACACTACAAACCACAAACAACATCCATGGCTCTCAAACATATTCTACATTATGCTGGCTGCTCTGCTGGACATTTCAAGCCATGTGGCCGATAAGTGGATAAAGTAAAGCAGGCCCTGGTGGGCCTGAAGAAACTCCTTGCCCTTTTCCCAATCAACAGTTTTTACACTACTTGTGGAAAGCTCTAACAATGGTTGAAATAGGCCTAATGGGCTCAGAAGTTGTGAGACGGCAACATGAGGGACAAGGAGAGAATGAACCAAGAGAAACTTCAGAAAAGACTGAATTAAAGACTTTACTCCTACCTCATCCATAGCTGCTTACCCCAGCAATCAAGGAACTGAAAAACTGCCAAAACTCAATCCCTTTTAGGGCATGGGATAACTGTCAGGTGATACTGAGTAAGTCACAGAAAAAGTGGATAATTGTGCGTAATTTGAACTGACTAAGATAACAGACACAATACCAGGACTGACAGAGGATTCAAATATGGGAGCAAACTACAAGTAAGACATTAGTGTGAACTACACAAGTCACCAAATAATTTCTTCACATAGAGACAAAATGTTGTACTGTGCAAAGATTTGTCTAGAAATTCCCCTTTCTCAGTGGCAAATCCTTACATCTTATGTAGTGAGAAGTCACACAAAGGAAATATCTACCCTGGAGGCTGGAGCCATGAACTTGTGGACTTTAGCTGAGTGTTTGCTTGCTATCCTCCCTGTGATTTGCACAGGGAATACAGGGCTCATTCTCTTTTACGTACAAAGAAAGAAATAGCACCTTATAACATTTCCTTTTTTTGTCAGTATTAATAGAAGATTTTACTACAAGTTTATGGCACAGCACCCTGAGCCTCCTGTGAAATATGACCTTGCACAAACAGCTACAAGTCATGCAGAACAAGAAGTCCACAGTTATCTAGGTTCCTAATAGCTATGTCTGTGTTAGCATTTGGATTTGGTGGAGACCTGGAGCAAATCCCCCAGCCATCTCCACTCACCATATGTTGGCTCAGACCAAAGGCTGGTTTTGGTTCACGCTAATGGGATTTCCTCCCTTATCACTTGCATGGCAACTCAGAGTCCTCTGACACCACTGGGGTTTGGACTGGCCTCCTGCAGTCAGGATCTTTTCCCAGGCACAGCTGGGATCAGTTCCAAGGCTGTGCACTAGAGGGCAATTACATTGGTACATGCGTGGCAGTTCATCACAGTAATACTCTTGCAGTACTGAAGAATACGTTGATGCAGATATCCTCAATTACCTGCAGGATTCTGATGACTACAAGTCATTCACTGCAGGCTAGCAAATAGTACTTTTTAGCTGTTTCTATTGTATAAGATAGCTTTGCATTTGAAAATTACCTGAATATCTTATTTTTACCCACCTAGGATATGAGTCTCCTTAAATAATCCTATTTTCTACCCATTTAGATATATTTCTTTATCCATCTTTTTTTAACTTCAATTTAAGAATGCAGCACCAAAGATTATACATTTCTATAGCCATATATTGGAAAACAATTCAGAGTTCAAATTGCTGTTTTGTTGCATTAGATTTTATTTCAGGTTGTATGTCTTTTGGAGAAAAAGATTCCCACTTCTGCACTGAGTAAAAGATATCTTCTGTAAAAGTCTGGTTTAAAACCATGGATCTTGGTGCATTTTGTTATTTAGTTCAGTAAAAACAGGGAAAAAGCCCCAAAATTTAGTTTGTTTTTGTCCACACATCAATTAATTGTTATTTTATATGAAAATAAGGTTTATCAGGTTTTCCTTTGGTTGGTTGATTGAGTTTTTTTAATAATACAATACCTTGTATGGCTTAGAAGGAGTTTGTGTGTCACTTGGTCTATGAAGACATTGTGACTCGCTCCTTCCTTGTATTTATTAGCCACAGCAGCTTGCAGGTAGGTGTGATGGGAGTATCCTTAATGTCTGTCGGGAGAAACTCACATGAAGGGAGAAGAAAAGCAGCTAACAGTAAGCTTTGTCAGATCTCAACAACAAAAAAGGCCACCCAAAAATAGATGAGAACGATTCAGCTGTGGATTACTGGAGACCTAGAAGGTAAGTGACAGCTGCTGGAGCTGAAGGAGGAGATGATTGCTAATGGCAGAAAAAGGGCAATGAAGCAGTTTCCCAAGATTTGGCCAAGCAGACGTCACGTGAGCTTTTAGTGAGGTAGGGAGGGCTGAAGATACATTAGAAGGATCCTAGATGAAATAAGAGGGAAGGAAGCAGTTTATGCTCTGCTATCATTCAAGTAAACCATGGTACTGTTTAAAACAACCAAGAACTGTTCCAGAATCACTGGATCCATGACTTCTTCCAAAAAAAGGAAAGCAGGCATTTGGTCACCACTAATACATAATCCAGAAGGATCACACCTAGCACATAGAAGTAATAACTCCTGGCCAAAGTCCTCAACTGATATACCTCTTTTCACCTGAAGATGTGAGCTAGACCATCTCTTATTCAAGGCCCAGCATATAGCTGAGCTTATCCTATCAGAAAATGGCCAAGCCTGGAGACTGTTCCCTTGCTAGTAGTTCAGTAGTCCATAAAAATAGCCTCAAACAATCCTTGGTAAAGGGTAGTACATTAAGTCATTCCTGAAGATTATAGGAGTAATATTAATTTTAGATGGGAAATTCAAACACCAGAAGCCCAGAAATGCAATGCAGATCAGAACATGGCTGGCCAGGTAGGTGGAAAGGATAAACATAAAAAGCAGAAAGGAAAAATTCAAGTGAAAGAATAAATATACTGTGTAAATATTACCATTTGGCTCCACTGATATACTAAGTAGTCTTTCATTTCTAAATTAAACTCCATATCTCTTCTTGAATGTAGGGATTTTTAAATTACTTATTAGTACTTTTAGATACTAAAGGAAGCAAAATTAAAAAGAAATTAGATGTTTGACCCCCATAAGCCCCCACAGCAGTTCAAAGACAAAATTATGCTAAGAAACCCATTCCTTTCTTTAACAGGAAAAGTATTACATGTGAAAACTTGTCCACACAACTCTTCTAATAATTGAAACAATACTATCTAGAGTCTTATTTTAATATTCATTAGGGCCAGCATCTAACCTAGCATGCACATGTACTGCAAGCTACAATCTAAATTCTCTATAGTATATGAAACATACATTATGTACAATATACAACATTGGCACCAATGTTTTACTGTCTTTTGTGTTCATCACACTTTGTTTTCTTATTGATATAAATGAAAAGGATGTGTGTGCTGAAACTTCAGTAAAAGATTCGTAGCTTTAATACTCTAATTTGTGTTACCAAGACATCTCCTAAGCATAGACCTGACTTTTTAAATGGATCATTCATAGAGAGAGTGCTTTGTGCTCAGTAAAACCAGGCATGATCAAGAAGTGTGGTTTGAACGCTTCTCATCTGCTGTATATTAAAAAGAAAGCAAACACTTTCACAATATTGAAATAATGAGAAGACTAGGGTAGGGTGTTACCCAAAATTTTTTTTCTTTTCCCAAGAAAGGGGAAACTAGCCATCTTCTGGCTTTCTGCTCTCAAGAATGAGAGAAGAAAGAAAAGAGGATGAGGTTAAAAATAACATCTGCATTGTTCCCAATCCAAATTATTGTTTTAGATTTGCATTCGCTTAGGCTAATAAAATAGAAATTGGGAGCAACAGCATCTTGGCAAATGGGGAAAGTGTGTAGAAATTATTAGGAGGGAATTTTCTCTTATGTGGAAGAAGAATTCAAAGAGCCAAATGGGCTCAAGAAGGTACAGTGGATAACCTTCGTTCCAGACTATGAAAGGACTGACACATGAAATTGCGAGGCCTTAGAAAAGAGTATTAAAAAAAAAAAAAGTATCAAGTTAGACTGCTATTGTCTGACTGAAAAAAAGAGCAAACATAGCACCTGTATTTGAAACAGGAAAAGAAAATCCCCATGGCCAGTACAGACCAGTGGTAGCCTGACCTCAGTAGCACATAAAGCTCTATGGCGCACTTTAAGGGAGGGTGTATAAACGATATATACTTTGGGATGTTTGGGGTGAAGACCAATGCTTTCTTTTCTTTATAAGTACTTTTATAAAAGCACTAGTCTACAGAAACTGAGGAGTAGTC
Organism: Psilopogon haemacephalus; assembly: GCA_013396835.1. NCBI lineage: Eukaryota > Metazoa > Chordata > Aves > Piciformes > Megalaimidae > Psilopogon > Psilopogon haemacephalus. The sequence goes on from VWZI01006521.1 coordinate 502,440, forward strand.
CACAAACTTAAAGATAAAGAATTGCATAAAGGAAAAATGAAACTGGGTTATTTAAACAGCTTTTGAGATGGCATTGACAAAATCCCTCCAGAATTAGCCTTTCAAGGGATTGCATTTAATCTTTCCTTTAACTATGTGAAAAGTCCAGACTATCAGCCATGCCCTGCAGAGTTAATAAAGACAATTTTTGGTGTGGCATGCCAAACTATCATGGCACACCTATACAGCCCACTATCTCACTCCACCCTTCTTCCTTGGGACAACCAGGGAAGAGGGAGACAAGAAAAGTGAGTGACTACATCTCAAAAGCAAACACAGCACAGTGCTATACCCATGCTCAGGCAAAGGTAGCACCAAGAGTAGCAGCTTGGCTAGAGCCACTTCTATTGACTCCTCATTTAGTCTCTGCTTTCTCAGGAACTCCTGAGGGGTCCTGTTTCTTTTGTATTTTGCTCCTGAATGCCTCCAGTTCTACATGTGTAAGATCTCTCTTATTCTTTTGATTTGAGGTACCAGTGAGCGTTGTCCTTCCTGTTCTTTTGAGATGTTCTAACAACCAAATACACCCTTGAGGCCTTCTCCAGAGTCTCCCCACCTTCTGAGTAGGCACCTGCCTGGACAGTTCTCTTCCAGAAACAGGTTTTTTAATGAAAATTGCCTGTTCATGTTATCTCACAGAGCACTTACAGGCAGGTGTATGCTTTGCTGCCCCACTTCTAGTAGAAAGAAGGCCTACTTTCCTTTTATATCTTCTTTCTGTTCCTCCTTTCATGGATGCCTGATGGTATTTAATGGGCTGGAGAGCCAGACATAGAGAAAAGGGACATGGCCTTTTGGGGAAAGACAAGAAAGCAGTAAAAAAAGAAGAAAAAAGCCAGGTCTTCTAATGTTTAAGACTCATTAGGCAACCAGGAGAAGGTCACATGCAACAACAACAGGCCTGCTGCAAGACGAGGGAACAGATACAAGGACAACAGGGTCACAGGGCAAGTACAGTGACTTACTGTTCAACCACGATTACACCCCCAACCTTGTTTCAGCTTCCTTTGGATTAATGTGTCCTCTATCCCCACTCTCCAGCCTAGGTGTGGTTGATCTGAACTTGCCGTCAACAGTTCCCATTCTCTTAGTATCTACAGTTTCTCCCCTTTCAATTTGATTCCCAAGTTTTCTGCAAAGCTTTACAATTGTCATCCAAACATATTCTAATCTCTGCAGCATCTCATACAATTTATTACAAATGGTGCCCAGCAAACAGTCTAAGAGTGCCTCCTAATCTACCTCTGTCTCATCACATAGTACCAATATCCTGAACTTCAAGATTAATTTGATGGGGCTTAGAGTGTTTTTTGTTGGTTTTTTTTGTTTTGTTTTTGGTGGGTTTTTTTTTTTTTTTTTGAGAGAGAGAGAGAGAGATGAGCTCATTGCTGGTCTAGGAACTTCATTTCTGGTCTAGGAACTTTACTTCAGAAGCCTGAGCTCAACTATTCTTAAGGCATTTTTGGTAGGGATGGGTTTAGACGGCTGCACAAAGGAGATGATCAGAGTCTGAGTGGAATGCAGACTTCATAGTTCTCAAGAGGAAAAGAGTTTTTTACACACACACAAAAAAGTAGCATATGGGATTAAGGATATCTTCGGAGCTGTCTCTAGCTGACTGCTGAATTCAAGATATGAAGCTGGTGCTAGGAATCCAGTGGCAAGACAGAAAGTAGAATTTAGTAGGAGAGTGGCAGAGTAGAAGTTAGTGGCCTAAAATTTCTTATACTGCTACCATATGGAGCTGATGCCAGTGCTGATCACTACATGTGAGGTGCTGATTGGCTTTTGCCTTTACCTTGTATTCTGCTTCCAGTTTGTTGTTCTGTCCATGGCCCATCTCTGGTGACCAGTGGTCTCCCCATCCTGGTGGAAGCACATTACTGAGTGCTGATGGCTGTGCTGGGCAGACTTGGCTCTGGAGGAGAATCCTTGGCCTTTCTCTTTGCAGTGCCTGAAGGCTCCTCTATGCAATCAGCCAAGTTCAAAGTACTTCAAGCAAAGGCAAGGGTTTGCCTGATCAACTTCTTGCATAGTTTCCCTTCTGACTTCAAATGACAAATAATTCCATGTAGTATCTTATCCAAGTCTGGCTGCAAGATGTACCCAAGAACCAGTAAGGATGTGGGAGAGGGCAGGAGGGAATATAGAGGCAGTTTTGGCTAAGGCAGGGGTTAGTATGGAAAGGACTGGCCGCACGACTCCATCATGCCATTGTTAGATAAGCACAAAGAAATGGCAGGGTTTTGTGCCCACCACTGCTTTCAAGTAGCTAAACCACTTTCTGGCTATCCTCAAATACCTCATCATTTAAAACTAGCAGCTTTTCTTCCTCCGTCCCCTCCTCTAAAATGTGTACATTATTCTCAACAGTATTCTCACCGGCACATTTTTCAACAATAGCAAGGAAAACTCCCTTCCCCCTTTCCTATGAAGAAAATACCAAAACTTGTAACATACAATTGGGAGCTTATAATAGGAGGCTACTAGCATGACGCTAAATTTGGGATATTTCAGGAAAGAAGTACGTTTTTATGTCTGTTGCTTGATTTGTGGCATATGCAGAGTTGAAGTTCTAAGTTTCTCTGGACCTGCAAGAGAGCTTTGCACAAAATACTGTGACAAATGTTACAGTGGGTACTAGCATGCAGAAGGGGTTGGTTTAAAAACAACAAGCCATCATTTCTAATCAATGCTTGACACGTGTCCAGTCTTCTGAAATTGAAGTGAAAGGGGAGGTCAGGTATTCGTAACAGGATCTGGTCACATTTATTTGCATCTGCGCATTCAAAAATCTGAGTTTACATTTTTTAAAGCTAAATAAAGTTGCCTTGTGACACTCATATTGTATCTATTACATATTTCACTTCAAAACCTCATCTCTCCTAAAGCCTCTTCAGTGTGCTTGAAGTAGCACAGCAAAAGAAAAGGAATTTTCAATTTAACTAGAGCACTGACATTCTGTTACACAATTCGATCTTGTCTATTTACCTGCTCTTAAAAAACAGAAGACACAAAACAAAGCAAAACAAACCAAACAAACAAACAAACAAAAAGCGCTGAATGCATCCAGCCTGCAGTGCCATAGGTGTCTGAATGCATCTGTAGCTTCCCTCTCACTCATCAGTGTAATTGTTGTCATGTTATTCCATTTTTTGATTAGGCTGGTCCGCCAAGCTCCCAGCTTTTTCTGGCCAAACGTTCTTCTGCTGGTTGTCATGGTGACTGCATTGTTAGCGGGGAGAAAGGCTCTGTTGTCTGGCATTGTTCTGTTGTGCTTTAGGTAATGCACGAGGCATCACAAGTGAAGTGGATGGACCTTTTTTGCTCGGCATCATTGCCGAGTATTGAAAATCTCACATAAAAAAGGAGCAAATAGGCCCCGACCAAAGAAATAACCAAGTTCTTTTTTTTTTTCCCTTTTCTTCTTTTTTTTTTTTTTTTTTTTTTTTTTTTTCCCTTAAAGGAAGTGCACATTGAGGTAAAAGAGTGCTGACGATTAACTTCTATAAGGAACTGCTATAGAAATTATATTTATTACAAGAACAATTGTGGTGATTTGAATGTTACTATACACTGCTAACCATTTCGCAATTTAGCTTGAATATAGTTTTCAACTATTCATTGATTTTTCTCCAGTTTGCAATGTCATTTAACCCTGGATTCTATTAAGCTTAAACCAGTATGCTTCAGGAGGTGAACGCAGCAATTTGATCTTTAAAATTTAATTTGAGGACGTCTGACTTCTTTAAGTAAACTACCACGGTGTGTTTTTTACTTTTTATATCACCAACAAAGTATGCAATCACTGATTTTCCTCAAGAAATGAGGTTTTACACCAAACTAATTAAACTGTCTTGAAAAATATGAAAACATTAGACACAGATTTGACTTTGTAATTCAGACAATTTCTTTAAGAGACACCTCAGGAAAATGAGGGAAGAAGCCCCCCGAAAGTTCTTCAAAGAGCCTCAGCTTATTTAAGTGGATTGCCAGACAATACTGGCTTTAAATTTTGTTTAATTAACAACCTATCAACAGCAACTTACACGTTAAAGATTGAAGGTAAACCTAATGTAAATCCCAAGTGCCTTAAAATAATCAATAGGATACAGTTTGAGAGTCTATGATTTTCAGTCTGTGTTCAGATTCATCTGCTGATCCCATAAGGGGAAGACAGCGGGGTACCAGCACTTCTCTCCTGTCATTCCAGGGGGGAAACATCTTTCAGCTGAACCTGTCACTGGATGTCACCAAAGTTCCATGGATTTGCAGGCAAAAGAGCACTAATTTATTAGTAAAACTCAAGAGTCTTAAAGAAGGCAAGCAAAAATTTAGTACTGCAGTTAACTCAGCATACCCGCAAAGTTGGCAGCTAGAACCTCACTCAAACAGCTAGGGACGCACTCACCATCTTTAGTGGTGCTGCTGAGGTTCACACGCGGTGGCCTTCAGCCAATATCCCACACATGTGGAGCAAGGTGAAATTTCATCTGCTGGCACAGGCAGTTGAAAAACTGAAGAGAGTGATTTAAATTGTCTTGTAATACCTAGTGAGTTACATTTGCCCCTTCCATATCTGTGAAACACAAATTATGTTTGGACTTTTTATCAAGTCTAGCACAGCTGGGACCACCCTGTTCCATGACTCCTACACTGAGGACTGCTAGTGGTCCACGCTTATCTGAAAGAAGTTTTTACCTTTCAAGTGCTCAGCTTCTCCCTGTGTCAGATGGGAAACCTACCAAAGAGAGAAAGAAAAAAGAAAACAAAAAAAGGTAGAAAATGGTGATTTCCTTGCAGAGGACAGGGGAATCAAGACAAACATATACACCAAGGACTATTTGACTAATGACAAGGTGGAAAATTAAAAAATGACATGAATTTAAAAATTTAAATAACTATTATCTGGAAAAGAGAGATGTTTTCTCCTTTCGGGGGAAAAAGACTGTCCTATCATGGAACCCATGTGTTTTTAAATCTTAAGAGTATGGATTTCAAAATAATGAAATTGTTTGGGCATCTGTGCTACAATGACTTCCCATGGGTATTACACCTCCAAACTCCTTGTCATTTCTAGTTTTCCTCAGAAACTGATTTTAAAAGCTAGAAAAATTGGTAGTTTTCATATAAATTGCCAAGGAACATTGCAGCCTACAGACTCTCACCTTGAACTCCATCTGGCCCCGCATTTCACAAGCACTTGTGAGAGCAGGGTCTGGCCACAGCCACAATTCTGCCTTTCCCCACTCCTCTGCTGTGAGGTGCTCCAAGGGCATGCCTGGCACCTCCAGCTGAGAAGGCGCAAGCAAACACCTCTGAGACAGGATAGTAAACCAGGATTTATCAGGCTTGCAAACACACACACAGATTACTTACTCATACAGCAGAGGCAGGTCTGCATGCAGCCTTGAATCAGCTAATACCATCTATGGCAGAGGTATAATTCCTGCTAAATTCCTAATTCTCTTTTAATTCTATGAAATTACTACATAGCCCTGTTCATTTTACCCTTGTTAAATTCAGGAGAGCTATTCCATAAGGGATAGCTTCAGAAACATTAAAATAGGACAATTGCTGGTTTTTGGAGAGCTCTATTGCAAGTGTATTGCCTTCTCAGCTGGAAAGGATGATTACTGATGTCTGAAAAAGGTACTTACAGCTTAGTACACAGTAAACATGTATTCTGTTTTTCTTTTGCTCTGTTAAACAATATAATACATAGCAAAAAATCTACAGAAATAGCAATCAAAACAGACACACTTTAAGAAGAATCCCAATGCTTCTTAATTTGTACTTCATTCCTCCCATCAGCACTTCCACTCACATTCATCACTGAATATTCATTCCTGCTTCTGCCTTTGGGTAGAGAGTGGCAGCAGCCCAGCAGAGTCATACAGGTATTTCGGTGGAGGGCGTGACAAGAGATATCTCCCCCTTCATGCTGACGCACAGGAGGGTCCTCACGACCTATCTGGTTTGGGAGAGCTGAGCTCCTCACCAGCCCCCTTTTCCCTGCCTGATGCGCTGAGAGCTCCCCCTCCTGTTACAGTCAACCTTAACTGCAGTCGACGGATTAATATTATTACTTCATTTTAATTAATTTCTCTCTTCAGTTAAAAAAAAACGACACATCTGGTGCTTTGCAGAATCAGGAAAAGCTTCTTTTCTCCCTTCATCTCCTGAACGTCAATTAATATCTTGACAACAAAAAGAAAACAAGGGTTTGTTCTGCATACCTAAGGGAATTGCTGCAGACAGAGATGAAGGAAAATTACAGAACTGCCAAATTTTCTGTGTTTCTGCACTGTGGCAGGACTTACTAGGTCAAGCCACAGTGACACAGTTACTGCAGTCCTGCAGTTTCCAGATCAGGGCTGTCTCACAACTTTTTAATGTGAAGGGCTTAAAAAGTAGTATGCAACTCTCCTCACCCATCTAGGTAGGTAGTGAATAGCTGGTTCCACACAACTACTCAAGTCTGAAAGGTGCTTTCAGACCCCACTGCCAACATTTCAAATCTCAAACCCACAGTTCAACTTCTAAATAACAATGACTCTTCCTCCAGAATTATAAAAAATCTCACCTAATGCAAGCAGAAAAAAAACAGCATCCTGGGCCCATAGTCCCACGTACCTTGCCAATATAACAGTGACCAGTGGGGCTGAAGATGATGAGGGTGAAGAATGCTTGCCAGTTCTCCAGAGCAACTGAAGCTATCTTTGCTCATAGAGATGAAAATAAATTTCAAATGAGATTTTATTTTAAAAATATTTTAAAATTTTAGGACAAAATTTGGACAACATTTTCTTACAACCATTTGTGCAACATTAAGAGATGCAGGATTAAATTTCTTCTCTCTGTATATGTCTTCACCAACCCAGGGTAACCCATGAGGCCAGATCTGCAGGCCAAGGAGACAGCAATCCCATAGAAACAGGCACAGCTGTGTCCAGGAGGTACCCAGATGGCTGACAGGATGGACTGGGTAGCATGGGCTGTGCACTGAGTGGTGAGTCACTGGTGCTCTGCAGGGCAGAAGGTCTGGTGGCTGTCAGAGCCTGCTTGCCTCAAAGGCTTGGACAGACATTCAAACAAGGCTTGGCATTTGCCACTGGATTTTGTGCATGAGTGGTTTCTCTTTTCCAACCTGACTTTAAGAAAGATACCAATGCAAGAGGAAAAAAAAAAAAAAAAACCCAAAAAAAAACCACCACAAGAAACTTTTCAGGATGAAAAACATCTGTGATAAGTAAAGATTGATGTCACTGAAGCCTATTGAGTCAAATACATAGCTGAGAGGAAAACCAAAACAAACCTGAGGAAAAA
>VWZI01006521.1:519020-568176 GCA_013396835.1 Psilopogon haemacephalus
TTGAGCTTCTCATCCACCCAGACCCCCAGGTCCTTTTCCTCAGAGCTGCTCTCCAGCCACTCACCACCCAGCCTGGAGTTGTGCTTGGGATTGTGCTGACCCAGGTGCAGGACCTTACATTTGGCCTTGTTGAATTTCATGAGGTTAGCCTGGGCCCACCTCTCCAGCCTGTCCAGGTCCCTCTGGATGCCATCCCTGCCCTCCAGCAAGTCAACTGTGCCACACAGCTTGGTGTCACCTGCAAACTTGCTGAGGGTGCACTCGATTCCTCTGTCCATGTCACTGACAAAGATGTTAAACAGCACTGGTCCCAGCACTGACCCCTGAGGGACGCCACTTGTCACTGGTCTCCAGGTGGACATTGTGCCCTTGATCACCACTCTCTGTGTGCCACCATCCAGCCAATTCCTTATTCAGCAGTGCTCCACCCATCAAGTCTGTGTTTTTCCAGTTTGGTGAACAGAAGGCCATGCTGCAGCTGCAGACATATTAGAACTGCTTCACTCCATGTCTCCTAAATTTGCAGACTACAAAACAGAGGGAATCATGTCCCCAGTTGAGGGTTCCTTCTGCTTGGGAAAGAAAGTGTAAAAAAAGATGCCTCTTTCAAATCTCTTCCGTAGCACTGTCCATGCAGTGCATATACTCATAGGAATCATTTACAAACAAGGATAAAAGGTCACATACTGTGCTGAATACTGTCAGCATGAATCACATCATCTCCACATTAGGAGTTTTGGAGGACACTTGGGAAAAAAAGCTGGTGTTTGGGTACCAAATCTTACAGTATTTCTGGAAGCCATCCAAACCCCAGTTTTAAGAGAATCACAGTATCACGGAATGGTAGGCGTTGGAAAGGACCTCTGGAGGTCACCTACTCCAACCTTCCTGCTAAAGCAGGTCCAACTAGTGCAGGTTGCACAGGATTGTGTTCAGGCAGTATCTCCAGAGAAGAAGACTCCACAACATCTCTGGGAATCCTGTTGCAGGGCTCTGTCACCCTCACAGGAATGAAGTTTTTCACCATGCTCAGGTGAAACTTCCTGTTTTCCAGTTTGTGCTCATTGTTGCTTGGCCTGTCATTGGGCTCCACTGAAAAAATGTCTGGCTCCATTCTTTTGACATTCATCCTTTACTTATTTATAAGCATTGATAAGATCATCTCTCAGTCTTGTCTTCTCCAGACCAAACAATCTCAGTCTCTCAGCCCCAGCCTTTCCTTATGAGATGCTCCAGTCCCCTCATCATCTTTGTAGTTCTTTGTTTCATGCTCTCCAGTCATTCCTTGCCTCTCTTGAACAGGGGAACCCACAAGTAGAATCCAGATGTGTTGTTGCTAGGGCAGAGTAGGAAAGGAGGAAGAATCTCACTGGACCTGCTGGCCACACTCTTGTTAATGCAACCCAGGATACCATTTTCCTTCTTGGACATGAGGACACATTCCTGGTTCATGGTTAACTTACTGTACACCAGGATTCCCAAGTCCTTCTCCACAGAGCTGCTTTCCAGCAATTCAACCCCTAACCTGTACTGGTGCATGGGATTATTCCTCCTCAGGTGCAGGGCTTTGCATTTGCCCTTGTTGAACTTTGTTAGGTTCCTCTCTGCCCAGCTCTCCAGTCTGCTCAAATCTCTCTGAACCGCAGCACAGCCTTCCATTATGTCAGCCTCTCCGCTTAATTTTGTATTACCAGCAAACTTGCTGAGGGTACACTCTCTTTCTTCATCCAGGCACTTGATGAAGATGTTGAACAAGACTAGACTCAGTATTGATTACTGGGGAACAGCACTGGCTACAAGCCTCCAAGTAGACAATGCACCCTGTGAGCTCTCTCATTCAGCCACTTCTCAATACCTCAATCTCCACTCATCTAACCCACACATGCTAAACTTCCCTATGAGGATGCTATGGCAGACAGTGTCAAAAGCATTAGTGAAGTCAAGGTAGATAACATCTGCTACTCTCTCTTAGTTTTCCCAGTGGTTACATCATCACAGAAAGGTATCAAATTGATCAAGCATGATTTCCCCTTGGTGAATTCATGCTGAGCACTCCCAATAACCTTTTCATCTCTATGCATACAGATGACATTCAGCATGGGCTGTTCCATCAGATTTCCAGGGATGGAGGAGAAGTTGACTGGTATGTAGTTTCCTGGATCCTCCTTCCTGTCCTTTTTGAAGACTGAAATGTCACTGGCTTTCCTCCAGTCCTGATTTTTTCCCTCTAATCCTCAAATTTTCCTGGTGTTATTTTCCCATTGTCAGTATTTGACTACTTTCTTTCATCACTTTCCCTGAAGTATTGCTGCCCATTGCAATATCCTATGAGACCCCTGACATCAAGTACCTTTCCCATTTACACTAATAATGTGCAGGATATTTTCTGCCTATTTATGGTCCAGTGCTGACATTTTTTTCATGCAGATTCGTGCTTCATCAGATTTAAAACCAATTCATGCAGTGCTGCTAGCTCAGTAACCTAGTGAAAGTCCTGTGGAAACACTAAGGTAATGAGAGAGCTGGCAGATGAGCTCACCAAGCTGCTCTCCGTCATTTATCAACAGTCATGGCTCACTGGAGAGGTCCCTGAAGACTGGGAGCTGGCCAATGTGGTCCACATGAAGGGTCAGAAGGAGGACCCAGGAAATTACAGACCTGTCAGTCTGACCTCAGGGCTATGCGAGATAATGGAAGAGGTCATCTTGAGTGCAATCACAGGGCACCTACAGGATGGTCAGGGGCAGGTCCTGCTTGAACAACCTCATCTTTTTTTATGACCAGATGACCTGCCTGGTGGATGTGGGGAAAGCTGTGGATGTAGTCTGCCTGGACTTCAGCAAGGCCTTTGACACTGTCTGCCATAGAAAACTCCTGACCAAGCTGGCAGCCCATGGCTTGGACAGGGACACTCTGTGCTGGGTTAGGTTAGTAACTGGCTGGATGGCCAGACCCAGAGAGTGGTGGTGAATGGAGCCACATCCAGTTGGTGGTCAGCCATGAGTGGTGTGCCCCAGGGATCAGTGCTGGGCTCAGTCCTGTTTAATATCTTCACTGATGGTGGTTGAGGGGATTGAGTCCTCCATCAGTAAGTTTGCAGACGGCACCAAATTGGGATCTGCAGAGACCTGGACAGGCTGGAGAGATGGGCACAGTCCAACAGTATGAGTTTTAACAAGTCCAAGTGCTGGGTTCTGCAATTTGGCCACAATAATCCCATGCAGCACTACAGGCTGCAGGCAGAGTGGCAGCAGAGCAGCCAGGCAGAGAGGGACCTGGGGATACTGGTCAACAGCTGCACATGAGCCAGTAGTGTGCCAGGTGGCCAAGAAGGCCAATGGCATCCTGGCATGTATCAAGAATAGTGTGACCAGCAGGACCAGGGAAGTTCTTCTGCCCCTGTACTCAGTGCAGGTCAGGCCACACCTTGACTACTGTGTCCAGTTCTGGGCCCCTCAAGTTCAGAAAGATGTTGAGGTGCTTGAACAAGTCCAGAGAAGGGCAACAAGGCTGGTGAGGGGGCTGGAGCACAGCCCTATGAGGAGTGGCTGAGGGAGCTGGGGTTGTTCAGCCTGGAGAAGAGGAGGCTCAGGGGAGACCTTATTGCTCTCTACAACTATCTGAAAGGAGGTTGTAGCCAGGTGGGGTTGGCCTCTTCTCCCAGACACCCAGTGACAGAACAAGAGGACACAGCCTCAAACTGCACCAGGGGAGGTTCAGGATGGATGTTAGGAAGAAGTTCTTCACAGCAAGAGTGACTGGCACTGGAATGGGCTGCCCAGGGAGGTGGTGGAGTCCCCATCCCTAGAGGTTTTTAAAAGGAGGCTGGATGAGGCACTTAGTGCCATGGTTTAGTTAACTAGAAGAGTTAGGTGATAGTTGGCACTCGATGACCTCAGAGGTCTTTTCCAACATGGTTACTTCTTTGATTCTGTGAACACACGGGAATGCCAGGCTCTGTAACAGTTCCCCACTTTCTTGTGCTTGGTAATCTACAGATTTTGTTGTTGTTGTTTGATTGTTTTTGTTAGCAGATCACCAAGAGCTGGATTTATCACCAGCTATAACTTAAGAATCGAAAATATAAATTTGCAAAAACTAACCCAACTATACTTTTGGAACATTTTCATGAGTTTATGATCAATTTTCTCACCTACTCTAGCATCTTAGCAGCCCTTAATACTGGATAATTATTCTCCAAATTTTGACAGGCGAGTCTTGCAAATTTCTTACAGTTGTAAATTTCCTATTTCTGACTGCATAAGATTACCACAGCTGCTTCAAGCAGCTTTCCCCCCAAAAAAAAAATGCTCCTCCCCACCTCTGTCTTCCTTCAATATCTCCTTTTCTGTTCTTGGTCCTGGAAAATCCTATGGCCATGCAGAAACTTAAGTAATTTTAAATTAATTCTTCACCCTCAAGGTAATTGGCTCTGTAAATTTTTATTAGTAGAAACCTAAATTTTGGATGAAAAACTCTTTTTTAAGCTTGTTCTAAGTGGCCAAACTTAAAATTATAGTGTGGCCATTACTCACATGTGTGTTTAACATTACAGGTCACACAAAATGCTTACAACATCTGTAGATGATGAAGGCAAGTGAGCTACTCAATCAGGGATTTTTCCCTCTCTTCTCCTGTTCATCGCAGTGACATGAACACTGCGTCTGTACTGTGAGTGTGTTCTACTCCCCTGTGTCTCCCCTCTCCCCCCCTAACTAAATCATCCTGCAGCTGCCCTCACTTGCTCATGGACTCCTCTGCAATGAACCTCTCAGGTACTTCCAAGAGGAAATCCAAGCCATGCTCATGGCACAGGTAACTCCATGATCTGCACCCCACACAAACTAAGCCTGTGGCTGCTCCCAGTGGGAGGGGAAGAGGGACTGCAGGCACAAGCATCTCTGCACATGTGGCTGAAGGGCTAGGGGCTGCACCTGTCCTTCAACAGTCCTTCACATTCCAAGAAAGTAAGTCTGTGGTACTTGAAACTGGGCTCATTCTGTGTTAAAAGAACAGAAAATATTTATTGCTTGGAAGACAATTACAGTTTCTGCAGATTGAACACCAGAAGGTGTTTCCGCTAGGGTTTCACCATTATCTGACATTTTCCAGTGTCTGTAGATTTGATGATGTGGCTGAGTTACATTAGCTTTGAAATTATTGACCTGTTCATTACAGAGGTAGTAATTTACATCCCCTGCTAATTCACAGAGGCCAAGCCTTCTCTCACTTTCAAATTCTCAATAATATGGAATCAAACCAAAGCTGACTTTGCCTTCTGATCCTGATCTTGTACTTATTTTGGAGACTAATATACAATTTCTCCTTAACAATACTTTTATTGAAAAGTCTGTTCATACTTTTGGATGCTGCACATTCTGTATGTATACTTTGAGGTCTTACTGCATGAGAGACAAAGCAGGTAACTTCAAAATCACTATAATCTCATTATAATAAATACCTGAAGGACCTTGAGTATGTCACTTTTATCAATAGCAGTCTGCCATTCCTTCCAAGGAACAATGTAAGACTTAAAGTGGCCTTTGTAGCTTTTTGGGTAGCAAATAGATGATTTTCTAAAACTTATTCTTTCACATACAGATATTCTTACATCCTAATAATCCAATTCAGGCTGTAGCATCCTATTTAATAATAAGATTAAAGATTTTTAATGTGATTATATATAGTGCCTAGATTTGGGGTAGCATGTTGGAGTGGAGATGCTTACCTCTTTTGTTATAGCCTTCTACTTTTTTTTTTTTCCAGTGTCCTACCAAATTTTTATCTATCCTTCACAGTCTTAATAACCACACTTCAAATATCTGTGTTGTTCCCACAGAAATTATGAAGTGTCATATTAGGCCACTTTAAATCCCACACTATTCTGTAACACCAGATCCACAACTCATAATTCTTTAAATAATTGAATATGTACACATTACTGCAAGAAATCTCCCCAAATGGTAAAGGAGCAGGAAGAGCAAAACTCTGTTTAGTGGCAGACAAACAGATCAAATATTGTAAGCATACTTATAAGCACTTTCCGTCTAGAGAGAGAGAGAGAGAGAGACTGCCCAGGTGACTTGAAGGGCAAGTGGAAATGAAATTAACAGTCAGCTCCTCTACCCTGTCATAACTGACCAGCTGGCTGTAAATCACCACCTAACCAGATCCTCCAAGGAGTTACATTAAAAAGAGATTGAAGGTTTGGGGTTTTTTCATACCATTACTCTCACTAGCTATAGATTAGGTATTTAACGTGTACAAATTCTTCCTGCATGTTATCCTTTTAATTATACTTCACCCAAAGGAAAGAAGTAAAATCTCTCTTTCATCACCTGACCTGGGACTGAAGGTATCAAGAGTCAGAAAAAAACAAACTATAACACCTTCAGTCAGTGCATCTAGTAACTTATTACAAATAGGGGATATGACAGAGAATAAAAAGCACCTTTAAAAATTTAAGAACACTGAATTAACCCTCAGGATTTGCAAAAGGGTGAATTTCCATACTATTATGGCAATTTATGAGCTGTCAGCAGTCCTAGCAATTGGAATACTTACACAATTGCCTTGGAAAACAATGTCTCTTTTCTAATCTTACTGTAAAATTAAAGGAAGAAATAATCAAGGAATTCAGAAAATTAAAACTAAATGTTGATACTAGTTAAAAAAAAAATCTAATCATAGTAAAAGATGTCCTGCATTTATTGTTTAAAGCACAGAAGTAACATGCAGTGGTTTGACATTTAAAAAATAAATATTTTCAAAGAAAAATGTTAAAAATACATCTTTTCCGTATTTACATGTCAAATTCAACCCTAGATAACCACTAAAACATAAATTCCAAGTGCAATCTGGTTACAATGCACACCCAGCACAAAAGCTTTCTAATGATCTTTGATTAGTTCTTTATTAAATTCATCAGGGGAGCAAAGAAAATTTAATAATCTTCACCATTTGTCATCTTTCTGATTACAGTTTTGATTAGAACTTTCAGCTTTTATTTTCTTCTTTTCTAGTCATTGCTATTACAGTGATAGTGCTTTTTTTTTTTTTCTTTTTCTCCTTCAGTTTAAGAAGAACAAGATATGGTAAAATGAAACAAATTTGTATTTCTGGCTATGTAGTTAACTATGTCTGCTCATATCCTGGAAAAGGAAAAAAAAAAAAAAAAGTTAGCTAAGAATAGGAGATCATAAAAATGCAAAATAGTCCTTAATGGAAGATCTCCACACGCACACCATAAAATATTTCAGAGTACCAAGTAAATAATATCTTGCTTAACTAATCAGATACTTAAAAAATATCCTATATACAGATTTCTGTAGAAGAAAAAAAAAAATTCCTAGCAGTTGAAGAATAATTTTAACTTTTTGGAAACGTTAGTAAATTTATTCTACTATTTGAGCACTCATTATTATGATTCGCATCTTTACTATAAACAATTAAAAGGATGCTTTAGTGTGCATTACTGATATCCCTATCATTAAAAAATCCAGAAAGAAACAAATTGAAGTAACCTAAACAGATGAAACAATGCTCACAACACCGTTCAGCATGTCGGCTAAAAATGTGTTCGTTTCAATCTTTGTTAAGAAATTTCTGGCTTCTTTCATTCTCGGGGCAAAGCTTGTCCTGTCACCATGCTGCAGGAAACAAGCCCTGATTCACTGGGAAGAGCTGAGTGAGTTGCAGCTTTCTTACTTGCAAGGATTACTGGAAAAACCCCTACGGCAGCAAGAGCTGTTTTCATCAGCATGTAGAAGACACATTAAACAGTCACTGGGCAAAATCCTGAAACAATGCAGAACAAAGGGATGGGATTGCAAAGTCCATCTTTAGCAGGCGAACATCTCAAGCACTGTGCTGAGGAGCTGATCCTTCTCACAATTCTTTCCCTGCCTAGGCCCAGGGAACCTTTAGATCTTTCTACAGAACTCAATGACACAGACAGAACAGAAAGTTTTGTACTGGTCCTCACCCCTTGTAAAGACTCATAACTGTGTAGGTCAGAAACCTGTGCTTGAATTCCCAAAGGCAGAGGACAGATCTGAGTCCAGACTGTGGCTTGTAATTTCTGTGTGTGAAAGGTTTTTCCTGATAATTATGAGAAACAAGGGAGGAAAAATTGACACCAGTTTTGTTCCAAGGTTACACAGAATCTGTGTGGTTGTGTGGACTTTATAAGAAAGCATAACAGATTCAGAATTTCACTTCAGGTGATGTTGGAGTGGTAGCTTCGTGAATACAAAGTAAAGGAAAAAATAAATCAATGTTAGTACTGCAAAACCTTTTTACTTCTGCAAATGAGAAATTCAGCAACACCTCTCTTACTTAGACTAAACCAAAGCTGAAATCACTACAGAGCAACATCTCAAGCTCCTGAGGTTCACAAATGCACATCATGACCTCTCTTAGGCAGGGCATCTCTTGCTCTTCATAGTCATCACAAAACTGTTCTCTCACGGTACTATTGCTGATTTGTAGCTTAGGGAAGGTGTCTTTGGCTACCTTGTTACATTGCTTCTAGCAATGTGCCTCCAAGTTGCCTCAGAATCACGCTTTCGAGGCTCACCATGGCCAGATACGGAGAACCAATCACCTCGAAACCATTATTAATACAAGCAAATACAATTATCTATGAAGTTCAGAAAACAGAAAGTATTTTAAAAGTAGATGGGGTAGCAAGAGAGTTAGAAATGCATTTATTCCACTTTCCCCATGCTCATTATCCCACCAAAGAGACAATTCTCTGTCACTAGCTGCCTGGTAAGTGGTGTGTATTTAACAACTTTGGTGCAAGGCAGCATCTCCTCTTATTACAGTGCACATGTGGGAAAAGGTCCTTCTCTGAAAGACAGATGTGTTGGTTTGAGCTAATTGGAGAATTTGAGTGAGAAATTAAACATACTGTGTCACTTCACCCAGTTTCACTGAGAGAGAAGAAAGAAGGTTGTTTTGAGAATGTTCCCAAAACATCCAGATAAGCCAGTGTGCTTGCACAGTTCAGTCGACTCTGGGTCCGCGCTGGCTTCAGCAGCTTCTTTCCTTTGTCTCTCTGCCTTTGAACTAATTCAGAGTTTAAATCACTAAAACGACTAATTTTTCCTCCTATCATTAATCTCCCTGATCTTCAGCTTATCTGCAGCATCATCAAGTGGAGAGATAAAGCTGGGGGAAAGGGGGGAAGGTGGTAGGGGGGTTTGGTTTCCCTCTCTTGGGGATTTTGGTCTCCAGGAGGGGTGTGGTGTCTGTATTTCTTTTTTACTGTATATTTCTGTAAATATCTGTTATATCTTGTAAATATTTGCTTGTATATTTGCATTGCTGTAAATATAAAGCTTCATTTATTAACTTCCAGTGTGTTTTTTCTGAGTTTTAGCCGGGGTTTCAAAAGGTGGGGGGGCAGGTCACTGCAAACCCACTACAACAGACATCTTTCATTGCTACATCTTTCAGTTGTGCCTGGATGTTCTTCAAAATTCAGGTCTCCCCTTACCCTACCTCTTCCTCCCACATACTCAATGGACAGCTGCAATATTGTCATCCAAACAGCTCTGACTGACTGGATGGCTCTGCACAAGCATCTGAAGTGTTCACATATACAGACTCTCGGATTCCAGACAGACTTGAACTTTCCCAGCCTGAATGGCCATGCAGCTCCTCACCAACCAGCCTTTGTCTCAATACATGGATAGACACTTTGCCCACGGGCAGGAAGCACTACTTAACTAGAATACCACAGGAGGTTTTTCAAGGGTTCACAGCTACTGCCAGTTAAAGGACCTCCCTCTTGGGCAGACTCCATCCAAAAGCTAAAGGAAGAACATTACTCCCCAACTCCAAGGGACATATTTGATTTATATAGTTTTATCAACTATGTACAATACAGGAATTCCAGCCTTTCTAATTATTACTAATGTACATTTTTCTCTCTGAGAGGCTATTTAATTTTGTCTGGTTTTATCTCCTCTAAATTACTAAGCTAACAGCTTCTCTGTATAAAAGAGCCTTGCCCTGAAAAAAACCCCACCCTGTTATTTAAAAGTATGTGAAATTCTGGACTTACATTATCAAAAAATATTGATTTGTCTTTTTGTTTGGGTTTTGGCTCCTAGATTTCAGGATGGTTTTTCATCCTATGTTGTTATGGGAACTGCTCTGCAAAAACAAAATGTTTATTGTGATGTTTCTAATTTGCCTTATTGCAATTTCAGCAAACGTTAAGCTCTGTATTTTTCAAATCTTTGCATTTCTGAGTACATAAATGAGCACTTTCCCTAGCTAATTGGAGCCTTTTTTCTTCCTCACAGGCTGTCTACAATCTCTTAAATGGTCCAAACAATTATGCGACGTTGCAAATGCAAGACATATTGGAGCTTTGAGTATTGATGTATTTGTCATGCGGCCTCCGAGGCAGCAGACATTTGTTTGTGTCATGTTTGGCTTAACAGTAGTGGCAAGGGGAAAATTGAGGAGAAGGAATAGAAATAATGGAGACATTTAACATTGATGTGTTTACAGTACAATCTGTACACATATTCACTGCAGAAGATTTGTGATGTGCCATTATCACTAAGATATTAAAGGCTGCATTTTAAAAATAAAACTTTTCAGTCAGTATGAAGGAAGAAAAAAACCTAAATTAATCTTCAGTGCACAGAGAACTTCCAGAGAGCCAGAAAGGGTAAAATCTGCTGAGGAGCTGATAGCGTCATTGAGAAAAAGTCAAAGTTTTACACCTCCTAACTGCTCTTTATTAGAAAATGATTTATTCAATATAAAATAGGTTTTTGAAATGATGAGATTAATCAACTTGTGAGCAGAGAAAGTACTGAAATAACTTCACCGCTGGCATAGCTAGTTGTCGGATCAGCTCTCCCTTTCATCGGCACTTGTTGTAACAGGCAGGGGGCTAACCCTCTCAGACATGGAGCTAATCAGTCCTTGAAAGTCACTTCATCCAGTGGAGTGGAATAATGTACTCTAGCCTCGTTTGTCCACCTCTCCCATTTGGAGCGATGTTATTTAGATTGTCCATTTTTGCCTCATCAACTTCCATTTCAAAGAATTATAATTTTTCTGGTGGTATCTTTTATCAGAACATCATGTTAAATGTACTGCCTCATACCATCCACTTTACAGCTGGCATTGTTAAGATCAGCCTGTGAATATATAGTAAGATAAAGCACAAGCAGCTGCATAGTTGGAAAGGCTATTCTTTAAGCTTGACGTTCTCAAAAAAAAAAAAAGTCCAGATAAGAAGTAAGATCATGATTAATGCCCAAGAAAAATATTTCTAGCAAAGAGTTAGCTCAATCAACCTACTGAACTGCAGGGTCCATTTACATCTGCTCTGCAGATGTCAGCAGCTTTCTGGGTGCACAAACTTGGCCTAGTTGAGGATGTCCCTGCTGACTGTGGGGAGAGATGGACTAGATGACCTTTGGAGGTCCTTTCCAGCCCAGATCATTCTATGATCCTACGATTCTATAACCTGCCCACCCTGCGCAAATGTGTTCTTTGTCTCATTTTGCAATGTTTGTTGCTGCCCTCCCTATCACAACTAACTGCTTGCCCTGTCTACAACTGGTTCTCCTCCTGAGTCTCATCTGAATCTAACTGAACCTGAATGAGATTTCCTGATCTGAAACAAGATCACTGTACGTGAAGAAGAAAAAGGCCAATGGGCAAGGACAAAATAATAAACTTATCTTCACTACTGAATTTTCCTTGCTGTCATTCAGCAATATCAGTAAATGAAATGATCACAAGGAAAGGTGTTTTATAAAAGAGGTACCTAGGCCTCGGATAGCCCCCTCAAGGAAATTCCCCAGCTTTCTATTTCTTGTTTAACTTATAAAAACAATTTCACTGGCACTTTGGGGCTTTGGGACTAAGTGTTGCCAAGCTCTTTAAAGTAGTTCCACAAATTTGAGCACCCCTAAGTCAGAAATATCAGTTTTCTTATAGCAGCCTTTCAGACTTTTTTAATGATGCATTGAATCCAATGAATTGCATATTAACAAGTGGAAATTGTCTGTTGCCAACTGTTCTAGTTGAACTTTCCTGAATGTTTCATTACTCTATTAACCATGATTTAAATTAATCAGAAAATCCAGGAAATTAATAAAAGTAAGACTAGACTAAACAGTGTTGACAATTTGATTACTCTACACACAAAATTCATCTATTCACTGAAATCATCATGGTGTGATAACTCCACTCTTCTGATTAAAATTATTTCATTTATGTAGGGAATGTGTTTTACTTTTGTTCTAACACTGACTGTTATTTGAAGCAATTCTTTTACTCCTGCCTGGAGGATATTGGTATCAAGAAGTGAATAGACATATTTTGAAATTTGTTCACCCAAATGAATGAATAAATTAAATAAAATTTAAAGATTAAATGCACCCAGATGCAACTTCTAATACAGCAACACCATGCAAGTCTCTGCTTTAAAACACTTTTTCCTAGCCATAGAATCATAGAATGGTTTAGGTTGGAAGGGACCTCAAAGATCATGCATGTATCCTTTGTGTCTGTGCAAGTGTGATGTGTCTGTTTCATGGCCACTGTAGGGTTTCCAGTGTCTCTAGCTGTCTCCCTGTCACTTCAAGTGACTTCCATTATCTACAAAATGAAACTCAATTTTATTTTGCACAAATGATTCTCACTTAAATATGAATAGCACCATAGGTTTAAGAGAGAACATAACTTTCTTTGAGCTGGGAAGAATGTGTCTTTCTGCCACAGAAGGGGGAATATTGATGCCAGCAGGATGCTTACAAGGGAGTGGCATGGGCCATAGGGTGTAAAAATCCTTGCTCAATTGGCTTTTTTTTTTTTTTTTTGTCAGTGTCACTGCTCTTATTTGTAATCACAGTGCATAATACACACATTTCCTGCCCAAACAGCTGAAGCAGAAATCTAGTTAATCTAGAAAGCAATGTCAATTCATTGTGTATATTTTTCTCTTTTGATTAAAGGGTTTCTTCTCTATCTCAAAAAAAAAAATTAGTCTTGTATTTAAAAATTGAGAGCTAAACTTAAAATAAAATAAATCCTTACCCCCATTTCCTGTAAAAGTGAAAACTTTCCATGCATTTTTGTTATAACAAACTGAGTTAGTTTTACGATACTTAATTAATTTAGTGTCATGACTTTCATCACAGCACATATAACACAAACCTGACATCAGCAACATAACAAGGTCTGACAGAATTTCCTACAGAGCTTCATCTTCTGCTCTTCCATCCAGGTAAGCATAACAAAAAGTGATTACGCTATGGTGAAGTGCAAACAAGGAGAAGGAAGAGAAGGAAAGGTAACCATGCTTGGCCACGTTGGTTGATTCCTGCTAGGAGTGGGTCCTGCTGCCACTGATCTGAATGGAGAAATGAGTTGTATTTCTTCCTAACCTACTCTGTCTAGTTACAATTGGTGTTACATGAAAGGCTAACTCAAGTCTTTTTCACTATAATGAGAGTAGTAATGAATAATGGTACTTGTGCGTGGTAAATTAGGCCCTTGCTGACAAAGATCCTTTTTACTCAGATGGTTACTTTCCTGAAATTCATAATAAATCTGAAATAATCTAGGTGGAACAGGATATGAGCTCAACTTCAGCAAATTAGTAGCTGTGGTGTTCAGCAGAAGTTAGTGGGTAATAATCAGCTTAATTAAATATATCTTAATAAACCAGAATTACAAAACTGGAGTAAATTAATTTAAATAGTTATGTCAGAGTCTTCACACTACAAACAACAATAATAAAAGAGACAGATAGCTGCAGATAATTAAACAGATCACTGTCAGATATGCTAAATGACCAGAGATTTATTTAGACACAGTTCATGTACAGTTTTGTTACAGTATTGCCAGATTTTCTTTTTGTGACTCTTGACTGCTACTGCTCGTCATTATTTTGTGCATTTCCTCCACAAGAGTAATCCCATTAAAATCATTAGTATTTCTGCATACAAGTCTGTAAGCAACATCTCACTGAATCACCTGCTTTCATGAAAGAATGATTTTGTGGGAATAACCAGTGCTTCAAAGGAAAGCAAAGGACCTTTCCACAACTCTTCTGTAAAATCTGTTTAAAAGCACTTTACATTCAGTATCTTGACAATTTCTGTCAGAGTACAGTATGTGGGATCTTACCTGATAAAAGTCTGTGGAAGCTGTTGACTGAAGTAAATCCCAATATTAGCTGAAATCAAACCTGAATGCATTACATATGCTCACA
Source organism: Psilopogon haemacephalus (assembly GCA_013396835.1). Classification (NCBI taxonomy): domain Eukaryota; kingdom Metazoa; phylum Chordata; class Aves; order Piciformes; family Megalaimidae; genus Psilopogon; species Psilopogon haemacephalus. The sequence continues at coordinate 533,278 of VWZI01006521.1, forward strand.
TTAATATTTGAAATCAGTTTAGCATGGTTTACAAGAAAGCATAGTTATCTTTTCCAAAACCCATATAGGCATCCTGAAACTTTGCTTTTGGAGGAGGAACACACATCAGGGCCCACTGACTGCACTATTGTTCCCTGCTCTTCTATGCTGCTTTCAGCATCCCAGGTGAACAGACACTATTCCTTTGCTGGTTTTGCTCATGGGTATCAAATCTTTCCTGCATCCTCTCCTATGACTCCCCATTCTAAATTTAAGAGTACTGTTTTTCAAATCCTCATACAGTTAAGGGTAGCTACACGCCCAGTTACCTACTAAGATACGTGCTCAGTGCTGAAGTTGGGGAAATGAAACGGCTGTTAGCATTTCCCTGCTGTCTAAGATTACAGTGCAATTGGAGCGATGTTTCTGAAAGACCAGTTCAGTACATTAGCTCTCAAAGATGAAAAAATACACTTTCATCATTGAAATTATTCACTTAAAGCAGCACTTCAGCAAAACATTGTCCACACTGACCTTGCAATTATATCGCATCTAGTGTGTACTGATGCACGTAGCATATGCTTTTCCACCTGTAATTGAGGCTATTAAGCAGAATGCAAAGCCTGAGCTCCACCCTCCATCTCTCAGATTACACAGAAGGTGTAAACTCAACAAAACATGTTGAGGGTGCTGTTGCTGAAGTTACACTACAAGGGCACACTGCCAGCCAGTAGAGACCCTGCCATTTCTGGTGTAAATTGCTAGTACTGCTTAGTAAAAAATCATCCTAAAATAAACTAATCTGGAAGAAAGAAATATACTATGATAGCACAATTCTCATTTTTATGTTCTAATTAGGTTAGAATTAGAATTTTAGATCAGATTACAATGTTTTCATCAATTATTTTAATAGTGCTCTTTGAGTTACTCCTTAGAAGAGATGATATTTCTCTGCTTCTCAGATTTAGATAATCATTTGCCCACAGACATTTCAGGATTTGGGAATTAATGTGTCAGGTGTATCTGGCTACTAAAAATCCCCACAAATCAGAACAATCACTTTAATTCACACACAAATATCTCTAATTTTTGTGGGTTGCTTTTTTTGTGATGCTTTGTGTTATTGTACACTGTTTGTCTCTGATTACTGATGCGCTGTGAGCTGAGCATACTGATAATCTAATTTGCTTCTGAAAATGTGGAAAATGTCTAAATCAGAAACATTCCTAGAGGCCCAGGGGAAAGAGTAATACAAGTAAAGCCACCTTGAGATCCTAATCTGGGGTAGCATTTCACATTGTTCTTGCCATATAAAGTAATTATGGCATCAGCTATTAGAAGATGCTGAATTAGAGTCTAGATGGCACCAAAAATCACTGTCATGAAGGACACGATAAGGTATTTGCATGTGAAAGGACTGTGAACAGTGTCTACAAAGAATCGTGAAATTACTACCATATTTATTATTATAATTTTGTATCATCACAGTCTCATTTCAGCATGACCTGTAAGAATAGATTAAATTAATGCCATTTTCTCTTCTTGTTAACATCTTTATCACAAGAGCAAGCTGTCACAATTTTAGTGTCTAAAATAGTCTGTGAATTACAGAGGGCAGGAGCTGAACCATTTCCCTTTTCTGTGCCTTGGTTGGCTCACCTCTCCCAGTTTACTCTTCCTTTATATCCTTCTATCCCATTAAAAAAAACCCCAAAACAACAAAAAACCCCAAAACAACAAAACAAAACAGGCTTCACTGTTTTAAAATTCAAGGTGAATTAAAAATGTAGGAAAAAAAGGAGAGGAGATTTGATTGGAGGCAAAGATTAGAAAGAATCATATTAGAAAATTAAAGTGAGCATATACACACTTGTCTTAAAGATAGATACATACACATGGGTGTAATAATTGCTGTCAAAATAACTTTATATCTCCAGCCATCCAGTCCCCCACAATGACCTGATGATAAGAGAAAGGTCTTCCTCTAGGACTTCACTGGCAATTTTCAGTAGTGAGTATTTTGGACAGTAAAAAGATCAAGACTGTTGCATGAAGATCATGTTGACTCTGCAATGTTGTCTTTCTATGTAATTGGGCTATGAAAAAATAGAGGTTATGGTTAGTAAATTTTGTTTTCTTTTTCATAGGATGATGGGATGTTAGGGGTTGGAAGGGACCTCCAACCTCCCCTGACAGAGCAGGATCATAATCTAGTGCAGGTCACACAGAAACACATCCAGACAGGTCGCAAAAGTCTCTAGAGAAGAGTCTCCACAACATCTCTGGGGAGCCTGTTCAAGTACTCCATGACCCTTACAGTAAAGAAGTTCTTCCTCATTTTGACATGGAACTTCCTGTGCTATAGTTTTCCCTTCCATCTCCTTTTTTCTTCACCAATTTCAAATAAAAGGACAGAAAAGCATAGATTGAACTATCACTAGGGAATTACCAGATAAAACATTGAGGCATTTTCTTGAGTATTATATATATTTTTTAAAATTGTTTTTTAAAAAAAGGGAGGGGAGGTGGGGGGGGGTGTTTGCAAAAAATCTGCTGAACAAACATTCTTTGACTTTGAAACTAGTCAGTGCCTATTTTCTCAAATATTTGCCTACTTGGTTTTAAGGGACTCCTCAGTAAGTGAATATTCTGTGAGATGCTGCTGTTTCTGGTTGAACTGTAATTATTGTCTGAGCTTTTATAGCACACTTATACATGTAGAAATTGGGTGTATGTCTCAGGTATAAGTTAAATGAGATGTCATTTTTAAGGAAAGTAGAAAGTGATTGGAGAAAGTAAAATGATGTGGTTTCAGTATCAGGTAAAAGAACACTGCAACCTTGCCCTTATGACTTACAAATCAATATTGCATCCATTTAAAGGTCTCTCAGGTGATACTGGTTGCTGAGTATTTAAAACACCCATTGATAAACACAGACATTAGCCTCAGTTCTCTGAATGATAACATCGATTCACTTTTGTACATTTCAGTAGGGGGGAGGGGAAAAAAAGACGTTTTAAGTTTGGAGGAATTGCTTCCTTCTTCACCTAAACAAGAAAGCCCTCTAGGATGCTGTCCTGTGTGATCTGCTTTAGGTGAGCCTGCTCTGGTCGGGGAAGACTAGATAATCTCCAGAGGTCCCTTCCAAACTATTCTGTGATTCTGTAATTCTGTGACACTGTGGTTTTCAGTGATGGCAATCAGAGGCTCTGCCATTCTAACCGCTATCTGCCATCTGGATTAGAAAGAACATCACAATTGAATATCAGTACAGCAGCTGAACGACAAAGCTAACACACCTGAGTGGCACAGAAAAATCGGTATTGGGCAACCTGCTGTTTCAGCTCAGCAACAAACAAAGCAGTGTGCAGAATTATTTCGAAGCATAATTCATGGGGTTCTGTCTTAGAGAAAAGTAAAACCAAACCCTGTGGAGTTTTAAAATAATCTCCACCTTGTCTTTAACATGCTGAGTATATTGACAGGTAGAGTGTACCTTCAGCAAGTCTGCTGGTAATACAAAACTAGGAGAAGTGGCTGACACAATGGAAGGTTGTGCTGCCATTCAGCAAGGTCTGGAGAGGGTAGAGAGCTGGGCAGAGAGGAACCTAACAAAGTTCAACAAGGGCAAATGCAAAGCCCTGCACCTGAGGAGAAATAATCCCATGCACCAGTACAGGTTAGGGGTTGAATTGCTGGAAAGCAGCTCTGTGGAGAAGGACTTGGGAATCCTGGTGTACAGAAAGTTAACCATGAACCAGGAATGTGTCCTCATGTCCAAGAAGGAAAATGGTATCCTGGGTTGCATTAACAAGAGTGTGGCCAGCAGGTCCAGTGAGATTCTTCTTCCTCTCCTATTCTGCCCTAGCAACAACACATCTGGATTCTACTTGTGGGTTCCCCTGTTCAAGAGAGGCAAGGAATGACTGGAGAGCATGAAGCAAACAACTACAAAGATGATGAGGGGACTGGAGCATCTCATAAGGAAAGGCTGGGGCTGAGAGACCTGAGATTGTTTGGTCTGGAGAAGACAAGACTGAGAGAAAAAATCAGAGAATCACAGAATGTCAGGGGTTGGAATGGACCTCGAAGGATTATCCAACCCCTCTGACAGAGCAGGATCACTGTAGTGGTTTAGCAGTTACCTGCCTCCCCCCCCCCACCCCAGCTTTTGAAATAACCCAGGCTAGACTCAGACCGGCTGAAAGCTGATAAATTAAGCTTTATATTTACAGCAATGCACAATATACAAGCAAACATTTACAATGCATAACAATATTTACAGATATATACAGTGAAAATGTAATACAGAAACACCACACCCCTCCTAGAGATCAAAATCCCAAAGATGGGTAACCAACCACTCCTACCACCTTTTGGTCAGGGGGATTAGCAGTAGCAAAGAAGTTAGTAGAATTATTAAGAATCAGCTACAAAAGGCAGAGACAAAGAAACCATGCCAGAGAAGCAGCCACAGCCCAGTGAGGTCTGAAACTGTCTGAACTATCTATGTTTGGGTTTCAATTCTTAAAACAATTTTTTTTTTCTTTCTCAGTAGAGCTCTGGGTGAAGTTACATAATGTGTTTTCCTCTCACAGCCAATAGTCTAATTTCTCACTCAAATTCTCCAATTAGTTCAAACCAGCACAATCACCTGCACCAGGATCATACAGGAAATTGTCCAGAAAGGTCTTGAATATCTCCAGAGAGGGACACTCCACAACCTCTCATAGTAGTCTGTTTCAGTGTTCAATGCTTATAAGTATCTAAAGTGTGCATTTCAAGAGGCTGGGGTTGGACTCTTTTCAGTGGTGCTCAGTGACAGGGTAACAGGCAATGAGCACAAATTGGAACACAGGAAGTTTCACCTGAGCATGGTGAAAAATGTCATTCCTGTGAGGGTGACGGAGCCCTGCAACAGAGTTTCCAGAGATGTTGTGGAGTCTTTTTCTCTGGAGATATTCAAAACCTGCCTGGATGCAATCCTGTACAACCTGTTCTAGGTGAGCTTGCTTTAGCAGGGAGGTTGGACTATATGATCTCCAGACATCCCTAATTTGTATTATGGTGTGTGTTTTCAGTTGTTTTTTAAAAATTATTTATATAAAAGTCTCCAAGGGGTATAACTGCTTACCAGTTTCCAGAAGGATTAGGAGAATAAAGCCTAATTTGATGTAGGTCATGTTGTTTTCAAATGATGGCTCTTCACCAGTACTAATTCCAGTTTCCATTGTATGTAAAGGATGATTACTTATTTAATGAAGAGACTTCACTGGAACAGAGTTTTGTCACAAGATAATGGTCTCATGCTGTTAAGTAAATGGGAAAGCATTTACTGTAAAATATATAGACTCTAATTGATGAGATTAGCTTGTACAAAGAGAAGACCCAGCAATGGGATGTGGGCAAATATAAGGAAATATATTATGAGAAAAGGAATATTTGCTTCTCCATAACAACAAAAATGGTAACACAAAGAAAGACTACTTTGCTGTATTTTCCTCCTCACAATATAGGCACATGTGAACAACTGGTTATGTCAGTGCAGGTTACATGCATCTGGGGGCGGGGGAAGAATTGCACTTAACATTCACTGCTACAGAACTGCAGGATTCAACCCTTCTGCCCTTGGATAAATACAAGAAGGGGTATTTCCTATGAGTTTCTGTGCCTCTTGGCTTAGGTACTGTCCACTTCTGAGTACTTGTTATGTTCCACATTCAGCATGTGCTCGCAGAGTGCCTCCAATTCTTCTTTAAGTTCCCCTATTTCTACTACAAATATAAGTTCATTTGCATATAGGAGCTTCCTAATATTCCTGAATGTGGTGTTAATACACGGCTATAAACCCGAAGTGTTAATCAGGACTAGTGAGACAAAAGATCTCCCTAAGGGGGGAATTGTCAGTTACATAATCAGAATACATTAAAATCTAGTAGACTGCATGTTTTTAATAAAAATGAGCAAAATGAAGGGCTGAATTTACAGCCAGCAGACAAAACTCCCTTAAAAACAAGCCTATTAATGCTTCCTGCAAGGTCAGATCAAGGGTGATGAAATGAGAATTGACCAAACACGGGAGCAATTCCCAGCTAAATAAAAAGCCACATATTCTTTTCTTCACTGACAACAGAAAATGAACATAGAGACAAGAAGGGTTGATCACTGATGCCAAAAATGTACTTTCCATTCTCTGAGCTTTCTAAAGTCTCTCCTTTTATCCACTTTCTATTTTTCATCATATTGCCATTCTCCCTTTTTTGTCAATGACCTTTCTTCAGCCCAACTCAGCTTCTGTCTAATGACCTGAAGAGGCCTTCTTCACAGGCTGGAAAGCTTTAGATTTAAGATCCCCCTCCTTCATTAGAGTGAAAAGTGAACAGCCTCTATGTGCTGGGTGTTAATGAATGTGAAGAAAGATTTTTTTTGTATGTGTTTTACACATTATGTTCTTGACTCCTTGAGGTGCTACAATAAATTGCTGCGCTTCATTTACAAGGAGTGATAACAGAAGCAAAATGAGGATCTGGCAGCAAATTACTTCTCAGTTCACCCTGGGTCAGGCTGCTGGGGCTAATGAGAAGAGGTGCTCTAATTTTAAACTCCTCCTCGACCAAGCTATTCTTGCATTAATGTTCACTGCTATAAATTGTAAAGTCAAATGAAGGAGCACTGTTGAAAATTAACCAGTATTTTTATCCTTTGAGTACCCAATAGAACATATTTTGGCTTCTAAGCCTGGTGGTTATCAAAGGCAGCACAGCTACACCAGCCACTCCTGCTCCTCCATGCACACATCACTGTTTCTGCCTTTTCTTTACAGGAGAGAAGGAAATGGTATGGGTTTCCAACCAGATTATAATTTAACTCAAAGAAAAAGGTGTTTGAAGTCAGCCTTTTTGTGTCCCCTTAACAGGACACTGCACACAGACATTAAAAGTCATGCAGAATGTCACTGTTCATTTAATACTGCTGCATGTTAAATGAATTCTAATTGTGTATATGGAAAGACTTGTAAATCACTGACCCATTTAGGTCTAGGAGCACTTTGTTGCTGTAAGCCCAGAGCAGGATTTGAGTAGTTAATGAGAAACCAGTGCAGCACCTGCTTCTCTCATGAAATATCTTCCTCAGCCTATATTTTGACAAATTAATGAAATACAATTTAAAAAGAAAAAGGGGGTGGGGGAGGGGACAACCAACCAACCAACCAAAACCTCCAAACAACAGCAACAACAAAAACACCAAACAAATACAAGAAACAAGCAAATGAAACTCTAAAACAAAATTATAGCCCAGGGTACATACTAGCAGAGTTATGCATCTTTGAAGAACATGGTTCCAGATTCTCATTACTGCTTTTTTTTTTTCCTTTTTTTATTGATAACCTGGCACTGACTGTACCATTAATATATTTAAAACACATATCAAAGGCATGGCATTCATTTGTTGTGTCACGTATCTGTCCTGGTACATTCTTCCACGAAATTGCTACATAACATACAAATTAACCACACTACCCTACTCTAATCATTGTAATCAGTTATGTTTTCATGTGTACATTACTAATATATAAGGTTGTTGTAGTTCTTGTGTGTGGTTTAATTGCTTGTTTTTGCATATCTTGTGTGATTGATGATGTTCTAGAAATCTTTTCCCCGAAAGGAGACTTTCTAAATTACTTTGTTTAGATGCTAATGATTGTATTTCATTAGTGGCCCTCTCATCCAGAATCATCTTTAAATGAATGAATATGCCATAATTAAAAATCTGAATTATGAATTACTTTGAAAGGAGACAACATTGTCCCGATTTCCCACTGCGACTCAGTGTTATTTCAATTATGTAAATATGTTTAATCATTCCCCTTTTGTTTTTCTAATTATTTAATATTAATGTTGCTTTACCCCTTTATTGCTACAAGAAGGGATATGGCATCTTAAATGAGAGTACTTAGACAAGTGATACACAGATGACTAGATTCAAGCAGACATTTACCAGAATGCATAACCCATTTCAAAAACAAACATGCTATTAACATTCATACTAATATAGCAACACTGGCAGTAATTGCACTTCATGCATGTTTTGTCTTTATAAACCTAATCCATTCACAATGTACAATCTCCAATCAATTTTCTTATCAAACTTAAAATCCATTTGTACAACTTTAAATTTCCCCGAAGCGCGGTTATGAAGTAATAAGAGTTCTCTGCTCACAGGCTTCACTATTTTTTAATTTTTTTTTGTTCAGTAGTTTAAAAAACAGACTTAAATTATAAGCATGTGGACATAAGATCTTGTTTTCTCACTGATGCAGCCAATTCTATTTTATAGGACCAGTAAATACTCTTTTTTCCCTCCAAGCCTGAGAAACATGCAAAAAATCAATACTCCTGAAAATTCATGCAGAGTACGCTGCCTTTACTGAAATTCACAACATCAAAGCACTGTAAAAGTAGTACCTGGAACATCATGAAATCCACATAAAGGGTTACACCTGGTACATAACTGAGCATGAGAATTATTAAATATTTATATGCAATGGGCTTTTTACATGAGGCTCTAACTAATTATATGTACCTAAATTATAGTCTAAAATGTAATAATTTGGCAATTGCTTTGAAGCATCCTGAGCTATAATTCCTAGAACTGCAGTATCTCACCCCTAAGAGTAGCAACACAAATTGAAAGTATTCTGTAAAATACCTTTGCTTGTAGATCATCTGAAACACAACCATAGGAGACAGAAAGAAAAGTGAGTTTTATACCAATACTCTTTAAAGACCACTGCAGCCCTGTGGGGGAAAAAATCAAAACAAAACAAAACAAAACAAAACAAAACAAAAAAAACCAACCCAGGAACCTGGTAGTGGAAGCTGTTTCAGTTTTCCTCAGCAACAGCCATAAAATGTGTTCAACACTTAAAAAAAAACCCCCAAACAACTTTATTTTTAATTCTAGGTTCCCAACAATCAGGGTACAAAAACGAAAAGTAAATGTGCGTGAGTATTACCATTAAAAATATTCTCCCCATTCCGGCTCCAATTTATTATTCTCAGTTTTGGAGGGGTTTTGTAGAAAGAATACTTCCAATTAACATTGCTTCTCTTCCAGCCTCTGAATTGCACTTGGATGATTAAATATAAATCCAGAACAAAACAATAAGAATTGGTAATGGCATGTGCTTTTAAACAAAACTTCTCAAAGGCAAGAGAAGAATGGTAATTTTCTATGGACTTCTCTGCACTGATCTAACCATGGTGGTGGACATTATTCAGCACACCATTCTTGCCAGTGGAACAAAGGTCTTGCCTGCAGACAGATTCGTACATTTTGAGAAGCAGACTCACACTCTGTTCAGTTCAGCAGGTTCTGTTACAGCAGGTATGTTTGTGTAGATTTGGTTTTTGCCAGTAACTTCTTTCACAGCCTTTTTTAGCAGCAATGGCATTTCCAATCAAAAATATGTCACAAGGCAACATCTGCAATTTTCCTTCCTTTTTTTTTTTTTTTAATTTTTGTGAGAGGCAATGTCTGTAACTAACTTTGGAGAACTAATGGAAGAAATCCCTTAGTATTTCTGTACATCACGTCTAATGAACTACCATTTCTACAGAGACCAATTTTTTTGAGAGAAGATGCTTAACAAAATAACCTTGAACAAAAGTCAGAGGAAGAGAGAAGGGAGAAAGAGATATCAAAACTTTTATGGGCTGGCACATTAAAAATAAAGAAAGCAAACAGCAAGAAAGCTTAGCCCACCAGCCTCCATTTTGTATGTTAAATTTTTCACAAGACAGTTTAATTACAAAAATTAGGAATGGTAATTGCTGCATATAAATGTAAAGTGTCTCTCTCAGCCCAGCACAAGGGATAAAAAAACCCCAACCAAATCCCAAACTATAATGCCACTCTCTGTTCTCAGGATTCTTAAGTATGCAAATAGTTTCCCCACTTAAGATCTCACAGACACAGATCTGGTCAAAGCAAATTACCCAAACAGTTTGCATTCATCAGAGAGGAAAAGAGATGATAAGGCAGACAGAGCCAATGAATGTAGACATTTCTAACAAAAGCCTGCCATTTTACAGAGCAGATTATCTTGTACTCTAATTCTCTAGTTATATAGGTAGCAGAAACTTATTTTCATATTATAAGATAATGTGAGGTGAAACGGCAGATAAAACCTAGCTTCACTGAAGTGTATGACAAGATTTCCATTTACATGAACAGAGTCATTTTGTTCCAGACAGTTGCCATGTGCCTTTTGATGAGTGTTTTTTGGTAAGAAAATACTGGTCCTTTAAGCCGAGTTCTTTCACATTCAATGTCATTTGTACATCCTACGTTCAGCATAGCCAAATGGAATCAATCACTTTAAAAAAAAAAAAAATCAGCTAGGGTTCAGTTGCAATCCAATTTAGTTTTATTAATATTAGTTTTCTGTTCCCCTTTCGAACATTTTAATTAAGATGGGCATAATGCATGGAGTTAGCCTGTGGAATGTTACCCTGCAAAATGTTTAAAACCCATTGATCATCTGATGAAATACAAGGGTACATAAAAGCTTACTCTTGGTATAAATGCTTTTAACCATACCTATCCCCAAAGCATCCCATGTGATTTTACTACAACTTTTTCCTTGTCAAGTCTCTTTGCTCAGAATTTAGGACCAGGCTTACGACAGAATCCAGACCCTAATAAAAAATTCAGGCAAATTTCAGGTGTTAAGGTCCAAAACTGCAATTAAAAATTATCCCTGCTCAGCAGCTGATACTGAGAGCACCTTGCTGATTTGAGGGCTCCCTGTATAATGAAAAAAAAACTTGCTGAACATCATAGTTCCTCATTCAGGTATTGGAATGGGTTGTCCAGGGAGATGGTTGAGTCACCAACTCTAGATGTGTGTAAAGGTCATTTGGATACGGTGCTTTCGGATATGGTTTAGGGTGAACCTTGTAGAATGGGGTTATCAGTTGGACTTTGGCAATCCTGAGGGTCTTTTCAACCTGAATGTTTCTGTGATTCTGTGATCTGTACATCTTGAGCACCCATGCTCTGCACAGCAGGGTGTCAACTACCCACCTCTGCCTGCCTGAGGAGTAGGAACAGTAAAGCCACCACCTGCTCTGGTTCAGGCAGTACATACCACTACCTACCACACGTCTGTAGTGGCCATTTTCAGTAGCTCCATGAATGCCACACTAAATGATGCTACAGTTGTCAGTTATCTTGGTGAGTCTAAGCAAACTTTCCAATGTACCTTGGATGAGGACAAATATTCATATTATTAGTAACTATATAAGTAATTTTAAATAGTATTAATAAAACTGGTTGTTACCAAAGCAAGGAAGATTAAAGAGTAAGACTAGCAAGTAATACGATTAACACAATACATGGAAGCTGAAAAAGCAGGTAAATCAATTTTAGTTACTGTTCTGGTTATGCTTCAGTCTTCTGGGTTTATGCAGAGACTACTACTGACCCATCTCAGGAAAATTCATTGCATTCCTTGTCCTCCCTGTAGCAGACAAAGAACAACTGATTGTCATCCTCTTCATAACCATCTGTGACATACTGAAAGAACTGTGTCTTGCTCCGTTTTGTGTTTTCCTTTGTTTAGCATAAACCAATCCAGACAATCAAGCTTGCCATACAGTTTAGCAAATAGCAGCTCTTTATTTTTATATGGCCTCTCTCTCTCTCTAGTAACCTGCTTTGTTCTGGAACTACCATGTCCAAAGCTGGACACAATACTCAACAGGAGTAACAACCTCTCACGTCCATGACCTGACACTCCTATTAACACCTGTCAGAACAACGTCTGCCTCTTTTCCTCCATGGATTCCTCCAAATAATTTCCAGTCCTACTGTTTTTTACTGTCTTTCCAAAACTATCACCTCTGAGGTCTCCCCTGATGCAATGGATAAAACTTGTCTGACTCCTGTAAATTTTTCTCAGATCAGTCTTGGATCAACCATTAGGGGAAAGAAAAACAAGAGAAAGCTCTATTTGTAATATCTAGTTTATTTCAGAACAAACAAATCAGTCCTGATCATAAGGAGTGACTGGCAGTGTCTCTAGTAAAAAGCACAGCCACTAGCAAAGCCCACTTTACTGCAAGCAGCATAAAAGCTGAACTGCATCACAAAGTTCTTCTCACCTCAATCTGAAATAGGAACTCAACATTAACATGCATACAAGAGGTTTTAGTACAGTCAGTTTTTAATTGCTTACAGCTTTTCCATCAGCTGCTGAGAATATTAAACCCATCAAAACAACAAAATCTTTAACCTGAACAACACAAAAGATCTAATTTAACTCCACTTAGCTCTGCAAAGCAAGTGCTTACACTACATCACCAAGATCATTCCGGAGATGTCCTTGTAATAGCTGGAAACACTTAAAGAAGCAGCATCAGAAACAGCTTCAGCTTTATTTTAAAGAAAGGAGATAGAGGAAATATTTCATTAACCAAAGTTGTCAGCTGGGGGAATTTAAAAGGTCCCAGGCCACAGCAGAAGGCAGGAGTCAAGGTAAGAGAGGGGACTATTGTCTCAGGCCTGGGGTAGTTTTTCTGTTCTCAGTGACCTGGGCACAGTGATGCTTACCTGGGTGTCAGGGAGTGGGGGAAATGAGACTTCACCTACACAAACTCCATTCCTGCCAGTATGATGAAGAAGACAGAGTCTGTCAGAAAAAAATAATTATTGTACATCCAGAATTGTTAGGCTCACCATTTCAGGTCATAAGAAATGCCTGCAAAGGTTGCTATCCACTTTCAGAACTGGACTCAGACCACCAAAATTAATTCTGTTTTTCCAATACAATGGCTGAACCGAAAACAGAGGGGAAATAGCTTCTTCCTGGTTTTTAAAAACTCCCCTTTCCTAGCCTACATCCAGGTTCAGCATCTTGGCTCTGAAATCAGCTTCAGAACAAGACATTGAATGATTTCCTTTTGAAAATATTAAAAGAATTTCAGCTTTGCTCCTAACTTCTTTTTTTGTCTGAGCTCATAACCAAACTTGACCTAATTTTATAAAGTTTTGATTCTTTTCCATTTTCAGCAACAGTAATATTCACCAAAGAAACACCAACCAGCCAAAAACCCCCTAAACCCCACACCACAATCTGTCTGGTTGCAACTGTAAGAAAAAAGATGGTTTTTGAGACAGGTTTGGGCAGACAGGATTTTTATATCTTAGCAAATCAACATGATAATGAATATTCCACCTAGAGATAAAGCAACCCTAGTTAAAACACCTAATTAAGAACATCCCCAAAGAAGAGATTTCTCCTGAAAGTAATTTATATTGTATAAACGGTGATTTCCATCAGCAGATTGTTCCAATGGAAAAGCCATACCTGTGCACATCTATTAATGTATGCATGTATGTATGTATGTATGTATCTTTCCAAACCTGATAAGCCAGTGTTTGGGATTTGCTGAATTGTTCCTTTTAAGTGGCAAAGTTTGTGATTTGAGTCAGGTATTTCTTTGCTACAACTCTTTCTTTTTATACACAAACAATGCACATTTTGTTCTGCTTTTCCAAGCAAAATAGTAACAGACAAGAAATGGTTTATCTGGGTACACTTCCAAGCTTGCCTTTTCAAACACGTACCCGCTCAAAAAAAAAATCCCAGTCTTGGCCGCTCCTCAGGGTCAATGCTGCTTTGAGTGCTCCTGTCTCTTGTGCTGCACCTCTTGCCTTTTTCTGCCAGAGCTCTAACATCCACCTACTGCCCTTGCTCCGTGTTACCAAACAATGATGATATCCATGCTCCCTCAAAAAAAAAAACAAACCAGAACTCATGACTTCCTTCTTTCAAAGATAGACTTTCTGCAATATTTCTGTTTTCTGCTTTGGACACAGACACCTCTTATTTTGTTGTTTGCTTTCACAAAGGAGCTTGACTGCATATTCTGCCCAGTCAAAATTAGGAGAGCCACTGTGCCAAATACATTTTCTATGACTGCCAAAGATAAAATTGCCAAGGACCTTAATACCACAGACCTGTTCATTGTCCAAGTGGAACACACAACAGAGATCTCAGGTACAACACTCATCCCCATTTAATTAACAATCTGTAGTTGCTTCTTGTATCAAATATCTTCTCCATGGTACTCTGCCTTGAATCACATTTTATCTTCTCAAGGAATCCATTAAAATAACTGATGATGCTGCACAGTTACTATGAAGCATTTTGGAAATCAGATATTCTAGTGCAAGGAAGATGAAAAGAGGTCCTGGAAGAGTGAAAACAGGAACAAGAAAGATGTAGCCTTAGGAACGCCCAGCACCCATCTAATGTTAGATGGAGAAGCTACGAGCCAGGGAGCTGGGTCTCTTTATTTTGGAGGAAACTGGGAGGTGACCTCAATAATGTTTTTAGATATGTGAAGGATAGTGTTGGGAGAATGCAACCAGGTTGTGTTTAGTGACATCTAGTGATAGGATAAGAGGCAATGGGTGTAAGCTGGAGCATAGGAGGTGCCATGTGAACATAGAGAATTTTTTTTTTCATTGAAAGTGTGACAGAGGCTGCCCAGAGAGGCTGTGGAGTCTCCTGCACTGGAGACATTCAAAACCCTCATAGACGCATTCTTTTGTGACTGATTTACTCTAGGTGATCCTGCTTTGGTAGTAGGGTTGGCCTAGATGATCATTCAAGGTCCTTTCCAACCCCTAACATTGTAAGTTTCTGTGACTGAAGTCAGCTGAGATGCTGAAGCAGCAAAACAAAAANTTCTTTTGTGTTTGTTCCTGTGATTGCAGATCACATATTATCTACTACTTATCTCAATAAGTGCCTTGGATAGTAACAGTATCTTCTTTCAACAGCTTCTTACCTATAAAAGGGAGAAGGAATAGGAAAAAGACCTTCTTTCTCCCCACCTTCATTGTGAATGCCACACCTATGCAGTGCTTAAAACTATAACCAACATGCAGGAGTTTTTATTCTGGAAACTGGTCTTTGTCTGCAGAGAAGGGAAAAAACATATGGGAGGTGTGGAGGCAGGTTATTGGTTCTACTCGGGGGAAGCACTGCCCCACTATCCTGATTACGAGAGACCAGATTTACAGAAAAATCACTTCCAGCAAACCCCCAAACCACCATATGAAATAGGAAATGCAAAGATCATATAGCAGCCTTCACAGAGCAAAGAGCAGATGTGATCTCATTAATCACTGATCTGATATTATGCAAATTAAGAAACATATTTGTCTTTTCTTCATTTCCATCTAGACATTGCTAACAAGCCCTGTTAATGCCAAATGAAAGACTCACCTGGGCTTGAGAGCATTTTGACAAAGACAATGCTTTCCAGTGGGCAGTAATGTCAAGAATGATACTGCCATTGGAAGAGGGCAGCTTGAAGGCCACAGCAATTTCTCTGCAAGCAGTGTTTTTTAAGAAGTCCTTCTTCTTGTCCTTCAGATTAGATGCCCTTTGCCACACATCCTGTGCCAGGGTATTGGGAACTACCTACAGATCACACGGAGATTTTGCTGTGGAGAAAGGGCCAAGTGTCACACCAGGCTTTACCAGCAGCTGGGCACCTAGGAAATTTTCAGGTTCAAACTCCAGTCACAGTAATGAAACCTGTTACTTTTCTCTCCAAGACAGTGTTTTTTCTGTATTTTGTTGGCAGTAACAGAATCTGGTTTGCTATCCAGCAGTAGTGCTGAGCTCAGGACAAAGCACAGAGCAGTAGCATTGCTGTAGGTGTTAAATCCATAGTCAAAGCTGCTCTTGCCCTGGCAATGTGCTGTGGATATCTTTGCCATTTCAGAAGAATTCCTAATTTACATTACTGACACTATTTCTTCTCTACATAGAATCATAGAATCATAGTTGGCTTGTTGTTTTGGGTTTTTTTTTTTTAATTTTTCCTGTTACAGAGAGATGTCCTATACATAAATAATATTCAAGTTTGACCACTAACCTGAGATCTGCACATCTGTGCTCTCCCTTCACCAGCATTAGAAACTGTATGGGCTAATTGGACTTTAAGGATAACATCACACTCAGCTAGTTGCAGTAAAATCCATACTATACAGAATCAGCTGGTTA
Source organism: Psilopogon haemacephalus (assembly GCA_013396835.1). Taxonomy (NCBI): domain Eukaryota; kingdom Metazoa; phylum Chordata; class Aves; order Piciformes; family Megalaimidae; genus Psilopogon; species Psilopogon haemacephalus. The sequence goes on from VWZI01006521.1 coordinate 549,345, forward strand.
AACTATAACAAAAGCAGTTAAACAAATCTGCACATTCCAGCCTTTGCAAGATACTCTTTGTACAAATCTACACTGTAGGTTACTTAAAGAACTTTCATAATGACAGTAGCATTATGAAAGGGGTAGCCTAGTAATAGTGTAATGTCCTTCAACCAAAGACAGCCTTTTTAGATGGTCGGAGAAATTTTATTAGGAGAGAATAATATGTTATATTTAAGAGAGAAAGCAAGTTTTGAAAACATTAAAAAAGTAAATATTGTTCCTCCTTTATGAAGATCACAGGATCACATAGGATCATAGGATGTTAGGGGTCAGAAGGGACCTCCAGCGATCATCAAGTCCAACAGCCCTGCCAAAGCAGGACCATAAAATCTAGCTCAGGTCATAGAGGAATGCATCCAGACAGGTATTGAAAGTCTCCAGAGAAGGAGACTCCACAACCTTTCTGGGCAGCCTGTTCTAGTGCTCCATGACCCTTACAGTAAAGAAGTTCCTCCTCATGTTAATGTACAGTACTACTGTGATAAGAATACATGGGAAAGCTCCCATGAAATATTTCGATAAAACATTTGCATGAAAAGCCAGCAATGTTATATAAACACTGATGATGATTACTAATTAATTAATATTATTTGTATTACATCCATATTTGAACACTAATTAAGAAGAGAGTTCTACTGAGTTTAGTGCTGTACAAATGTGTGAGGAGTGAGGCTTCATCTCCCCAGTGAGTCTGCAATCCAAACAGCAAACATAAAGCAGATGTCACTTACCCAAGGGCGCATAGTAAGTGGTTGTCAGAACTGCAGGAAAAAGAAATGACAAAAGAAAACCCATCCCAAAATGGTCTTAGAGCAATCAGACCACATCGACTCTATTCAAATCACTAAGCATCTAAGTCTGCACAGCTCTGTTTACACTTCGTTCTCATCCTTCTCCTTGTGCATGTCCCTGTGGCTCTATAGTCAGTTGAACCATCTGAGCATAATCAGATATTCTGAAAGGGACAGATATTCCATATATCTCACATAGTGGTTCAAGACTTATTGGAATATTCTAATAATAGAAATTAGATCATTGGTTGTAAAAGAATAATAATGATAAAGTCTTATCATTCATTGCTTTGCTAAAAGGGATTAAAAAAAAAACAAACCATAAATAATTCGTGCTTCTTTGTTTCTGGGCACTGGCTCTCTTCACTTCTCTCTCTAATCTCTTCCACTAGCCTTGGCTAACCAGATAACACATAAGCCTTGCTGTTTTTTTTCTATCTGGGTGGAGACAGAGGGTGGCAGGGGTCCTTTCTGGACTTTCTTTGTCCAGGGAGAAGTTTGGATTTCTGTATTATTTCTAAATTGTACATAACTGTAAATATATATTTGTATATATGCTTGTAAATTTAGGTTTGCTGTAAGTATAGCTTTTTTTCTTACTTCCAAGCCATCTGAGCTGGTTTGGTAAATTTTAATTAGGGCAGGAAATGTTCCTAACCCACTGCCTCTCAACATAAACTAGAAATCTATCCTTTCCCATGCTACATGTATTTTATCTAGGATAATACAACATGTAGAAACACAAACCAAAGTGAAACAAAACCAAAGAGGTCAAGTCAAGGACCCAGGAAGTCAGAAAAAAAAGTATCAAGGGATGAGATGGCTAAAGATACCTCAAGCAGAAGAGAGCAGCCTTGCACTGACATTCAGAGGAAGACAAAAAGGTGTTCTCACAAAAGGAAGTTCCCAGTACCAAGGAGACGACAGTGCTCCTGCCACAAAGATGGGTGACCTGCCTGGTGAATGTGGGGAAGGCTGTGGATGTTGGGACTCTTCAGCCTGGAGAAGAGAAGGCTTCAAGGAGACCTTATAGTAGCCTTCCAGTATCTGAAAGGGGCCTACAGGAAGGCTGGGGAGGGACTATTTACAAGGTCTTGTAATGACAGGACAAGGGGTAATGGGTTTAAACTGGAAGAGGGGAACTTTAATCTAGATGTTAGGAAGAAGTTCTTTACAGTGAGGGTGGTGAGACACTGGAACAGGTTGTCCAGGGAGGTTGTAGATGCTCCCTTCCTGGATGTGTTCAAAGACAGGCTGGATGAGGCCTTGGGTGACCTGTCCTAGAGGGAGGTGTCCCTGCCTATGGTGGGAAGTTAGAACTGGATGATCTTTGAGGTCTCTTCCAACCTAAACCATTCTATGATTCCATGTAGTCTACCTGAACTTCAGCAAACTCTTTGACATCATCTGCCACAACAAGTTCCTCGCAAAGCTGGCAGCTCGTGGCTTGGACAGATTCACTCTGAAATGAGTCAAGAACTGGCTGGAGAGCTGGGCCCAGAGCATGGTGGTGAATGGTGCCACATCCAGTTGGTGACCAGTCATGAGTGGTGTGCCCCAGGGATCAGTGCTGGGCCCCATCCTGTTTAGTATCTTTATTGATGATCTGGATCAGGGGATTGAGTCCATCATCAGTAAGTTTGCAGATGACACCATGTTAAGAGCAGGTGTCAATCTGTTGGAGAGTAGGAGGGCCCTGCAGAGGGACCTTGACAGGCTGGATGGGTGGGCAGAGGCCGATGGGATGAGATTTAACAAGGCTAAGTGCAGGGTTCTACACTTTGGCTACAACAACCCCAGGCAGCGCTACAGGCTGGGGACAGAGTGGCTGGAGAGCAGCCAGGCAGACAGGGACATGAGGGTGCTGGCTGAACATGAGCCAGAAGTGTGCCCAGGTGCCAGGATTGCCAATGGCATCCTGGCCTGTATGAGGAATAGTGTGACCAGCAGGACCAGGGAGGTGATTCTTCCCCTATACTCAGCACAGGTCAGGCCATACCTTGAGTACTGTGTCCAGTTCTGGGCCCCTCAATTCAAGAGAAATGTTGAGGTACTGGAATATGTCCAGAGAAAGGCAACAAAGCTGGTGAGGGGCCTGGAGCACAGCCCTGTGAGGAGAGGCTGAGGGAGCTGGGGTTGTCTAGCCTGGAGAAGAGGAGGCTCAGGGGTGACCTCATTGCTGTCTACAACTACCTGAAAGGAGGTTGTAGCCATGTGGGGGTTGGTCTCTTTCCCCAGGCAACCAGCAACAGAACAAGAGGACACAGTCTCAAGTTGTGCTGGGGGAGATTTAGGCTGAATGTTAGGAACAAATTCTTCACAGAGAGTGATTTGCCATTGGAATGGGCTGTCCAGGGAGGTGGTGGAGTCACTGTTCCTGGAGGTGTTCAAGAAAAGACTGGATGGGCCATGGTCTAGTTGATTGGATAGGGCTGGGCAATAGGTTGGACTGGATGATCTTGGAGGTCTCTTCCAGCCTGGCTGATTCTCTGATTCTATGATAGTAACAAAAGGCAAGACCAGCTGGCCTCAAAAACAGGCTGAACATCCAATAGTAAGTAGAAAGAGGTACCTCTTTCTCAGAGTTTTGGTAATGGAGTAATAGAATAAGATAGGCTCAGAGTAATAAAATAAGTAATAGATGGAGTAATACAATAAGATAAGCTGAATTCTCAAAAAAATATCAACCATTCTATGCTATTTTATCTAGTCCAACAGAGAGCTTTTCTCAGGTTGTGGAACCTTCCCACTGAGTCAGTGGTAGCTGGTGGTACCAGCTGCTGCATCCCACTCACCCAGAAGGATTTGTTGGCTTTGCAGCTCCCAGGTAATTAGCACATAGTATCAGCAGTGTGCAGCCAGAGCAGAGCACACCACAACCTTTAGCAGTTATTTCCATACATTTCTCTACTTTTTAGTAGAAGAGGACAGCAAAGAATACTTGACAGAGAATGGCAGAGGGGAAGACCAAACGCTTTCACTGGAGAGGTCCCTGAAGACTGGAAGCTGGCCAATGTGGTGCCCATCCACAGGAAGAGTCAGAAGGAGGACTCAGGAAATTACAGACCTGTCAGCCTGACCTCATGGCTATGCAAGATAATGGAAAATATCATCCTGAGTGAAATCACAGGGCACCTACAGGATGGCCAAGGGGGTCAGACCCAGCCAGCACAGATTTAGAAGGGGCAGGTCCTGCTTGAACAACCTCATCTCTTTTTATGACCAGATGACCTGCCTGGTGGACATGGGGAAAGCTGTGGATGTAGTCTGCCTGGACTTCAGCAAGGCCTTTGACACTGTCTGCCATAGAAAACTCCTGACCAAGCTGGCAGCCCATGGCTTGGACAGGGACACTCTGTGCTGGGTTAGGTTAGTAACTGGCTGGATGGCCAGACCCAGAGAGTGGTGGTGAATGGAGCCACATCCAGTTGGCAGCCAGCCATGAGTGGTGTGCCCCAGGGATCAGTGCTGGGCTCAGTCCTGTTTAATATCTTCACTGATGGTGGTTGAGGGGATTGAGTCCTCCATCAGTAAGTTTGCAGACAACACTAAATTGGGAGCAAGTGTCGAACTGTTAGAGGGTAGGAGGGCTCTACAGAGGGACCTGGACAGGCTGGAGAGATGGGCACAGTCCAACGCCATGAGTTTTAAGTCCAAGTGCTGGGTTTTGCACTTTGGTCACTACAACCCTATGCAGCACTACAGGCTGGGGGCAGAGTGTCTGCAGAGCAGCCAGGCAGAGAGGGACCTGTGGGTGCTGATAGATAGTAGGCTGAACATGAGCCAGAAGTGTGCCTAAGTGGCCAAGAAGGCCAATGGCATCCTGGCATGTATCAGGAATAGTGTGACCAGCAGGACCAGGGAAGTTCTTCTGCCCCTGTACACAATACTGGTTAGGCCACACCTTGACTACTGTGTCCAGTTCTGGGCCCCTCAAGTTCAGAAAGATGTTGAGGTGCTTGAACAAGTCCAGAGAAGGGCAACAAGGCTGGTGAGGGGGCTGGAGCACAGCCCTACAGGGAGTGGCTGAGGGAGCTGGGGTTGTTCAGCCTGGAGAAGAGGAGGATCAGGGGAGACCTTATTGCTCTCTACAGCTATCTGAAAGGAGGTTGTAGCCAGGTGGGGTTGGCCTCTTTTCCCACGCAACCAGTGACAGAACAAGAGGGCACAGTCTCAAGCTATGCCAGGGCAGAATTAGGCTGGATGTTAGGAAGAAGTTCTTCACAGCAAGAGTGACTGGCATTGGAATGGGATGCCCAGGAAGGGGGTGGAGTCATCATTCTTGGAGGTGTTTAAAAGGAGGCTGGATGAGGCACTGTAACAGAGGGGTAATTAATTGATGTGAGATGGTATTTTTTCCAAAATTACTATCATTTATTAATTTTCAATATTTAGAAGTCTCAGGTTCTCTTGCAATGGTCATGGAAACACTATAGAGATGACAACATTGGATCTAGAACGTATAGAAATAACTAGCAATATATAAACATTTAAACCCAATTGAACTGGAATCTGTGTCCCCCATCCAGGGCTCCTTGTCATGGCAGGTATAGGCAAGATGTCTTGCAATGTGCAGTCCTGGCATGGATGTCATGCTGGCTATCCAGTCCTATCACATGGAAGTGTTTAAAGCCTGTTCCTGGTAAACTTGAGGCGGGCAGTTTCCAAGCAGTTCAGGATGCAATAAGGGAGTGAGGCAGAACTCTGCCAGAAGCAGAGAGAAATAGCAGCAGCAGCAAGCAGCAAGCAAACAAGCACAAATCATAGAATCATAGAATAGTTTAGGTTGGAAGATATACAAGATATACAACAAATACAACAGCAGAGCACATTGTGTTACCTGCTCATCTCTTTTTATCAATGTAGGCTGAGACTAATGGGCCTTTGGACACAGAATAGCCAATCAGAATGGCAGCTAGGCAAGCTTGACCATATTAGGTGAAGCCATAGGCTTGCTTTACCCAAATTTGGGAAATATATATGCCTTGAACCAGGCAGGCACAAAACAAATGTAGGTGCCTTGTATACCACAGAATGTAAATAGAAGCAAAACAAGTCCAGCCAAACCAGGGTCCTTAGACTCCATGGCTCCAGGTTCTTTTTTCTCTTTCCTGTGGTTGCTTCTCCCCACAATGGAATGAGGGAGAGCAGAAGAACATGTCTGGGTAGGCTGGGACATGTATAAGCCTATTTTGGCCCATTCAGGCCTACCACAACATGCACTTAGTGCCATGGTTTAGCTAATTAGAAGGGTTAGGTGATAGGTTAGACTCAACGATTTCATAAGTCTGGGATGAAAGGAAGCAACATGTGTAACTGCACTTTCCCTAGAGCAATTTTTTCAGTTTCAAGTAAGTTAAATACTTTTTGTCAAATACAGAATATTCACATTTGGAATTGTCATTGTGACTTGTGTTGCCACTCACCACTGAAGATGAGGCTTCACAGGCTGAGTAGGTGCTTTCCCTTCCAGCTGAAATGTCCATCAATTCTGCCCTTGATAATACATGCCCTAGAAAAGTTAGCCAGACACAGGAGTCAAGTTCAGAGAGAAAAGTGGACAAACAAGCCACAGTTTCCAGATGGGAATCTCTGGATACATTATTTTGTTAGTAAGCCCATCAAAACTACAACTGGTCCAATTGTTACAATTTGGTCCAATCCAAAGTACAATACTCTATTTTAAAGTTTTGTTTCAACTCCAGCCTCAATAAATTCTTCCACCAAAAAGGCAGTACTTCAGATCCCTGGGTTTTGACATGTTCAGGTTTTCCAAGAAATCCCAGCGTTTTTAAGGAATGCACATATTATAAATAGGGAAAAAAGAACCAAAACAAACATAATTTTATCATTGACTATCTTATCTGATGTTTAATAATGGTTCCAGACAAACATTTGCAACCAGCCTTGTAAAGAATATTTATTTTCACTCACTGTTACCCACACTGGTTTATATTTGCACCTGCTTGCAGAATTCATGGACCAGTCTCTGCAATTTCATTTAGAGACATTTCGAATATAAAAGAGAAACCCCAAGAAAGAGAACTTCTTTCTTCCATTCCCTCCCTTCCTGCTGAAACACACCTGACTCATCTCAGAAATCTTTTTTACAAAACGATCGTTTAATAAGTTGCAATCAATCCCAACAGCAGCTTTATTGCACAGTTACAGCCAAGCTCTACTTAGGATCAGATCAAGGGATAAGAAAAAGGTAATTTTCTGTCACCTTTGTTATCCATCCACAGCTCTCACACAGTAAAAAGCAAGGAGCTACCTCAGTCATCAGGACAATTTAGAGAAGTTTTTTCTGAATTACTTGTCTGCAGCAAGCCTCAGAAGGCTGTCCCATCAATGACAGGCAACCAAAGCAAAGCAGCCATCTGAGCTCACCTTTCCCCATTGCAGCATGTCAAATGCAGAAGGAAGTAGGGAAAGACAAGACCCACACAAGATTACCACAGCTGAGACCAGAAATGTTATAAAATCCTGTAGAAAGGGTCAAAGATGTGCCCGAAACTCCAAATATCAAAGTTCTGTTTCTCTCTGTAATGGGCTATATATAGGGAAACAGGTACCTGCAGGTTCAGTACTGAAATTTTCTGTGGAACCAGAGATGCCCCCAAGCCCCCTCATGACATTACTCTGTTTTCATGATTTTCAGCCTATGTTGGGATCTCTGTGTTTCCTCCTTGCTGTTCCTAGTAACAGGACATTCTCCTGTTTATTCACGACCTCAGCTAACAGTGGAAACTTCTTACGAGATCTCAAGACAGCATGAGGGGACAGCACTAGAACAACGAAGCAGCCACTAGCACTTGCTCTAAAGAGCTCAGCAGAGCTGCAGATCACAGCGCACTAGGGAGATGTCAAAACTTAGCAACCGCAGGTAGGGCTGATGGTGTCCACAGCCAGAAATATGTTTCAAAGCTCAAGAAAGCTGTAATTCAAACACTTTGCAAACATCTCAGTGGTCCCACAGACATTATGCTTATTGTGTTGGTTTGAGCTAATTGGAGAATTTGAATGAGAAATTAGACTATTGGCTGAGAGAGATAAACACAGTGTGTCACTTCACCGAGTTTTACTGAGGAAAGAAAAAAAAGTTGTTTTAAGAACTGTTCTCAAAACAACCAGATTAGCAGTTTGCTTCTGTCTGTGCTGGCGGCGGCTGCTTCTCTGGCATGATCTCCTTTGTCTCTGTCTTGGTAGCTAATTCAGAGTAAAATTACTAACTCCTTCCTGCCACTAATCTCTCTGGCCCATCTACTTCACCTTATCTGCAGCATCAACAGGTGGTGAGATAAGGCTGGGGAAGGGGGAAAAGGTGGTAGGGAGGTTTGGTTACCCTCTCTTGGGGATTTTGGTCTCTGGGAGGGCTGTGGTGTCTGTATTACCTCTTCACTGTATATATCTGTAAATATCTGTTATATCTTGTAAATATTTGCTTGTATATTGTGCATTGCTGTAAATATAAAGCTTCATTTATAAACTTCCAGTGTTTTTCTGAGATTTAGCCAGGGTTTATAAAGGTGGGGGGGCAGGTAACTGCAAACCCACTACACCTATAAATGACAGCAGAAGCAGGGAAGATTTCCTCTGAATCTATGTGGTGAGTGCTCTGATAAACAGCAGTGCTCAACATGACAATTCTGGTAGGAGCTGTTGAGCGATACTGTACCTGTAACAGACGAAATTGCTTGTAACATATGCACAATTTAATTAATTTAAATTCCAAGAAAATGTATTATCTAGTTCATAATCTAAATTCAATTCTGTATACTAATCAAACCTTAATTCATCAAACAATACTTCACAAAAGAGCCAAGGAGTAGAGACAGGCACTTTAGGTGTGGTTTTAGGCAATTGGCCTTCTTTATCATAACCTGGGATTTTGCAAACATTATTTCATCTTCATTGTTCCTGAAGCTTTCCTTCTCCATGAAGGTTTGATCCTTTTTTCCAAGCCTCTTCAGCTGCAGAAAGCTTTGGTTTGCTTTCCAGTTCAGGTTCCTGTCTGCCACTTCTAATCCTCATTATCATCCTTGCCAGTTAGTCATCTGATCTCTTTGATCCTTTGAAGCCAGCCTTGAACTCTTTTTTTATTCAGATTAGAATTCAGTGTCGAGAAGTAATGTTTTCTTTTCCCTGTGGTTTTGCAGCCTTTAGATTGCTTAAGCTTATTTTCTTCTTTCCAAGTTTTCAATTGCTTCACCTGCATTTTCTGTGTGTAGGCCACGTTTCTGCCCTACACACAGCATTTGTGACAACAGTTGTCAGCCTCCGCTGGCACAATTGACTGATGAGCACCTTCTGTTTCTTCTCTCCCCTGTGGGTTAGACAATACAGACAGCTGGTATAAAACACAGTAAGTTACCCAACTGTAACAGGAATTCCTTTAACTCTCAGAGGACTGTAGGTGCATAGGATAATGATATATTTCCAGGGCTTGCCTTTGCTGAGATGGGCAATGCCTCCTGAGGGTCTCTGCTGTCATAGAGGAAGTTCCTGGAAAACCTTTCAATACTTATGTTGGCATGGGTAAGAGTCCAGTCTGCCTGGAGCACTTCAAAGAATCACCTCTGCTATGAAGACAGACTGAGGGAGCTGGGATTGTTCAGTGGAGAAGAGGAGGCTCCAGGGAGACCTTAATAGCAGCCTCCAGTCATAGAATCATAGAATGGTTTAGGTTGGAAGAGACCTCAAGGATCATCCAGTTCCAACCCCCCACCATAGGCAGGGGCACCCACCACTAGATCAGGATGCTCAAGACCTCATCCAGCCTGGCCTTGAACACCTCCAGGGAAGGAGCAGCCACAACCTCCCTGGGCAACCTGTTCCAGTGTCTTGCCACCCTCACTGTGAAGAACTTCCTCCTAACATCCTGTTTAAATCTCTCCTCTGCCAGTTTGAACCCATTCCCCCTCGTCCTGTCATTACAAGACCTTGTGAACAGTCCCTTCTCAGCCTTCCTGTAGACCCCCTTCAGATACTGGAAGGTTACTATAAGGTCTCCTTGAAGTCTTCTTGTCTCCAGGCTGCAAAGCCCCAACTGTTTCAGCCTGTCCTCATAGCAGAGGTGCTCCAGCCCTCTCATCATATTCGTGGCCCTCCTCTGGACTCTCTCCAGCAGTTCCACATCCTTCTTTTGCTGGGGGCTCCAGAACTGCACACAGTACTCTAGGTGGGGTCTGACGAGAGCAGAGTAAAGGGGGAGAATCACCTCCCTTGCCCTGCTGGCAATGCTTCTCTTAATGTAGCCCAGGACACAGTTGGCTGTCTGGGCTGAATGTGCACACTGTTGACTCATGTTGAGCTTCTCATCTACCCAGACTCCCAGGTCCTTTTCCTCAGGGCTGCTCTCCAGTCACTCACCACCCAAGGGGTGGTCCCTGAAGGGGGCCTGAAAGAAGGATGGAGAGACTGTTTAAAAAGGCCTGTGAGGCAATGGCTTCAAACTAGAGGAGAGCAGATTTAGATTGGACGTTAGGAACGGGTTCTTTACTATATGGGTGGTGGAACACTGGAGCAGGTTGCCCAGGGAGATGGCTGAGACCCCATGCCTGGAGATATTCAAGGTGAGGCTTGACAGGGCTCTGGTCAACCTCATCTAATTGAGGATATCCCTGCTGACTACAGAAGGGGCTGGACTAGATGACCTTTGGAGGTCCCTTCCAGCCAGGGTCATTCTATGATTCTATCATTCACAATATAAATGGTTGTCCTGTATCTGTGTCAAAACAGATCTACTGCAGGTGACTGACAAATGCTATTCTTTTGGCGAATGTAAAAGAGGATGGTGCTTGGCTTTAGCATACATCACCTGGCTGAATATGCCAGTAGACAGTACTGACAAATTCCTTGTTGCACAACAACATCTGCAGTATCAGTCCAGTGAAATCCAACAGAACTTTCCAGAAAGAGGGAAGAAGGCTTTTCAATTGAAACCAATAAAAAACAAACCATTGAGTGTGGTTGATGAGGCTTATGAAGTGACAGAACTGTCACAAACGTAAGGGTTAACTGTTAATCTATTGCAGAGGACACTGTTGGATAAGGTCTTAAATCCTCTACTTGGAGGAATTGTTTTATTGATATGGACAGATACATCGGGAGTAGTACCAAAGTTTCCTTCCCATCCATCACCAAGCAGTGTATTCTGTACCTCCACGCAAGGGGCAAGAGAGGAAGCTTTGAGTCTTTAATTTCAGAGCAATACAATGTTCTTAGTCCTATTTTTTAAAAATCCCACAAAAATTTTTGAACTATGCTTATTTTCCACCAGAAAATAAGCACACTTCAGTGTCATGTGCTATGGTATGGTAGTCTAATGATACCAGCACAGCAGTTGCTAGAACAGCATTTTTAAAATACTGAGATGATTAAGGTTGTTAAGCCAAGAATACCCACTTTTTTTTCATTCTCAGGCAGAAAACAAGAACTTTTCTGTGGCCTGAATTTCTCTGGTTTGGGCAGACCAAAAGTTCAGAGTTTGGCATAGAAGCCATCATGTACACAAAACACTGAATCCTCTTGGACAAAGCTGACAGATATAGCCTTTAAAACCCTCAACATCTCAAATAAGAGAAGAAAAAAACTCTTCACACCTTTGTAGAAAGGGTTTACAGTTCCCAAAAAGGATGAGTTGAGCAGTCATCAAGTTGCATCTTAAAAGTGCTGAGAAAGAGATGTGCATTCTGCATTCTTTATAGCCTCACATGAAGGTATGAAAGTCAGGAATTATACACATGCACTTGAAAGACTCTGCTCTTTAGAAGTTTCAGCTCTCAGACTCAGCCTACGAGTGCCTCTGGATCCACACTGGTAAGTACTTAAAGAAGACAATACATTCATCAAAGCAGAAAACAGAGTCCAAAACCATTTCACACTAGACAAGCTTAAATTGGCCACAAAACAATAAATATTCCTGCTTAAAACACTGTTGGCAAATGTTAAGGACTACCAAGTTACAAAGTTATCTTAACCACAGCTAGCAAAGAAGCAAAAGGCCAAGGAATCATTGTAGGAGCCCTTCAGAATGAACATTTTCTCTTGAAGGATGAATCACCTGTTTGTCCAACCCCAATATAACCTCCCATCCAGGCTCTTTTTGTCCCATACATCTGGAAAAGGCTGGAGCATTGGTGTTGACTCCGTAGCCTCTTTGCTCTGATATTCTGAACAGCAATGAAAGTAAGTACTGATTCATTACAGCTTTCACAAGACACTGCAGATACAAACCATGACTGGGAAAGAGCTGGTGTGTCAAGTTTTCTTAGGTAACACCACAAGGGGAGGTGATCTTTTTTTTCTCTTGGTCTTATCTATTGAGCATTAACATCTTCCCTAGCTCCCTAAGCTGCAGAGTTTTTTCCCCTAAGCCTCTTTCTCTTACAAATACATTTTATGCATTTCCTACTTGTATAGCCCTACTGAACCATTTGTTGCCATGGTTTCCTTAAATATTTCCATGCCTGTTCTCTCCTGTTTTCCACAATATATAACCCAAAACTTTTGTCAGACGGGATTCCAATTACTGAAATAAGTCCATCTAAGTTAACCAGAGACCTTTGTCATTAACTGTACAATATTTGTATTTTATGTTTTGACTTAGTTATTTTCCTAGACTTAATTGCAAACAGGTTTTGGTCTCCCAGAGCACTTCTTGACTGCAACTCATGAACAGCACAAAATAAGAAAGACACATGAAGAGTAAATCTTACAAACAGAAAAGACAGGCTCATTGAATTCCTAAAATTCAGAGTTTTGTACAACATGTCTATGATCTTCCAGCTCCCTGTGCTATCTTCCACCTCTTCTGAGACTATCACACTGCTTAACAAAAGTGCTTTCCCCAGATGACAATCTGTGCCTAAAATCTATTAATTTAAAGAGTCAAAAATGAAGTTGAATAGGAAAAAAGGAGGAAAGTTCATGTTGCTTTACTTCTGTCTATTCAACTATACTCAGGTTTCCATGCTAATTGGTACAGGACCAGCAGGAACACAGATATTCATGCGTACATGCCACTAGCTCCTTCTTTAATAATCCAGTAATAATTCTTAAAACAAAAACAATAAGCAAACAAACCAAAACAAACAAAACACACACGAAAAAAAACCACCCAAATTTATTTGGCTCATATTATAAGCAGTAGTTGCTTCAGATGAGCTAAAAAGAGACCATGAAAACACCTTGAGCAGTAACATCTTGGGCAGGAAATCGCACTGTACAGGCAATGACATCTTCTTTAACAGTGACCACAGGAAAATAATGAATTTATGTTTTAATTGAACACAAGAAGTGCCGCATGACCAATGGGAGGAACAGAGTGTGCGAAGGTGCTGCCCTGGCGACTGCACCGCGTCCCTCTGGCTTAGCCTTGCCCCTCCTTTTCCTCTCTGCATTTCTCAGCTAGGAATCACCAGCGCTCTGAGCTTAACTTAGACGCATGTTCCATTTTCAGCCTCATCCTCTCACTGTCAAATCACTCCTCCACATCGGTAAGTGCGCCGCTATTTCGTAAGGGAAAAACGGGTGCAAAGTGGCGGGCGCACAGAAGAAAGCCGAGTTTTGTAAAGCACGCTGCTCGGAGCGCAGTGCAGGGCCGGAGCAAACGGCGGAAGCGTACATTGGGAATTGCTAAAGTCGAGAGGCATCTGGGCTATATCGCGGAGCGGCAGGGGAGCGGCGCTGCCCCCCCAGCCAAGCTCCNTGTGCAAGGGCGCCATCTGGCGGCCGTCTCCTCCGTTCCCCCCGCGGAGCGCAGGCGGTTCCTGCCCGTGGAAGGCGGCAGAACGAGGAGAAGTAGTCCAGCAGAGCCTCGTGGGAAATACGAGGGTAAAGACGAGGTGGGGAATAAAATTTATTTTAAATTTTCTTTTTTCGCAGGAGAAAACGGAATTCCGGGAGGAAGTCTATGACAATATACGGATTTACCCTAACAGACCCGCTATCTCATAGGCAGGGCAAACATCTTCGCTGAGGGCCGTGCAAGGGAAGCAGAGGTCTGTGAAAGTCCCAGGACGACTCCTGGTTCTTCACAGGAACAAAATAGAGGTGGAGGCAAGAAGAGAAAACCAAGTAGAGGGCAGTTCTGTGCTGCGAGTCGGGGCGTTCAAAGCTCCCACCCCTCAAGCGGCTACCCATGTAACTACATGAGGGGCAAATTTAAATGCCCGTGTCATTAGTCATGTTATGACAAGCATTCAGAGAAAGGGTCTTATCAAAGGCGGGCTCTAGAATGAGGGATCTGGGGAGACTGGCCACTCAGTCGCTTTCGTCTTAGAGATGCTGAATTTCTGTTCCTCTAAGGAATTTGTTTGGAAATCTCACTGCTTTTATGCCTGAATAGTCATGTGTTTGTGTAGTAAAGACATTATACTCCAAGTATTCAGCAGACCACAGCTATGATGCTACTTTATACATACTTCTCACTTCTTTATTCTTCTCACTACCCTTTAAAAAAGCAACCTACGCTTCCCCAAAACCCCACCCAAAAATTTCCATGTGTTTTTGGCAAGGCAGAATCTGTGGTAATTTGCAGCTCTGTCAGAACTGCTGCCTCTGAATTTTAAAACCATTTAACATAAATTGGTATGCTAGTAGGAGAATATGTCTCAATAGCTATATGAGGAGAAATTGTATTCATAAAACCTCATGTTGAGGACTTTGCTTTGTAAGACAGTATTTTATAATATGTAAGGTTTTCCATTTCTGGTCTTTGTTGTTTAAACTGACAAACAATAAGCCTACCTTCTGATTTTATCCTCCATCACTAAGAAGTTAACAATTTCCTACAACATCAAATGGAGCACAACAAAAACATTTTTAAAAACCCTCCAAGTAAAAAATACTTGAAAGTAAATCTTGAAAAAATCATACCTACTCTTGCTTGTAATGTGTGAAATTATTACAAGTATGTTCACTATGAGGACTATTGATAGATGACTCACAATTTAGCTAAATTCAATAAACCACATACTGTGCCTATCCCAGTAGGTGACTCATGCATTTCGTATTTCAAGTATCAAATGTTTGCCAAAACTAGTATTTTAAAAAGTAGGGAAATTGTTCAGAAGGCCTTGTGAATAGGTTGGGACTACCCACAGGCAGCTCTTGCTTGTGTTCTGACCACTTACGTAAGATTTCATGGCACCACTGTAGCATTCTGCCAGAAGGAGTGCTTAGCCACAGCAGCCCCACCTTACACACTTCATATGCTTTCTTTTCTCACATATATTGTGCCTTCTTTAAATACACACACATTAGAATTTAATGTGCTGCTTTAAAGCAGTTGTGTTTTAAAGAGAAAAGCCTGCAGAGTAAACATTTTCCCTACAGAGTCACTGCTCCATAATTTTATATACATTTCCTAATTTTCCTATCACCATGCCTTGCCCTTCTAAAATTAAATGTAAAAATTAAAACAGCAGTCTCAAAAGAACTGTGCAGCTGCTCACTGAATACTGTGTAGCAGTATTTTAAATCGAATAACTCCATGCAAAAGAATAACTGGGCCCACAAGAGGGAATGAGTTTTGGTCCTGGTGTTGGCGCCTTTTCACTGTTTCAGTGGCTTGCAGAGTGGCAAAGGAGGCTTCTACATGCTAGTGATACAATAGCATTTTAGGCAGTTTTCCAAACTCATTTGTGCAGATCTCTGAATACATCTGGATCTTATTTTTAACTTTGCACAGGGGTGAACTGATCCCAGGCTATTATGCGTTGCACATAGACAGCATCTACACATCACAAACTCTTTCGTGAAGACACAGAATCGTGTGCCTTCATGGCACACAATGAGAAAGGATTATTTTGTTGCCAGGACCTGTGAATTGTTAAGTACTTACAGCAAGTGTGACTCATGGTGTCTCTTTTCCAAATGGCTCAGAACATGTGAAACATTTGGTGAAATATTTTTACCTGTTCACTCACTCCTTTAATTGGTACCAAACAGTGAAATTTCATTCCTGATCTTCTCGGCATCTTCCTTTGGCACTTTTCCTGCTGAGATGGTGCTTGCTCTCACTTCACCAGGTCCCTTCTGATCCCTGGAAGAAACCAATACAGTGTAATCAAATTAACTCAAGATCATGTTGTTTAGGGATATACCGTTGATGAAGCCACAGCAAAACATAACATTAAGCTCTGAATTTTTATTTTATCCTTTAAAAACATGGCACAAAGCAGGTTTATCCATTGTTTTACCCTCTTTTTCTTGCAAAAACTAGCAAGTGGACTCCTGTGGAAAACTACTGCAGTAAAATCTTTGATTTGCTTTAGTTTTGTTTAACAAAATTTAACATTCAGAGAACAAGTAGAAACAGCACTGATATGCCCAGCCAATTCTCCAAAGGCCTTTAACTATTGCGTTGTAAGAGGATCATTAGCTTCCTGCCTGTGAAATTACCAGAATTTATCTCTTCCTACTGACATGGGTGCAGGTTGAAGAAAATAATAAATTTTGAACAGAGAGTATGCATACTTCACTGGTATTTGCTACAGTTTTAAGGTTATGCCTGATTATTTCCAGAGAATTCAAGTCTGAAAGATAAACAATTTTAGGGATTGGACACAGAATAGTGCAAGATAGGTTTATCTCCTTCCGTTGGACTGATGAATATCTTACACTTTGCAGCACAAGCCTGTTTTTTTCTCTCTCTGGCTGCCTCCTGCTTGCTTCTGGCTTCTCTGCTCTGTGACGTTGCATGCTGCCTGACTGGTCTTGTTTGGCTTTGCAAAAGTACAGGTATGGGAAGTAGAGACAGTGTGCTGGGTGTGATACAGCCCTCTGGATCCTTTGCGTCCAGGGGGCTGTGGGTCTGTACAGAGGGGGAAAAAAGAGAGCTGAGATATTGTACAAAGGGTTATTGTGCTGTTGTTGAACTGTAAATAAATGTAAATATACCTTGTGTGTGTTTATTGCCTTTTATACTTTTATATTTAATCTACTTTTGTAAATATAATTTCATTTAACTTCCAAAATCCTGACTAAGTGTAGTAAATTTACTCCAGAGGGTAAATTTTCCATTTGTTGGGTGGCAAATCCAACGCACAACAGTATTAGAAACTTGTCCAGATGTTCTGTAATGCTTACACAATATGGAATATCTGAAACAGCATACAGAGTACATTTTAATACTCTCAGCCCAAGACATTTACGCACATGAAAAATCATATTAATTGTCAAATTATAACAGCTGTAAAATTAACATTATTAACAAGGGGCCACATTATTGTTTTGCTATCCATGCATCATGTTGGAAATGCTTTTTAACATGAGAGACTCAATATTTATCAAGTGCATTTGATTTAATAATATCCAGTTTAACAGTACTCCAGAGTTTTCATCAGTTTGATTGAACGTTACATCTGTCTAAGCAAACCAAGCATTAGGCGCTTCAGTGAAAGTCACTTGTAATAGAGAAAAATATAATGCATGAATATTTCATTAGTAGATGAATACCCATCAAAACTTTACTTGAAATGCTTGAAAGTACCTACTGAATGTTTGCCAGTTATTTTGTGAAACAGAGATGGTTGTAATGCTGCTGTTGAAACAGGAAAAAATCTATTAGATAATTTAACATACTAAAACAATTATGGTGTAATTATAAGGAACATAATTATATGTTCTTGATGTCTTTAATTGTGCAAGCCTCACTAATTAACATTAGAAATTCAATCAAAACAAATTATGGTTTAAAATTTCAGGATGAACTTAAAGAGAAAGATCAAATTTCCCAAGCCAAACAATTATAACTTCAAATTCCACCCGATAGTACACAGACTCTTCACGTGCATGTTTCACGGTCTCTTTCACTTTTCATCTCCTAAATTTTATTAGGTGTATTTGAAGATAGAAGTAAGTAGGTAGATAGACAGACAGGTAGATTAGATAGATAGATAGATAGGGAGAGAGAGAGAGAGAGAGAGAGAGATAGACAGACAGGCAGGCAGAGAGAGAGACAGAGAGAGAGACACACACAAAGAGAGAGAGAGTGTGTGTCGCAGGGCATTCCAAACTCCCTTCCCCACCTCCATCTCTGGAGGTTTGATCGGGGGAAGAAGTAGGTGCAAAACTGTTTCTCCCACCTCTGCAGGCTTGAGCAGGGAACAGCAAAAGGTGCCCTTTTCTCATGCATATACGTACTCATGAGAAAGCCCACGCTGGAATCTGGGCTGGTGATTAGCTGGTTTCTTCATGCCCAGTATATATGTGGCTTTGGACACATTGTCTAAGAAGATTTTTAAATAAGAGTGATGAAAAAGCTTGCATGGTCCCCACTTCCGCACCATTCTGCACAGTTTGCTCCGCAAGTCTGCAAGTCCTTAGGTCCATTTGAGAGAGAGAGCTGCCAGTGGCACCCAGACTTGTCTTCTCTTCAGACCAATGCACCCTGGCTTCCCGATGGAAGGATGCCAGAGATCTTCCCTTTGCCATAAACTGCCACTGTTTGTAGGAACACACCAGCAGTTTGGCTTTTCCCTTGTGCTGCTAAGGCAGTGTCTCTGCACAATTTTTGTCTTCTGGACGCTGTGTCTACAGACACTTTGAACTTTGGTGGCTTTATTTGCATTGGACTTAATGCCACATGGATCCACAACTAGATTATAACTTGCAGTTACAGAGGCTGCCACAAAGGAGATACAGGGACTATCTCTAAATTCCACCTCTGTGAGTAAATCAGACTTTCCCCAGGGCTCTGGGCTGCCTCTTATTTTATAACTGGAGTAAAACTATTTTGTAGCTCAGCCTTTTCCATTTTCTGACTTTCCTAAATTACTTAAAATCACCTATAAGCATCCTTGTGAAGATTCCTGACCAAATTAGAACCTATAAATAAAATGTAACTAGCTTTGTATATAGTTTGGGAGCATGGTTTTTTAGGAAAAATTTTTAAACCCTATATTTTTATAATTCCTACCTTGTTAATTGCCCTAAATAAATCAGGCAGACAGAGAGAGAGAGAGAGAGAGAGAGAGAGAGAGAGAGAGAGA
>VWZI01006521.1:569201-611331 GCA_013396835.1 Psilopogon haemacephalus
TTCTTTACAAGTTATACAAACCTGAACATACTCAAGTCTATGGGACCTGAGTGAATTGTCGGTCCACTCTCCATGATATTGGAAAAGTCCTGGCTGTCCAGTCCCTAGTGACTGGAAGAAGGGAAACACTACACCCATTTTTAAGAGGGTTAGGAAGGAGGACCCTGGGAGCTACTGATCTGTCTGCCTGAGAAGATCATGGAACAAATCCTCCTAGAATGCACATGGAGCATAGAGAGTTACTAACAATGTGCACTTACAGACCAGAAGGCAAATCACATTCTGGGCTGCATCAAAAGAAAGGTGGGCAGGAGAATGAGAGAAGTGATTCTGCCACTCTACTTTGCTCTGGTGAGACCTCACCTGGAGTGCTGTATTCAACACAGGAAGGACATGGACCTGATGGAGAGGGTACAGAGGAGGGACACAAAAATGATCAGAGGCTTGGAGTCTCTTGCAAAGAGACACTGAGAGAGTTGGTGTTGTTCATTCTGGAGAAAAGGCTCTGGGGAGACCCTATAGTGGCCTTCCAGTTCTGGAAGGGGGCCTACAAGAAAGCTGAGGAGGGACTAATTACAAAAACATGTAGCACTAGAACAAGGGGCAATGATTATAACTAGGGAAAGGTAGATTTACATTGAGAATTTCTTTACTATGAGCGTGGTGGAATATTGGAACAGGTCGTCCAGGGAGGTGGTGGAGACCCCATCTCTGGAAACATTCAAGATCAAGATTCAAGGTTTGATGGAGCTTTGAGCAGACTGATCAAGCTGGGCATGTCCCTGCTTACTACAGAAGGAGGATAGGACTAGAGGGAACCTCTAGAGGTCCCTTCCAACCTAGTGCATTCTGTTATTCTATGATGCTTGCAGTGCAATGACAAAAATAGAGTATTAATGATAAATTTGCTTTTTTTAAATTGCAATTATCCATCTGGGAATCTGAATAAGTTATAAATATATTTTAGCAAAGCTGCTCAGACTTGTAATATTAAAAAATCTACAGTTGAAATTCCAGCATTAATTTTTTTTTTTATATCGTTAAACTTTATGCAAATGGAGACAATATCAGCCCAGTGTTTGGGGAGCACTTTGGTAAGGAGCTTTGAGTATCTCTCATGCTTCACAAAGGCAAGACGTTTTTGAGCAAAAGTACAAAAGAAAAACAATCTTATTTCATCAATACCAGGAAATGTAAGGTTCATGGACAGCATTAAAGTTCAGCTGGTGCAGGATCTGTGACAGCTGCTCCAACGGACCCAACAAGTTTGGTGAATAACTCTTTAAGTTAACAGTCCTACTTTTTCTGTATTATTATTATTATTATTGCCAACAAACAAAAAAACCCAAATGAAAAGAGAAATTCTAGATCAAATTGAGCAGCTAGTCCTTCAGGTCTTGTGTCTTTAGCCAAAAGGAGAATATATGATACTTTGCTATAAGATTAAAATGGTTTGAATTCCTAGACAAGTTCACAGTCTTTGTAGAAAGGCAATCTCCTGAAATGCAGCACATTCCAGTACTTTTGCTTTGTTTCCTCTGTACTTCATGCCTTAAATCTTTCTTGCTTGTTCAAAAATCACCTCCTTCTAAAAAGCAACATCATTTCACAAAATATTTACCAAGGAGCAGGGGCTCCAAATTGTATTTTCCATAGAGAGGCTTTTAAACCTTACCAAACATTGCCTCACTGATGCCATTTGTCTCACCACAGACAAATGAATGTTTTTATTTATTTTTATGACTTTCTTCCTTGGTATTTAAAACTCCTCAGAACGCTAAAAATTTCTCTTTTCATTCATGCAGACTCACTCATGCAGATCAACCTTGGCCCCAGAGAGGAACAAAATCCCAAGCAAATGCTTGAGCCTCATCTCACCAGGGACATTACAGAAAGGTGAGCCCCACGTTTTGTTCTCTGCTGTTCTGCAGACATAAATCTTCTCTCATACAATAAAATTACACTGATAGATGTCAAGGTCCATATTTTAACACAATAAAACATAAATATTTTCCTGACAGCGGGAGGTAAAAATTGCCCCTTCAGTAATAGCTTACAGAAATATTTCTGGTTTGCACAGCATAACTATGGTGTGGGGCACTTAGGGCATAGTTAATCGCTTGTGGTACTGTTAGGTATTTTAATTTAAAAAACAAACAAACAAACAAACAAGTAAAGGATCCACACCTCTTTGTTGCTTATTAGTGGGCAAAATCTTAGCTAGGATGCTCTAATGATCTATGTGTCCATTCTGTGCAAAGGCAAAGAAGAAGGATTGTCTTAAACCTTTGCTAAAGGTGGTTTAAGTTGAACCACTTTACTGTTCAGGCCAACATCTCCATATTAATCACCATTCCCCAACAAATGAAGCAATAACTAGTAACAAAATTGAACATACCAATGGAATTGTCTGAATGTGCCCTGTGAATGCCAATGTCCTGGTTCCATCAGCTGATGGCAGCGTTCTGATAGGAATTACATTTATTCATTTATTATATCTCAAGATGCTAGTTAAAGCAATTAAGAATCCACAGAACAAGTAGATTTAAAATCTTCATTGTGATGATTAGAAATTTAACAGAAAGTATTGTTGATTCCAGAAGTCTTTTTTTCCCCCTCAGAGCACAACTCTTAAGGTATTGGAGGTCACATTTCAGATCTAAAATATGAAGATAATGAAACTCGTCTCTTTTGTACAGGGCTTTAAAATCTGCTGATGAAATTGCTATATAAGACCTTGAAATTATTATGATTAATGCTCATAATCACCATCTCGCCAGTACTTTTTCCCCCTTCCAACCTTGTAGTTTCCATGTAGTAAAAGGCACTTACCTCTCTGCTTGATCAAGCTCTTAAGACAGCTCAGGCAGCAGGTTTATGCTTCCTTTCCAGGAGGTGGATTCAAGAATCTACCTAGGTGACTTGATAAAAGGAATGGGATGTTCTGAGTAAAACAAAATAATAATGATTAAAAAAGGAATGTATTCTTATTTATCCTGGAAGTTTTTCATCTCCCCAGCTCTCAGGCTTTTTTCTCCTTAGGTCACTGTCCCTTTAGGTAGGATGTCCATGGCAATCATCCTGAGTGATTTATTTGAGAGGGGTTGCATTAAGGATAGTGTTTTAGCAATGCTGAGACCTCTTATGCAGCAGCACTCATTCCACTGCAGCAATTTCAGGCTTGAGGGCAAAGACTGTGGATATTTCTCCATTGGATTTTGGCATTTGGCACAAGAGGATGAGATGCAGCCCCATCAGATTCAAGATTTGGAAAGCATTGCAGAACGGAAGGCAGAATTTAAGGAGCTGTGCAAACCGCCTTTTAATGTTTCCCTGTTCATACCAGCAGTGGTGTTTCTCAGAGGCTAACAAACACTAGCCTGGCAGGCAATAAGAGACTTTTACAGGAACTGCATCCTTATGTTAGGCCTCAACTCTACTCCTCCAGCCTAAAGCAAAACGTGAACTCACGTTTTTGTCAGTCTTGTTGTGTCACGGTGGGTTTAATGACAAAACCTCCTTCTAGCAATAGATAGAAGGTGTCACCTATCCTCTAGCTATGTGAACAAGTGTTCTGGAAATCTTGATTAACAAGCAGAACTTTGGCTGAGGTTTTAAGAAATGCACACATTTCAAAAGGTACACTGAAAAACTTAAGATTCCAGAACAATACAAGTGATTTTAATACATGTCTTTGAAAGCTTAACTACTGTACATGCTTCCTCCAAGAAACAAAACCCCATTTACCAGTTTAGGACTCATTCAGTGTAAAACTTGATAATGAGCTTCACTCATATACCTTGATGTAAAATTAAAAAACAAACAAAACAAAAACCACATTAAAAAAAAAAAAAGTTTTGTTTTAAACTGCAGATATCCGAATGTGAGATAAGTGGATATAAAGCTCCTCATTTACTCACATACCTATAGTAGATACATTCCTAAATGAGAACATTGAAATATTCTTTTGAGTGAAGTGTGTTGAATTTCCTTCTGAAATACTATTTCAGAGCAGACGTTGTTATAGAATCATAGAATCACAGAACATTAAAGGATGGAAGGGACCTCCAGAGATCAAGTCCAAACTCCTTGTCAAAGCAGAATCACCTAGGGTAGTCCACACAGGAATGCATCCAGGTGGGTTTTTAAAGTCCAGAGAAGGAGACTCCACAAACCCACTGGGTAGCCTGTTCCAGTGGTCTGTCACCTGCACTGTAATGAAGTTTCTCCTCATGTTCAGGTGAAACCTTATGTGTTCAGTTGCTGTTCTTCCTTGTCTTATTGCTGTGGACCACCGAAAAGAGATTGACCCCATCCAGTTGTCACCCAGTTGTCACCCAGCCCTCAGATATTTACAGACATTGATCAGATCTCCTCTCAGACTTCTCCAGAATAAACAGCCCCAGGACTCTCAGTCTCTTTCCATAGGAGAGATGGTCAAGTCCCCTAGTCATCCTTGTGGCTCTCCACTGGACTCTCTAGCAGGTCCCTGCCTCTCCTGAACCAGGAAGCCCAAAATTTGACACAGTATACCAGGTATGATCTCACTAGGGCAGAGTAGAGGGGGAAGAACCTCCCTAGACATGCTGGACACACCTTTCTTGATGCACCCCAGGATGCCATTTTCTCTTGGCCATAAGGATTAAACTCATTCCATTTTGGGAGCTTTTTAAGCTTTTATTTTATATTAAAATTTACCAAACATGGTAATGGTGAACAAATTGTTTCAGTTTGCAGCTTATATAAGTAGATATGACTTCATAGCACATTCTACTGACATGTAACTGGCTTCTGCACCAGTGTAGGATTCATCCTGACAGGAAACTTCTAGTAACTGATATCCCAAAACAAAGAGACAAAGTAGAAACTGCTCTATAATTACACATTAACCAAATGTTTTATGAACTTGCTTCGTTTCTGTTGCAATGTTTGTTTCTGTGTTTCTAGGTACTGTTTCTCCTTACAAAGGGGAACAGATCAGAATGTATTAAGAAAACACTTAGCGACATTGTAAATAGAATAGCTGAGCAAAGCCAATTTGATAAAGGCAAGTGAGGTTCATTTATTTTAACTTCCTGTTAGCTTATGCCTCGCTAGTGCGAGTAGTGTGTATTTGCATTCCAGGTAATGTGACTGACTCGTGAATGCCAGTTCCCTAAGCACAGGCAGAAACGAATTTATTACATATTTTAAATGAACAGAGGTCAGAATTTCCAGGTAGACCATGGCACTGTTCTAGCAGACTCTCCACCTGCTGTACCAATGCACAGCTCGTGGTGTTGTATGAAAAGCTCTGAGCCAAACCAGTAAAAGTAAACATTTGGAACACTGAAATCAAAGGTAGGGAAACCAGATCATGAGAAGAGGAAAAATATTTTCTTTGTACTGTAGTTAAGATTTTTCTTCTGAAAAGCTAAATTTCTTGAGTGTGCTGGCTTGAGACTAATTGGAATATTCTAGTGAGACAAATTAGATCATTGGTTGTGAAAAGAAAATAATGATAAAGTCTGTGTCATTCACTGGTTTGCTAAAAGGGATAAAAAGCCAAAATGTAAACAATTTGTCCCTCTTTTGCCCTCTTCGTTCATGAGGATTGGATCTCTTCTCTCTAACCTCTTTCACTAAACCCAGCTAACATTTCCAGATAACAAAGTAAGCTATTTCTAGTTGATTGGATAGGGCTGGGTGATAGGTTGGACTGGATGATCTTGGAGGTCAATTCTAACCTGGCTGATTCTATTCTATTCTATTCTATTCTATTCTATTCTATTCTATTCTATTCTATTCTATTCTATTCTATTCTATTCTATTCTTTGATGGCAGTTTGGGGTATTTTTCTGTCTGGAAAAAAGAGAGCGGAGAGGGTGGCAGTTTCTTTGTCCAGAAGGGAGTTTGGATTTCTGTATTATTTCTAATTTGCATATAATTGTAAATATATTGTACATAAATGTTTGTAAATTTAGCTTTGCTGTAAGTATAGCTTCGTCTTACTTCCAAGACATCTGAGCTGGTCTCATAAATTTCAACAGATCTGTGGATAGGGAAGTTCCTAACCCACCACATTCAGGTAATGAAAGTACAGGGTGGTTTTGTTTCAGTAAACACATAAGGTACATTTGTTCAGAAAACTGTAGCCAACTACAAGGATTTAAAATAAATGCAAATCTCTCCTAGATTTAACTGAGACCTAAACCAGGAAATATCTGTGTAAGTATTTAGGTTTCCTGTCATGAAAATGCAAGACAAACCGGCAGAAGTATGTCTTTTTAAATGTTTCATGGAGTTTAAAATAATTCGAGTTACATGTATTTATAACTGTTTTGACCAACATACATAAAGGGAAGATACATAAAAGTATAAAAGCATGATAAATTTCCAAAGACAAGGTTTCTACTATAAGAGAAATTCTAAATATTAGGAGAGATGAGTAGGAAATCCACTTTGATCCCTTTCCTTTAAAATTGCCTACATAGAAGCTGGTTCAGACAAGTTCTGTATTAAACTGAAGAACAAAACCAATTGGTTTTGTCTTCCCTTGCAGGTAATGGAAGCTCATGGTCACTGTCCCAGCGGGGATGGCACCACCTAATATCTGTGCAGTCATCTGTACTACTGGTAGCTATTTAAGCAGGATTAATGTGGGTATTACTGGAAGAGATGTGGGGAAACAGAAGAAATTAGTTTTGTGGTACAAGTTTTGTTTCTGAAAGAGAAATACTCACACTAAAAGAAGAACAAAAAGGCTTCTAACAATTACTTAACTATTGCTCAGGAAAGAAGCACAGATTTTATGGAAAATTATAAAAATAAAAAAATAAATATATTCTCATTCATCAAACCACCTCCCTCAGTAATTTTTTAAACTTATGCATAGGACATTGTAGACAAACTATTAGTAGTTCCATCAGAGCTATGTCTTTGGAAAACTTTAGCATCCAACACATTTCATAAGCTCCAAATTCACATTAAAATATTTCCCTTTTCTTGGCAGTCACAGGCAGTTTATCTACCCTTTTCCATGCCAGATCAGCTTTTCTCCCCACAAACTCAGATGTCTCTCCCAAATAACCTTGAGTTATATTATTTTTACATTTCTTTGTACATTTATCTCGTTGCTTTGCTGAATTAGTTGTGTTTATTTTTACCTCACTCTGCCAGCTGCACAGATACCACTAGCTGTGAGACAAAAACCTTCACAGCTGGAAACAACCTAAAATAGGCACTGGGATGATGCCACAGATACACAGCATCAATTAGCAGCAGGAGCAGCTGTTGCAGCAAGCAAAGACCTTCCTGTGTTTGGTTTTCTCCCTTGTCATTTAGCATCAGATGACACCACTCCTCATCAGGAGGCAGTCATTGTACACGTGCTGCATGACAGTCATTCCAGCACAGAGGGACAGAAAAAGTCTTTGGAGTCACTTATGTGTGGTGCAAGCTCTATTTTGAGGTCGCTAAGTAGTGCACAGGGACTTTTTACTATCCGTGATGCACATAAGCATCTTCCCTTATGGGGAGCAAAGCACCATGAGCACTTAGTCACCAAGTAGCTGCACTATTTTTAGGTGACCCAGATTTCTGGGAGTTCTCTGTCATCTCAATGGCAGTGTCCCAAGGACAATGCATGCCACAGAGACTTCAAAAGCCACTGATGATGCTACACAACTCTAAGGGAGTGTTATCTGCACACATTTATCTTTCAAACTGTAGTGATGATGGTGGCTCAGGCTTCCGCTACTTGTCCATGCTTTCAGGAGGAGGGAGAGAAAGAGGGAGAAAGAGAAAATGAGGGAACAATGTAGAAGGAGAAAGGAGAGAAAGAATAGAGAAACTAAAGAGAAAAGGACTCATTAAACTCAGGTTGTAAATTATGGGCCAGTTATCAAGCCTGTTTCAATAAATTAAGTTTGTTAAACCAAATACAATTAGTTCCCCCAGTACTGTGTGTGTATGCAGGTTCATATCCTGAGGGCATTGTTCCATCAGGAATCCAAGCCACCGTCATGCATCAATCTATAATAATCCCGCTGTGGATCACAAACAGAATTACTTGATAGATCTTCTCTAGCAAGACTTTCTAAATGAGAAAACACATAGAAGTGCTGTGTACAAGGCATTTGGAGGGAACCATGAAATGAAATGCATTGAGATAAGCTTGTCTGAGATAAGGTGCAGCTTGGAAAAACAGCTTTCAGTGCCATCTAGGAAGAATGATTTCAGGTGGGATTTTGGTGGACAGGTGTATAAGGCACATCACAGTAATTCTGTCAAACTCTTCTGCTTCCCATTTCTCAATATAAGCAAAATAAAGCATAAAAATTAATTCAGAGTCTTTAAGAAGTACAAGCAGAACATAGTGAAAATAACTATGTGCGTGTGTGTGTGTGTGTGTGTGTCTATACTTTGAAGCTGCATCATCACAGAAGACTACACTGATGTAGGTTCTTTATCTTTGAACTTTTGCATTTGATTCCAAACATAGATAATTGTGCTGAATTCAGCCTTGGATTGATTGAGATTTGATAGTTTTAAATTATTCTTCAAGGGATAGCAATGAAGACATGAGGCCCTCAGAGTTGAATCACCAGGGAAATACAAAGTGAGGCATTTAATCTCAGATCACTATAAGACAATCAGCCGTCTTGACATTACTCTTTGAAATAACAAGATTTTTTAAATTATTTTTTTTTTTAGAAAGTATTTCTGTGACCTTCAGTAAATTCCCATATCAGACTGGGTGAAGTGCATTTTTCATTCCTAAGTAGTTTGGTCCTCATGTGTTTTAAAGCCCAATAAAAATATTCATTACCTTACCATAAGCATTTCATAGAACATTAAGCTTGGTAATTTCAAAAATGCTCAAAGACAAAGCAGAAGAAAGCCTAAAATAGCATCATTTCTTCTCTTAACTTCATAAGAGCAGTACATGAAACTCAGGCATAATTTACATTGGTTCTCAATGCTTTAACCTTCAAGATATCTGTAAAAAATGTCCAAATAGAGCTATGCTACTTCTTATACCTAAAGGTGCAGTGTCTTTGCTGAACCACTTGCATACCAATTTTCCTGCTTAAGACTGCCAGAGATGCTGGAGCCTCTTTTGCTATAGAGCCAAGGATGCTGGGGCTGCTCAGTCCCCCACTGCCTCCCTCACCTATGGTGGTGGCAATGCCTTTCTCCTCCTGCTCCTGGGCATCACTCCCAACATTGAATCACAGAATACATCCAGTTGAAAGAGACCTCAAAAACCATCCAGTCTAACACTCAACTCAGCACTGAAGGGTCAACGCTAAACCACGTTCCTAAGCTTCAGGTCCACTGGCTGCTTAAACACTGATAGGGATGGTAACTCCACCAATGTTTGAGAACTCCTTCAATGAAGTATTTCCTAATATCCAGCCTAAACTTCCCCTAGTACAGCTTGAAACCTTTTCTTCTAGTCCTGTCTCTTGATACCAAGGAGAAGAGTCTGCCCCCTCCTCACTCCAACCTTCCTTCAGGTAGTTGTAGAGAGTGATAAGGTCTCCTCTCAGGCTCTTTTTCTCCGGACTAAAAAAATTCCGGCTCCACCGGATGCTCCTCAAAGGTCCTCTGCTCCAGGCCCTTCATGAGCTTTCTTGCCCTTCTTTGAACATGCTCCAGCACCTCAACATCCTTCCTGTAGTGAGAGACCCAGAGCAGAACAGAATACTCAAGGTGTGACCTCACCAGTGCTGAGCACAGGGTGATGATCACCTCCCTTTTCCTGCTGGCCACAGTGCTTCTAGTACAAGCCAGGATGCCACTGGCTTTCTTGGCCACCTGGGCACACTGCTGACTCATATTTAGTCAACTGTCAACTGATACCCCAGATCCCTCTCCAAATTGTGGCTTTCCAACCAAACATCCCCAAGTCTGTAGCTTACCACGGGGTTGTTGTGCCCCACTGGGCTGCTCAATGAACAGCAGGCATCCTCCTCTCACTTTAGAGGAAAGGGGTAGTGTGATCTCATCAGATCAAGATGGGGTTTCAGTAGGGCAGCCTGTCCAGCCACGCAACAGGACATGTACGTCAAATGTAAAGTTTTGCCTATGCACAGTCCAACTAATCCTGATAGGGCTCCTTGTCTCTAGCATCTTTGCTGGCTTGTTATAGTCTTTGAATGCAGCACACACAGATTCTGAGAGGCATGCTGATTGTAACACTCCAATACAAATTTACCCCTATACTTTGTGTCAGAAACAGTATTGGTGATGTCTACATAAGTGTTTCTATTTTAACTCTAATATGTAAGAGCACTGTTTTAATCATCACATTTCAGATCTGGATTACTAAATTAAAGATGTTTCACTCTGCAAATTATTGGTACAAATGTAGCTGGTTTCAGTACTGAAAGAAAAAAACAAAAAAGCCTACCTGGTGAAAGCTATTGTACACTTTGTGAAGAGGAAGGTAATGTGCAAGCATCCTCACCATAAAACCTCTTCACAGCTGGAATCAGGCTGCACCTCTGTAACAGCCTCAGAAGAAAATCGAATGACTGATGAGCATCAGAAACCAAATCAATCTTTTATCCACCCCAGGTGGTCATGTTTGGGCTGTGAAGAATACACGTGAATATGGCAGGGCAGGAATGCAGCCACTGCTCCTGGCTGCACTGTGCATGGTCTGTGAGTGAACTCAGGGCCTCTGTTTCCTGGGCTGTCAGTGCTGGATCTTTCACAAACAGTAAATTCACATAAAAGTGCTGTAAAGTTTTATTATGGGGAAAAAAAAAAAAAAAACACCCTTTAAACAGCTCAATTTTCTGCTGAAGAGAACTTTTCAGGCTGAACAGTAAAAGCACTTGGGACGAAGCATAAGTACATTGGGAGACTTTGGCAGAATCTGGCACCAAGCTAAACACTGACTTCTATGTGCCAAGTACCACCAACTCCTTGCTTTGACTATAAATCAGGTCTGCCTATGTATTTCCAAACCTAAAATCAATGGTCATTGAGTTACGTCTGAGTTCATTCTTCACTCATACAGTCCAAACTAAGCCAAGACATTATATAGCACCATATATTAAGTGAAACTGCTCTCAGGAGCTTAGCAAATTAAGCTAAACAACATTACATTGGTCCAGATGCTCTCAGCATGATTCTTTCTTCCTTCCCCCCCCCTCCACCTATTTTTTTTTCCAGAGAAATAACACAGGATTTTAACTAGTCTAGCCAGAGACAACACAAAAAATCTAGCTAGACAGGTAGATGGAGAGAGAGAGAGAACAGGAGAAAGAGAGAGAATGAGAGAGAGAGAGGGGGAGAATAAGAGAGAGGGAGAATGAGAGAGAGAGAGAGGAGGAGGGAGAGGGAGAGAAGGAGGGAGAGGGAGAGAAGGAGGGAGAGGGAGAGAAGGAGGAGGGAGAGGGAAAGAAGAAGGAGGAGGGAGAGGGAAAGAAGAAGGAGGAGGGAGAGGGAAAGAAGAAGGAGGAGGGAGAGGGAAAGAAGAAGGAGGAGGGAGAGGGAGAGAAGAAGGAGGAGGGAGAGGGAGAGAAGAAGGAGGAGGGAGAGGGAGAGAAGAAGGAGGAGGGAGGGGAGGAGGGAGAGGAGGAGGGCTAGGGAGAAGAAGAGGGAGAGGAGAAAGGAGAAAGAAAGGAGAAAGAGAGAGAAAGAGAATTGAGTTGCCCAAGACTCTAACTTATTTCTCCTGAAAATCCTTATGTTCTCCAGACAAAAACTACCAAAATAAAGTGAATCGCCCATGTAGATTTCTCAAATCAAAATAAAGCACTTCCCTGTGCTTTCATGCACTATGTATCTTTTTAAAAGTTGCTTCCTTGAATTAGATTCAAGTGGGGAATGCAGGCATCATAACACCACTTTAGGCACCCAAATGAAAAATTCAGATCCTCAAAACTTCCTCAAATTTCCACAAGAGAAATCTCCTAGGAAACTCGATTTCTGTATGAGGAGCAAGCAGCAAATGCTTGAGCCCTGAAAGCACTTGGCAGTTTGGTGTCTATCCCACACCTAAACTTTCTGATATTCCTAGTCAAGGCTATCTACCACATGCCTTATCTTCAAGAGCTAATTCATTAGATATTCCTCAAGGATACTGAACCTCAGACAAATCACTGCCAGGGCAAGAAACCATCCATTCCCTCATTCCAGCCCTTATCGTCCTGGATATTAGTATTAGTAGTGTAAGAAGTGTTTCCTTGTCATGCAGGATCAAATTTCTAAACTTCTGTTCTCCATGTGAGCATCTTAACCATCAAACTGCATCAAGCTGTCCTGTTCTGGAGAAGCACATCACAGTCACACTTCACCCTTCATATGCAATTATGAATTGACAGTATTACAAAGAAGAAACTCACACTCCATCTCTTCAAGCTGCCTTTGGAGAGCTAAAAGAGAGGCAATTCTGTAGGAAGCAAAGCATGATACTCACCTGAGAGCATGAGATATGTAGTCATGTCCCTGATATCCCTCAGTATTTGTTCCCATGCGTGGTTTGGGTATCTTTCCACTGTGCTCTCTACTTTCTCCATCTGTTTCAAGAATGTGGGATTGTAGCTGTGAATTCACTATCTGTGAAGATGCCTAGAAGTTGAAGGCTGTCTTGCAAACCTAACCCCACATAAGGAGCTAACACTCTAGTTTTGGAATACTTAATAGCCATTTGTTTAATTTCTAGTTAACTCAGTTAATCCCATTTACCACTTTCAATAAAAAAGACTCACATGTCCACATACCTGTAGAGACTGAAGCACCAGCTGATTTTGAAGCTATAGTTTAGGGCTCTATATCATTAAGAAACCCTAGGAAATTTTATCAGATATTACACTCTTTAATATCTGTAAAAGATTAAAATAACCAGAGATTTAAAAGAACCCAACAACTAGCCACCATTAAAATATTGTTAGGACTTGCTCTGTTCCTACACCAGAAATTGTGAAATAGATTATGTAATGTAGGAGCAAACTATAATTAGATGGAGTGAGACTAAAAAATGGCAGGTTTATGTTCCCCTTAATATTAATTCTCTGCCAAAGCACTTCATTAAATCTCAGTTACAGGTCAGAGTTGCACCATGAAATAGTAGGATATGTTAAATAATTATGTGCATAGGTCTATGTTGCTTCACTTCACTTTGTGAAAAAGGTAAAAGTGAATTTGTGAGGCAAAAAATTCCATATCCACCAGACATTTATAGATCAGGAGAAGGAAATACATTCGGCTGCAGGATCCCCCAGTGTTCTTCCTCCGTAAAGTATTTTCTCATGTTACCTATTAAATCAGTGAAGCAATGGCACAGCTGTTGCTAAAACACTCAGGTAAAATTTTTAAACTGAAGAAAACCTACATCTTGTTTCTTCACAGGCTAAATGAAAACAAAACAAACCCAAAAAAACCCACCCCAAAAAGAAAACAAAACACTAAAAACCCCACTACATTTGGTAATTCTTTTGTGTTTTCACTGGGAAAAAGAGTCACCTGAGCAGCGTAAGGTAATAAAGAAGCAGGGAACATCTCAGCCTGCAAGGCCAAAAGTGATGCTTAACTTCTCACTAATGCAGTCATATTGTGCAAGAGTCCTTCAACCTGTAGATCTAAGATACTCGGACTGAATCTGTGTTTTTGATTTAAAAAAAAAAAAAAAAAGCAACCCAGTCCAGTGGCTTTTTAGGTTTCTACTCTGGGCAGTTTGAGTTGGCTTTGAGTTCTATCTGCCTTTGCTAAGGCAGAGGAGGTTCTTCCACGGCAGCTAGAACAAGAACTGATTTTATTTTAAGTGAAAGAACTTTTTTCATTAAAGAGTTTTAAAGTTTGAACTACACTATCATCTAGAATATATAGAAGTGTTTTCTCTAATTTAATTTAATAGAACTAGTTGCTTTATGTAAAGATGGTTTTATTAAGTCTTTCTGCTATTGAACCCTCAGACTGGATAATTGGCTACCTTATACGTGCATAGTCGTAAATGAAGCTTAAAACATAGTTCTTTACACTAAGCATAATTTAGAGGAAAAAGCATCCTAGACAGATGTCTGCTCCATGGTTTATAAAAGTATGTGATACCATCCGCACTTTTCACAGCTAAACCCTTGAAAACTAGGAGAGTGACAAAGGGACCCAAACGTGAAGAGCATTCATTAAAAGATGTAAATAGCCAGGATCCATGCTGTTTTGTTTCAATCTTCTTTATCCTGTTGGAAACAGGAAAGCCTCCTGTCATGCAGACTCAGGGATTTTCAGGCCCCAATAAAGGTTAGTGACATTTTCAATTCATGTTTGTTTTCATTCTTCTAATCATGAACCCTGTGTCAGCCTGAGAAACCAGCTGAGCTTAATCCATAACCTTTTACAAGTGAAACATTAACTCACAGCATGTCCTGTTGTCTTTTTAAAGCAATACAAAAGCAAAGGGAGAAAAAAGAAAGAGCCACAATATACATGATAAAACATAGCAGAAGCCAAATGCGAAAGTTACTTGAAAGCAGTTACAGTTGTGGACAGTAACATATTTTTTAGATCATTAAATTCATCGTGTTCAGATGTCATAACTATGGCTTATTTCACAAGAGTATACAGGACAGGAGGCTAAAAGCAAAAATGTAGAAAGTGCCAAGTAAAGGTTATCTAGACTTTTATTCTACATTTTCATAAACATTTTGACATATTTCTACACCATCATTTTTGATTAGCAATAACTATGGAGAAAATACCCAACTAGTTTCTCCTCTTTCCTTCTACAGATTAACTAGTCCCACTGGTTTTCCCCTGCAAGATGCATGCAGTTATGTGGAAAATACTTGAGGGTTTTATGGCAATGCAGTGCAACAATCTGGATTTTATACAAGGCAAACTGCTGGCCACATACCCTCCCACCCCACAGAGCATGGGGAACAACACACACTGAGCAAACCTGAAGGGAAGAACAGCTCTGCCTACAAAGCACACTGAGCCAAGGAAGGATAATTATTTCTCCAGCCTGTAAAAACCATTATGGAGAAATCCTGACCTCCCATCTCTCTGTTGGATAACAAATACAATCACACGTATACTAAGGAGGTTCTCAAGTTACAAACTTTTATTACCCAGAATGAGAAACCATCATAATTTTTAGAGGAAAATAAAGAAACAGCAATCAGAAGCTATCTGAAAACAACACAGTAAGACATAAATTGAAGGGTATCTGACTTAATGAAAACAAAGATATGAAAGACAGCACGAGAGCCCTCAAAAAAGGCAAATATTAAGTTTGAATTAATTTCTGTTCCACAGACACTTCCTGTGAAAAAAAAAAAAAATGGGGAGAGAAATGTGAAACCCAAATACTGGCTTTGTGAAGTACTGCGGATATATCAAGAGATTATAAAGACAGAAATAGAAGTAAAAGCAGTGGAGAAGAAAGCAGTTTTT
The DNA here is from genome assembly GCA_013396835.1 of Psilopogon haemacephalus. Lineage (NCBI taxonomy): Eukaryota > Metazoa > Chordata > Aves > Piciformes > Megalaimidae > Psilopogon > Psilopogon haemacephalus. The sequence continues at coordinate 584,592 of VWZI01006521.1, forward strand.
CAGCATGCAATGAAACTAAATGAGTGAAGCTGTTGGGTCTGACTGCTCTTTTAACTGAGTTTATATGAACAGGCAGTATGATAAGGCACATGTAGAAGCCCTTAGCAATGACCCAACCATGAGAAATACTTCAACCAAAACTTTTCCTTCATTAGGTACCAGAGAACCCATACAGGAGTTAAAATTTCAAGGAGCTGATTCTCTTGTGCCAATGGAGGCTGCAGCATTTTCCTCACAGATGGCATTCACAGGATTTCTTTTCCTTACCTTACCACTCGTGTCCCTGACATCTCTGGATTCTCTATTCTTCTCTGACTTAATTTGGAAAATAGGACGAAAAATTAAAAAGAAGGGAGGAGAGAAAGAGAGAAAGGAAATAACTGAAGGTACTCTGACAGATGTATATATATACATGCAGTAAAATCCTAGAAGGGCCATTTACTTAGCAAATCAGTCTAAAACATTCAGATTTAATTAGAGCAAGCTGACATGAGGAGCCAAAGATTTCACCTTTGAACTGTCCAAGATATTGCTCCATTTATCACACACCAGGACACGATGCTGTCTCTCTACCCAGGCTGGCTGGCTGTTACATTTTGATATAGTACAGCTGTGCCTGCTGGCCAGAACAGCAATAGGACCCCCTAATCTAGCAAAATGGTGACAAAAAATTAAGATGATGAAGCTGAGACTAACAGAAACATTACCTGCTGCATGCTGCTCTCTTGTGCAGAAAAAGGTTGGCACAGAGAGCTGGACCCATTGCCTTCATGCAGATCAGCAGGGAAAGAGGTCACTGTACCTGCACAATGCTTCTCATCTAGTTTTTGTACAGAGTTACTGGTTAAACTGGAAGTCACACAGCCACAACCCAGTCCGTTCTTCAGGAGTGCAGTGCAGGTTGAGACCAGAGCTCTAAGTCCTGCTTAATTCTCTGGCCTGCTCCAGGGACAAAGTGGCTACTTAGCCAAGGCACAGCATAACATTACGATCAAGCATAGAATAAATAAAAAGTGGCTTGGAAGGATTAAGAAATACTTGTATGGCTAGGGAAGTAAATATGAAAGAAAGTCAATTTACAGATGAGGGGAATGAAATTAATGGCAACTCCGGGAAAAGAAATAAAAAGTGAGATAATATTTTTTTTGCTAAATTAAAAGCAGAAACAACAATTTAAAAATAGCAACTCTACTAAATATAACCATTGGTAAGCACATGTAAGAAGACTACATTAAATATTCCCCTTGTCCTTATGCATTAAGAGAATTAAATAATGAATTTAATCACTCACCAATTATTATAACATCAGTAAGTATTCATGCATGATCTCTGGATGCTTCTCTAGTTGGACTGGCATCTTTTCAGCTCACACCAGTCCATCCACCATTTATTTGGTCTTCATGCTTACTAACCTTATCTGTGTATGTGCTTGTCCTGTTCAATATACTCAAGGCAGTTCATGCCCCTGGTTAGTTGCTTGTTATTGCCTCAAGTATTTCCTGCATTTCATTAGTCACTGTGATACAGAGCATCATGCTTAGTATACCAGAGATTCATCTCACCAGTGGAAACTTCTGCTCCTTATATGTATCAAAATCCTCTCACAGCAGTTTCAAAATTATTCCAATTGAAATGGCATTTTTTATACCTAGCCAAATGGAAACCACTCATTTTCACCTGTTGTTCTTCACACTGCAATTTGATACTGACAGCAGAGGTCTGTGGTGAGTTCAGTGATATACTGCTGAATCTTCATGTCTGTCAGCATACAGCTGAGCCTTTGAGGTAGAAGGGTATCAAATGCATTCTAAGGAATAAGTAGACCATGCAGTTAGTGGATCATCATTTTTTTTCAGTGATGTGGTTCCAGCACTATGAATGGATTAGGCACCTTACCTTTCTCTGACACAAGCTTTGTTTGAAGGTGGTATTTCCAGCATTTGCTTTCTGTGATCCTGTAATACAAGAAGATGTATTTGACTTGGAAGGTTTGCCAGTGAAATGGCTCAGTTGCAGCATTCTTGTGTGCCCTTCCTTTGACATGCTTAGAAAAATTCTCTTCATCCAATTGCATAGCCAGATACACGACTGCAGATTTTTGACACGGTTGATATGAGAATTGTCAGTTGCATTTTGCAATTTTGCTGTGGCGTTCTCTCTACACAGTGCTTTCCCAAATTGTACTTTCAGATGAGGATGCCTTGTGTCCCTGGTAGAACCGATAGCCTGTGTGACCCTTGCTTTTTTCTGTGTTTCTGCTACCCTAGAATGTGAGCAGTTCCAGTGAGAAATGCAGGTTGGTAAAGTGAACACTGCATCAGTACCAGGTGGCAACCATTAAAAAAGGTTGTGGTAAGTCTGTCTACACAGACCTTTTGAGAATTTATTTTTCCTCTCCTTACTTCACAAGTTGCATGCATTTGCTTTCTCTTGTTTTGCATATCTTTGAGGTTATCGGCCCTCCTGTTTCTATGGTCCCTGTCTTACATCTGTCCTGCCTGAGAGTTACCTTTTGTGCTGTTATCTTGCCAGCTCAAGACAGCATGGTCCAAGAGCCTTACAGCACAAAGTGGGCTTTGCAGATAATTTTTCACAGTGATGCAAAGTTCTTTTTGGTTTTTCACCTTTTAACCCTTCACAGTGCTCTACATCAAGTTGTTTCACCTGTTTCTGAGAAAGTCCAGAAGCTGTGGCTCTGCTTAACAGTTTGAAATCGATTTTATATGGGTTAAAACCTGATGGTTTGATCTTACCTTAAACTAAAAAAGGTGACTGTCTGTGGCACATTCCATTTCTGGCCTTGGTTGCTTTCTATTTTTGCAGGTTATGTTTCTAAGGTATTATCTGAGGAGGAATTTGCAGTGATCAGGTGACTAGGACTGTCAAAATCAATTAAATGCCTTTCTACCTTGTTCTATAAACCCAGACTGATGTTCTCTATTTCTTTAGCACATTCATTTTATCTCAAGACCTGTTACAGGAGTGACTGGTAGATTTACTTTTGTTTTAATGGGCATCTCTTGGTCATAGTGATCACAGAATCATACTGACAGTGAGGAGATGAAACAGAGTAATACACAATACAAGCAGAAATTTCAGAAGCTGCAATTTCAGACACGGGTGAATTTAGGCTTCCAGCTGCATTTAAACTCCTAAACACAAGGGCTAAAAGACTGGTGATCCCAATGCTTCCTCCAGCATCAGTGGGAGATGCTGTATGCTTAAGCATCCAGAAAATGCAGACCTTGTCACTCAGCCACCGTGTGAATTTAAGGTCTGGAGCTTATTTGTGAACAATTTTGGAACAGTTTCAGAAGCCCAGCCCCAGAGCAAATGGAAGGAATAGGACTAAGCAAGGAGAGAGAAAACAGTGTAGACCACCATGAGATTATTACTGACCATGCAATGCAGATGTTCAATTCTAGTGGTTCCCAAAGGGAAAAACAAAAGCCTTAACGCCTGGCATGCTCAAGACAGCATTTCTCATCCACTACATCTCGTGGTTATACCAACAACTGTGCTGAAGCTAGCAATGGAATATCTCCACAATGTCTTATTCACTGCCCTTTCCTCCCAAAGGGTTTCCCATGTTTGGCAGATTCAAATGTCAAGAATAATTAAAAAAAAAAAAAAAAAAAAAAAAAAAAACNAAAAAAAAAAGACAAACCAAACACCTCTGTTCCTGTACCCTACATACTGAATCACATTTTCAGACTGCGTGAAAGTCAAAACTTGGAGCAAACTGAGCCCAAAGTCATGAGGCTCTCTCACTACCTAGCAGGAGGTGGGGGTCGAAGCTGAGGGGTATTCTTGATCTTTAGCATACCATTTATTTCATTACGTCTAATTTGGTTGATATTATCAACATTATTACACTGATAGTTGTTTCAACTCAGACTAATTTAATTGATAGAATTCTGTCCTTGCTATTATATGAGACAATTAGCTCTCATTAGTTCACATTTCACTCATTTTCCACTGACTGATTGCACTACATACTGATACTTGCTAATATCAATATGTAATGCAATCAGTCAGAGGAAATGTTGGTACAGTAGCTCTAAAAACTATCACACTTATCGTTCTGATTGTCTTCAAAGTACCAATATTTTCCTATAACTTAATGGTTTCATAATGCAATGTTTTGTATTAATAACAACCTTTTTAAGGTCACACAGTTAATCACATATGGATTAAACAGCAGTTAACTAATGAGGATGGCAACTTATTAATAAATCACAGATGATACATTTCCGTTATTCAGTGTAACCTTTAAAGAGCATAGTTAAGACTGAGGGTTGACTTAAAGACTTTTTGCCTCCATTTATTTACTATTTCTTCCTGTTCCCTCCCCACTCACCCTCTCTCCCCTNGCTGTAACGATATGGAGAGCTTCAGCAAAACAAGAACGTGCAGCTGATGCTTTGATAGGAAAGGTGAAGAGGTTAGTCAAATTGTACTGCCGTTAATTTGTGCTTTAAGCAGGGAGTCTATAACGGTAATGACTGAAGCACAGAGATTTGTCTGTCAGATTATTACATCAGAAATGCTAAAGATTCAAAAGAAAGAAAAGGGCAAAAGGCTTTTTGTAACCAATTTAATATAATCCACAGCGCTTTCACTGAGGTCGGTCTGTAAATGCACTAGTGGTTTACTCAGAAAATTGCATACTTAAGTTTCTCTTCTTAAAACAGTTGTATACCACCACAGTGCAGTGTGAATTTGGAGCTGTGTTTATAAACAATAAACTTGCAGTCTTTACATTTACATGAAGTACAAAATCCTCCAATGTGCCAGTAGAGTACGGTTCATTCTGTGAAAAATAATAGTCCAACACTCTCCAACATGCCTTCCGTTAAATCTCAGCTATTCAATAGCAAACACATTTAACCACCTCTACAGTTAGTCTGAAACAAGCTCATAATCTTTAAAAGAAAACAACTGATGTGGGAAATATTAAAAAGCACAAAATAAATGGTTTGCAGTTTGGGATTTCAAAAATTCCTGACAACCATATTTTAAAGAGTAAATCCAAATTAGTCTTACTATGCTAAATTTGATGCTGAATAATCACAGAGAACATTTAAATACCATAGTTACTATAATAATCTCTGTTTGAATCACGGCTTCCATGAACTGGGCTAAGCCTTTAGACAGAAACTAATTGCTGCAAACACTAATTTTCAAGTCCTTTTTGTTTCCTATTGCAGGCACCTCTGGATACTGAAGGTACCCAATTAGCAGAATTCATGGTTCTGATTGTGCATTGTGGGGTTAGTATAAACACTGTTGATTACTATTCCACTGTAATGGTTGAAATTTTTTTTTTTTCCTGATTGCTTAATAAGGCCATGTCTTCTGCATCAGGCACTGGCAAGGCTGCTGGTGAAATCAGTTAGGTCACTTTTTCTGGTCATAGTAGCAGGAGGAGCCTTGTGATGGTTACAGATGACTAAAGGCATAATTACAGGCTATTTAACCACATCTGTTTCCCCACTTAACATTGTTTGCTCAAGTTAGATGTAGTTAAATAAATCAAAAGGAAAATAATGGTGAAGACACTAAAAAGATTACTATTACATGGGTAAAACTCTAGGGTTTATTATAATTACAGAAAACAGAGTTTATAGTGATTTTTAAAAGGCACTAATTTATATTAGAGAGTTTCTATACACATACACTTTGCCTGGTTGCTGCCGCTTTTACAGGCCTATGTTATTTAAATACCTATTTGTACAGAAGAATGAATTGAAGCTAGGAAAAAAAAAGGAAATTATTTATTTATTGAATTTAGCTGTGTGTTCTTATTAAGTATAATAATTATACAACAAGCCTAGTAACTCTTTTTTATGGTTTTGTGGTTAAGAACAAATTCCTGGAATGCTACCCCTTCCTGTTGATGATAATGGGAAGAGCAGAGAGCCCCTCTCTGTACAGAGTATCTCTGTACGTTTCCCCAGTCATCCAGAGGTGCTGTTGTCATCCTTTTATTTATACATGCCTAGAGCAGCAGGTAGAGACATGTTTGTATGTCTAGAGAACATCAGCATATATGATCTAAATGCTCCCTGTGCTGTGTTCTTCTGAATAGGAAAAATGACACCCTATCATTAGAATATGCACTAAAAAACTGTCAGGTCAAATGAGTGGCTGGCTGGTTGGTTAGTTTGTTGGTTTTTAACTAAGGAATTGAGAAATCAAAGCAAATGTTGAATTTCTTTGTGCTGGCCACTAGCAACAGGACAACTTTTAGAGCTACCACCAGAGAAAAACCCACTGAAAACACTGATGTTTGTTTGATTAAGGCAGTTGTCCTGACATGATTAGGCTGTGAGTCCTGGCACAAGATCATCATATGCTTTAAAAATTGCTTGACCTAAGGCAGTAGAATCATACAATCTCATTCCAGATAGGTTTATGGCACTGTTTCTCTTAGTTTGAGTTTAGTTCAGGTATTTGAGTTTTTCTGACAGACCACTGGTAATAGCTTAGGGTATGGTAGAAAAAGTAGTTTGCCTTTTCATGTTTCCAAATGCCCAGCTGCATCAGGAACTGGTGTTGCTGGATACAGTGGAGCATAGCTTTGCATTCTCACTTAGGTACTAGTGCCACACTTGTAATCATTAGCCAAAAAAAGAATTAGGAAACAAAAAGCGAAAATGGATTTGTAGGAAAGATGGAGTATGTAAGTGGTACAATCCTAATTTCTCAAATGCAGCAGTGCTCTTTCAAAACCAAACATTCTAGGGTCAGACACAGAGAGAGGAAGTAAGAAGGCCCTGCTCTTCAGGCAAGGGTTGTCATCATGCCTCAGGAGCAGTTCAGGATGAATATGCTGACTCAGTTAAATCTATACAAGATATGGTTGGGACAGGAGATTCCTACCGTGAAAAATGATCAGGTGACAATTTTTGCTTGGTAACAGGTAATTATGACAATGCACATCCCTACTGTGCATGTGCATTTTGCACATACTCATCTGTGCATATACATCACTGTAAGGTCAGAAATGTGATTATATAGGATTAAGAGAGTCACCAGCCCACACATTTTAAGAGCATCTGTACTTCAAGTACACTGACTGCCTGCTCCTGGGATTAGACTCCTCATTTTCATCAGATTCTTACTCAATGCAACACATTCAACACTGACCTTATCCATGATTCATCTATTTCCACACTCTGTATAAAGAAAACGAGGCAACGGTTCCTGTTATCATTACAGCCCTACTTCATGATTTTGCTTACTTCTAACCCAGCAACTTCCCTCTAGCATGTCTTGCTCTTGGCTCCCCTCTCTAAATGCTGCAAAGATAACGTTCACTTCCTCCCTCCAACCCACAGTTAAAACCCATACTTGTGCTCGTGACTTGAATGTCATGTTAACAGCTCATATCCAACTTCTTCTGTGCTAGTCAGCTACATCTCCTAATACAGTTATTGCAAAAATCTGGTTTATTTTTTAAACGGATATTGAGGTTAAGTTCCTAGCATGAAAGAACACAAGAATGAGAAGAAGGAAGAGGGAAGAGAGTAGAGGAGAGAGAAGAGACAGAGGAGAGAGAGGAATCTCAGTTGGAAAGTACCTACAGTGACCATCTAGTTCATGTAATATCTTTTTATAATACTCTCCTATGCTTACTGTAGTATTCTTTCTTCCAGCATTGTTGGAATTTTGCCATTTTCCTATGAATATTTAAGGAATTTACAGCTGTTAAACAAGGACTCTTTCACACCCTTGTGATGAGAAACAGGTATACAGGATGCTACCTTTGCTATCATTTAGCATTGCGTTGTGCTTGGTTCACACAGCTTCAGGACATGATTTGCATTGCCATCATATTCGGTGTTTAAGCTGGTCTCTATTCCTCTCCCTGATAGTCTGGTCTCTTTCATTATCATTTTCTGAATATACCACTCCTATAAATACAGAATAATATGGTATCTTTACTTGGAGATGCCCAAATAACAAGTAACTAGAACTCAACCATAATGTGCAAGCACTAGAAATGACTATATAGAATCATAATAAAGGCACAGAAATATCTCATGTGGTTCCTACTGAACATAAATCCCTATTTTATTAAGCACTTTAGTTTTGAATACTCAGAAACAGTCAACAAGATGTATAAACAGAAAATATTTTTAAAATAGGTGAAATATTTGGCTTCATGCATTGGCTAAATGAATTTTAGGGGACAGGTAGAAACTTACAAGATGGTATTATTCATCTAGATCAGTTTCAAGCTTTAGATTTTAAAAGAGTCTAGATGCTGGATGTTTTTTTTAATTTCTTGTGTAATAAGTTATTTTAAACTATTGGAATAGTTACCTTGCTATGCCAAGTAGTGTTTACCAAGCAATCAAAATCTGGAAGCACACAAGTGTCATTGAGGCCAAAACATATATATCACATATTCTGAAAAGTATGTTACTCTTTTGTGTCAAAAATATTATCCAGCAACTTTGTTCCAATTGGATGTCTACCAAAAAAACAAGACAAGTTGGAAATCAGTAGAGTTAAACCCCTTGGAGAGATGGAGAGATGTAATACTGTGAGTGTAATTGAAATGTTAATAATTATGCTCATGCTGATAATTACCAAGAACAGTTTGGTATAGTAGTTACAGAGCTCACCTTTCACCTCTGGGTCTTGGATTTGATTTCTACCTGGGACTGTATGAAAAGAGTTCAATTATCTCCATCTCCCTTTTAGTGGATGGATTTTCCACCCCATTCACACTTCAGAAATAAATAAGAATAAAAATAGAGAGGGACAGAAAGAACACTTTATGCCCCCTAATTAGCTAATTAGCTTGAAGTTGTTGGGATTTTTTTTTTCTTTTTTAAATTAAATTTGGCAGGAAATGTTATACAGTTTAGACCATTTGGGATAGACACAAAATGACTGAAAAAATGCTTCAGCTCTACTGAAGACCTTCCACGGCAGTTTATTTTCGTATTTTGAGTATAACACACAAAAATTACAGTGGTCTCGTAAGCTAAAGATAGTACACGTTGTTGCTGTGCAACAGCCTCATGGCTGTATATCCAACCTTTTCAACATTTTGAGCACAACACTTATTCTATTCAACCTAATGCACAATGAGAAAAGGAAATAAATTACATCTTAGGCACAAGATTAACAACAGAAGTTCAAACAACTATGTTAAACCTACTCAGCATGTTGATGCTGGATTTTACCTAGCCCAACTGCATCCATCTACATATAGCAGTGTTAAGGGTTAACCTCTCCTGGGGAGCTTACCTGAACTGGATCCTGACTCATCCCTGGGGGTGGGGCAGGTCTGACCTGCCTTCCCCCATCCCCCCCCCCGATGTCGTGTTTAGCCCCTCCCACTTCATGCTGGGACCCTCTACAAAGGGGAGATGAAGAGCCTGTGTCTCTCTCTTGCTTCCACATTCCTCATCAGCCAGCGTCTTGCTTTCCTGCTGTTTACCACATGCTCTCCAGCAAACACGTGGGGAGAGCAACCAGAGCAACCATCTTTGGAACTGTTTCTTCTCACTGCATCCATCATCATCGTTTTGCATCCATCTGCATCCATCACCAATTTTCACTTCACCACCTGGATTCAACTCCACCCATTCTCATCTACCAGTTGTATGCCTATATTTTGTATTTTGTTTCCCTTCCCCATAACCTCTGTAATTCCCCTTACCTAAAATACCTTCTATTTATTGTTAAAGTTTATTTTTTACTTCCAAAACTAATTAAGTCTGTTTATTGAACTTTTGAGCTCAAGGGGGCTAGCTTAAACTAATACAGGGAAAAGGTAATGATTGCTAGAATATGTAGGTACCTAAGCACATGGGTCTCCAACTCATTTTATGAACTTCCACTCACTTTCTATTATGTCTCTTGTACACCCTCTTAGAGCAGGGCAACAGCTGAAGCCCTAGGTCAGAGCTACATACAGTCAGTAACTTAGGAAACAGCAGTTGTCTTATTCTGAAATGTTAAATCTTGAATTCTGCAGTGCTATGCAAAAATTAAGCATCAATATTGTTTGTAAGATCCTGCAATTAGTCTCAATCAATTACTTACTATTTACTATTGTAAATGCTGGTTTAATCCTTGAGTTATACAAGTCTGAAAACATCCAAAATACACTATGTTTCAATTGTAGGTACAGATTAAATTCCTTAACTGTATGAAAAAGATTGATCCAAATGGGATTTTACTCCACTCCTATCTGGAAGCAACACTGTCATCATCTTCTTTCTTAAGTGTTCTGGATAATACAGGAGATAAAACAAGATCTAGGAATCACGAGGAAGAATATACTTTAGAAAATTTAGCCTCTACTACTTAAATGCACAACACAGGCAAATAAATGCAGTCTAAACCTGGAAATTAATTTTTCCCCATATTTCATTTGCATTCAAGAGGAATTGAAATAGGGACTAGAGGTAAAAATATGAGAGGATTCAGATTAGCTTAAAATTGAGATATGCAATAAGTGTTTCAGCTACTGAGAGTAACACTACCTTTTGCTCCAATCCCTGGTCTTTAGCTACAAGTACTCTGATTTTGAGTCAAATAGCAAATACTGTATCCATACATGATTTGTCCCTTTTCTTTCAGCAGGATAGAGAAGTATAAGGGGAAAAGGAGGGAACTGGGAGTATTGCAGTTCAAGCAGAAAGCAAAAAAAAAAAAAACAAACCATGAAATCAAGCTTTGCTAGCACTGTTACTAATGTCAAAGGTGAATGGGACAAAATCTTTGCCTGTTGTAGGATGCATCCATGTAGATTCCTGGGGGTTTATTTTTTTACCTAGGTTATGCATAGTTTTGTGGGTTTTTTTCTCATAGCTCCCCTGATACAAATCAAGTATATATCTTGCATTTGCAATGGCAACTGATCTGTTAAATTCCAAGCACCTTATGCACTTGATTCCTTACACATATGAGACCAAATTTAAATTTACTTTCTCTAATAAAGGGCTTTGTGATTCTTTCTTTCAGTCGTCTGTGCTGAGACATCACCCTAAATTGACTTTGAGAACCCCACATGGAATATTGCGTACAGTTCTGGAGCCCCCAACACAAAAAGGACATTGAACTGTTGGAGTGAATCCAGAAGAGCGCCATGAAGATGATGAGAGGGCTGGAGCACCTTTGCTATGAGGACAGGCTGAGAGAGTTGGGGCTCTTCAGCCTGGGGATGCAAAGGCTTTTAGGAGACCTTGCAGTAGCCTTCCAGTATCTGAAAGGGGCCTACAGGAAGGCTGGAGAGGGACTATTTACAAGGTCTTGTAATGATGGGACAAGGGATAATGGGTTTAAACTGGAAGAGGGGAGATTTAAACAGGATCTTTACAGTGAGGGTGGTGAAACACTGGAACAGATTACTCAGGGAGGCTGTGGTTGCTCCCTCCCTGGAGGTGTTCAAGGCCCGGTAAAGGTTAAAAGGAAGGCATGGGAAGGGGACATCGTAGTAGGACTCTGCTACAGACCTCCTGATCAGGAAGGCAAAGCAGATGAAGCCCTTTGCAAACAAATAGGAGAAGCTTCATGCTCACAGGCCCTGGTCCTCATGGGAGACTTCAACTGCCCTGACATCTGTTGGAAGGACAACACAGCAGAGCACCAGCAATCTAAGAGGTTCCTGGAATGCACTGATGATAACTTCCTCCTCCAAGTAGTAGAGGAACACACAAGAAAAGGTGCTGTGCTGGACCTAGTCCTCACCAACAAGGAGGAGCTGGTGAGTGAAATGAAGCTGAAGGGTAGCCTTGGCTGCAGTGACCATGAAATGGTAGAGTTTAAGATCCTCACCTGCCATCAAGGAGAGTGCACAGCAAACTCCCTGCTCTGGGCTTCAGAAGATCAGACTTCAATCTCTTCAGGGACCTCCTCGGCAGGGTACCGTGGGAAAAAACTCTGGAAGGAAGGGGGGCCCAGGAAAGCTGGACAATGCTCAAGGATCACCTCCTCCAGGCCCAGGAGCAATGCATTCCAAAAAAGAGGAAGGCAGGAAAGAATGCAAGGAGGCCTGCATGGATGAATGAAGAGCTCCTGGACATGCTTAGACAGAAGAAGAAAGCCTACAGAGAATGGAAGCAACAACAGGTAACTTGGGACAAATACCAAAAAATTGTTTGTGAAACCAGACATCAGGTTAGGAGGACTAAAGCATAGCTGGAACTGAATCTGGCTAGGGACATTAAGGGGAACAAGAAGAATTTCTTCAGGTATATCAGTGAGAAAAGGAGGACTAGGGAGAATGTGGGACCCTTCCAGAAGGGAAATGGAGAGCTGGTGACAAGGGATATGGATAAGGCTGAGGTGCTCAGTGACTTCTTTGCTTCAGTCTTCAGCAGCAAGTGCTCCAACCACAGAGGGTTTTACCCAGAGGGCAAAAGTAAGGACTGGGAGATCTGCCCACTACAATTGAAGACCATATTTGTGAGCATAAGGAATCTGAATGTACACAAGTCCAAGGGGCCTGACAAGATCCACCCACGGGTCCTGAGGGAGCTGGCAGATGAAGTTGCTAAACCACTGTCCATTGTATTTGAAAGGTCATAGCAGACTGGTGAAGTTCCTGCTGACTGGAAAAGGGCAAACATAACACCTATCTTCAAGAAGAGAAAAAAGGAAACTACAGACCAGTCAATCTCACCTCTGTGCCTGGCAAGATCATGGAGCAGATCCTCCTCAAGGCTCTGCTAAGGCAAATGGAAAACAAGAAAAAGTGATTGGTGGTAACCAGCATGGCTTCACCAAGGGAAAATCATGCCTGACAAATTTGGTGGCTTTTGATGATGAAGTCACAGCAACAGTGGACAAGGGAAGGGCAACTGATGTCATCTACCTGAACCTGAGTAATGCCACGTGACATCCTGGTCACCAAACTGGAAAAACACAGACTTGATGGGTGGAGCACTGCTGGATAAGGAATTGGCTGGATGGTGGCACACGAGAGTGGTGATCAAGGGCACAATGTCCACCTGGAGACCAGTGACAAGTGGCATCCCTCAGGACATGCACCCTCAGCAAGTTTGCAGATGACACCAAGCTGTGTGGCACAGTTGACTTGCTGGCGGGCAGGGATCCATCCAGAGGGACCTGGACAGGCTGNGGGCAGGGATCCATCCAGAGGGACCTGGACAGGCTGGAGAGGTGGGCCCAGGCCAGCCTCATGAAATTCAACAAGGCCAAGTGTAAGATCCTGCACTTGGGTCGCTGCAATCCCAAGCACAAATCCAGGCTGGGCAGAGAATGGCTGGAGAGCAGCCCTGAGGAAAAAGACCTGGGGGTCTGGGTTGACAAAAAGCTCAACATGAGCCAACAGTGTGCACACACGGCCCAGACAGCAACTGTGTGCTGGGCTGTATTAAGAGCAGCGTGGCCAGCAAGGCAAGGGAGGGGATTCTCCCCCTTTACTCTGCTCTCGTCAGACCCCACCTGGAGTACTGTGTGCAGTTCTGGAGCCCCTACCAAAAGAAGGACATGGAACTGTTGGAGTGAGTCCAGAGGAGGGCCACAAAGATAATCAGACTATGAGATTTGGGACTCTTCAACCTGGAGAAGAGAAAGGTTTGAGGAGACCTTATAGTAGCCTTCCAGTATCTGAAAGAGCCCTACAGGAAGGCTGGGGAGGGACTATTCACAAGGCATTTTTAATGATGGGATGAGGGGTAATGAGTTTAAACTGGCAGAGGGGAAATTTAAACAGGATGTTAGGAAGAAATTCTTCACACTGAGGGTGGTGAAACACTGGAACAGGTTGCCCAAGGAAATTGTGGCTGCTCCCTCCCTGGAGGTCAAGGCCAGATTGGATGAGGCCTTGGGCAACCTGTTCTAGAGGGAGGTGTCCCTGCCTATGGTGGGGGGTTGGAACTGGGTGATCTTTGAGGTCACTTCAAACCTAAACCATTCTATGATACTATACTGTTGGCCTTATAGACTGGCTCATGCTCAGTCAGCTGTCAACCAATACTCCCAGACTCTTCCACTAGACAGCTTTCCAGCCACATTTTTCCAAGCCTGTAGCATTGCTTTAAGTTGTTGTGATCTAAACGCAGGACAGCATTTGGATCTCATGAACCTCATAACATTGGCCTTGGCTTGTTGATCCAGCCTGTCCAGGTACTTCTGCAGAGCCTTCGTACCCTCAATCAGTTCAAGAGCCTGGTATCATCGGCAAATTTACTGAGAGTACACTGGATCCACTCATCCGGATCACTGGTAAAGATATTAAATAGAACTAGCTCAAATACTGAGCCTTGGGGAACACCACTTGTGACCAGCTGCCAACTGTATTTCGCTCCATTCACCACCATGCTTTGGACTCAGCCACCCAGACAGTTTTTCACCCAGCAAAGGGTAGTCTTGTCCAAGCCATGAGTTTCTCCAGGAGAAGGCTGTGGGAAGTAGTATTAAAGGCTTTACCAAAGTCCAGGTGAACAATGCTCACAGACTTTCCCTCATTCACTAAGTGGGTCATCCTGTCACAGAACATTCCTTTATTAGCAAAACAGCCATTTATTAAGCAGCACTGAAGTTTGTTTTCAAACCGGATACCTTGTAGATACCTACCAGGATACCTTGTAGATGAGCCATAGTTCCACTTGATAAAGATACTAATTGTTTGCCATTTGCCATGTCTCCAGTGCTTTATTAAATTAGTGCTTTATTAAAGCACCAAGTGCTCTATTAAAGAAGAGGAAATGTTGAATATTCCTAGCTTTCCTTTGTATCTAACTGGAGATATTCAAGGTGAGATCCTGGGCAACCTGATTTAGTTGAGGAATCCCCTGCTTACTGCAGAGGTGGTTGGACTAGATGACCTTTGGAGGTCACTTCCAACCGAAACCATTCTATGATTCTTTGTTCATCCCGTGATGCATGGAAGGTTTTCCTGCAGACAAAGCTGTCAAATGAAACTTGTTTCTTGCTGTAAACACAGTAGACCTTGCATTTAAAAAACCCCAGGACCATTGGCAGCGAAAGCACTGGTCATGCAGACATAATAATCTGTCTGTAGTAAAAGCATCTAATAAAAAGGAAAATAAAGAAAATGTTATGCTGTGGCCATGTGGGCTGTGAGACGGGAAGAATTGAGGGGTCTCAAAAGAATCACAGAATTTTAGAGGCTGGAAGGGACCTTCGGAGTTGACTGAGTCCAAGGCAGGATCACCCAGGGTAGTTTGCACAGGAATGCATCCAGGCAGGTTTTTTAATTCTCCAGAAAAGGAGACTCCGCAACCTCTCTAGGCAGCCTGCTCTAGCAGAGCAGTTCCAGTACTCTGTCACCCTCACTGTAAAGAAGTTTCTCCTCATGCTGAGGTGAAACCTTCTGTGTTCCAATTTGTAGCTGTTGCTCCTTGTTTTATTGCTGCCAACCAGCGAAAAGAGCTTGGCCCCATCCACTTGACACTCACCCCTCAGATATTTGTATACATTGATCAGCTCCTCTCAATCTTCTCTTCTACAGACTAAACAGCCCCAGGTTTCTCAGTCTGTGCACTGAGTCTCACCAAGAAACAACCAAAGTAAGAGAAAAGTGTTTGAAAGGCCTTACTTACTGTGCATATTCCACCTACCTGTGAGAGGTGTCATACCAACAGGAGTGGTGCTGCGGCATCATGCAGTGTATGACAATTTGTCCATGCCCTCTTTCATTCTCTGTCTCTGTATCACCTGTGGTGCTGGCAGTTATATTTGGAAAAAAACAAAACAAACCAAACAAAAAAACCCCAACAAAACACACACATCAAATTTGCACCAACCAGAGTCTTACAGACAAAGTTACCTAGCAATTAAAATATATTTTGGAACTCTTGAAGTGGCAAAATGCCTAAATCTACAGGGAATGCAGGAATCACTGGAAGAAATGGGGCAGGGAAGAAGAACCCCCCTCAGCTAAACATAATCAAAGGCTTTCATATTGAATGTACAGGTGCTATATTGCGCCCACAGAGTTTCAAGACAGTGAATATAAGGTTTTCCCTCCCTGGGTTTTAAAACAGGAAAAATACTAAACCCCAAGCTCAGCTGTGAAAATAGAGTCCATTAAAGATATTCTCACAGTAGGGCACAATAGGCCTTCTATTTAGCGGCTCACACCTAAGTGGTTTGCAAACTGTATAGTTATCAGGTAAATGATAGATGAGGGAAATTAAAATAGTAATTTCAGTTCTCTATTTCTTTGGCCTTGCTCTATTTTATTTCACAGGAGGAGTTTGCTTACAAAATGTTTAGCTACCAAGGATGCTGGCCTTGAAACTCCTCTCACCTGCTTTACACTGGTGTCTCTTACATTCAGGATTTCTTTCAAAATATAAATACTTACACTTCTTCAGGTATAGCTTGACTTAATTGTGTCCCTAAATTCTCTGATTTCTAAAGAGAGAGATATGATGCTATTGGTCATTCCACATGTACTCTGTATTATGATGTTCCCTTGCTCTATATGCCCTTTTTGTCTTCAAAAGCATTTCAGTACATGTGAGGACATAACCAAACACAGCATTTGAAGTGCAAATGCATTAACATTGTGTGAACACTGTTGCTTTTCTTTTGCACTGGCTCACAATACATTTTACCAAAACCAACTCATGCTTCCACCTGCAACCTCACATTTCTTTTTTCTTGTCATTAAACTCCACTTACTCCTAAACTTGCTGACTTCTACAGAGCTAATCCCCAGCTTCCATCTGTCCTGATAATTGGATTTCCTGTGCCATACATATGATCTTACACTTGCCGGTATTTAATGTTACATCAGATACAGTTTTTCACAGTCATATACCTTCTAAACCCTCATATTTTTGCTGGGTTTGTACGGTAAACATGCCAATCTCTTGCTCATACCTCTATTTACTTTGTGATTAGTTAACTGCCCTAGACTAGTATGTTTTCTCATGTGTGCAGCCATCTCCGCTGTGAAATTGGTTGCCTGTTGCATACTTACATAGGGCTGCCACAGGTCTCAGACCAGCCACTTGACCTGGGATGCAGCATTACGAATCATAGCTATCCTCAACTCTTTTGCTGTCACTTTGCCCAGCCTATTTTGGCCATTTCCAGGCTTTGCCATCTGAATGTAAAACACTGGAAAGAGATAGTGGGTGGGCAAACACACTGACGAAAAGTATGGTAGCTCCATATTTGATTGTCTTTCATGGATACTAGAGGTCTGAAGAAGCATTTGCACAAATGCATACTGCTATCAATATGATTTCTGCGAGTTATTTCTTCATCTTCTCTCTCCTTCCTCATTTAAAGTGTAAATTCTGCACAGTATTTTCTACAAAGACGAGCTGGTAAGTAAATTCCAACCACAACAGGGCTTGTCACCACAGCAGTCAGTGCTCCCCTTCACCAGCATCCCGGCATCAAAGCCCAAGCAGCTGCTCAGCTGGACATGGGTCAGGGCCAGCTGCAGGATGCCCACTTCTGGAATGTTCATAGCTCTTGCTTGGGTTTAGTTGTTTCACAGCACTGTCCATGTGCAGCTTAAAATATGAGAATTCCAATTAGGATCAAACTAGCTGTGTCAGGGACTGGTAAATTAGCAGTAACAGTCTCCCTTGAATTAGAATTTTTTTTTTTACATTTTATATTAACTTTTCTTTTTCCTTCTTCTTACCAGTGTTGTTTTTCATGCTGTCTGTGAAATTACACAAACTTTCCTGAATTTTCTTCTTCAAACAAATGCTAATTTCTTCCACCTTAATCATCATTTTCCTTGTGTATAGATTATGGTTCACATTAAAACTGAATCAAAATACCTTACAACATTCAAGGCAGGGGGTGGCAAAAGCAAAATAAGTTTACCTTAACCTATGCTTTGTCACTCTTGGCAGACTCGTCTAACATTCTGGATTCTCTGACTGATTTCTTTCAGAAAATCACTGACTGTGATTTTTAAACACCTGGGTTTTTCATTGTTTCTTTGCAAATAGGTATGCTTGCTCTACACTAAAACACATTAGCTTGGTTAAAGAGCTTTTCCCCCATTTTTTCCACAAATACTGTTCTGTTGAAAATGGAGTCCTAGGGCACTGGTTCTCCATGTGTCTTTGTAAATTGACTCTGCTTTTTGTTGTTGATGTTGTTGTGTGCCCTCCCTCTTCCCTCTGTCTTCTTCATATTTCTATGGCTAGAAGAAAAAACTGAGCTGGTTATTGAGACAGTATCATTTATTTGTGTTCTTTAAGCAGGCTGCAGCAGAGCCAGTAGATAATGGGCACCTCATTTATTCAGGCTTTGAATGATCATATTTAATTCCCAGTGACAGCTGTCTTCACCACATTAGCATTGCAAATCAGCTCTGTTTTGTAATGGCCTTCTATTGAACATGATTCAATTATGTGTGGTCCGTAGCGAGGCAGGATACGGTCTTAGTATCTATAGCAATATTTCTGCAAGCTGCTGCTCTTTACACTGCTCACATTTAAGCTGTCTGTTTACCACAATGCTTTCCTTGAACTACACTGAACTGCCTTCATTTTTCAGCTAAATAAAGAAGAATGAACATAATATGTAAAAACAGTTATCTGGTCAGACATATTACATACCCCACCTTCCTTACACATGCCTGGAATCAGGAAACACTTGTTAAAATAAATGCTATTATACTTAAAACATTTATATTACAAAAGTCATTAAAGTGGATTTAAGTGACTATACAGCGTTCAGTGGTACTAAGTACTACAGCTCAAAGCTCCCTTGAATTAAAATTGTGATAACATACCAAACAACTACATTTTCTTTGAGTGTCAGTTTTCCAGGAAAAGGGCAACAAGGCCTAACATTTGTAAAGCAAGCTAAAAATCACAAAATTAAAAAATACAGTTTCAAGAGGTTTCACGAGTCCTATTTAATTTAGTGTGAAACAGCTAAATCCTATGCACCGTATATTCTGCTCTTCCTCCATCTTGGCCTGGCACATGCAGATGACATTTCAAATGATGCTGAAGGCCTGGATTACAAACCATAGCTTAATAAAGGTGTGCATTTGTTATAATGCAAAACCCTTTCCGAATCTGATCCCATGTGCAAGGCAAGTTCTGCCAATGTGCATGACAGCCTCAAAAAGAAAAGTTTCCTCCGCATAGATCCAGCAAATACATTCTTCAGTCTATATAAGACAAAGCACAAACCTTACTCCTTTCTCCAGGATTTCTATCTCTGTGATACCTACCTTTAGATCTCGCTGAAATCTTATTATATACCTACTAATTCTCCAGACCCAAGGTTCTCTTCACATCCTTCCTCTTGATGACAAAGAGTACCTGTAGCAGAAATACACCACTTACTCCACAAGTTGAAATGCTGGCCCATCAGTCTAAATCATAGAGTCATAGAATGGTTTGTGTTGGAAGGGACCTCCAAAGGTCATCTAGGCCAACCACCCTGCAATAAGGAGGGACATCCTCCATCAGATCAGGTTGCCCAGAGCCCTTTTGAGCCTGACCTTGAGTATTTCTTTTCTAATTTCAAACCATTGCCCATCATCTTGTCACTACAGGCTTTTGCAAACAGTCGCTTCCCAGCCTTCTTGTAGACCCCCTTCAGGTACTGGAAGGCCTCTATTAGTCTCCCCAGAGTCCCCTCCAGGATGAACAAACATTTTTTAATTGTACCCTAACTTTGAATTGTTTAAAGACATTCTGTAGATAATGACAAAAGAGAAGTTACCATGTTCCTTTCTATGGGATACTCAGTTTGAGGTTGGTCCTGGGCTGAAGACATAAGCCACTGCTGGCTGCCTCATGGGCTGCAAGTTCACAGACACTCATGATGATATCTCTTCCTATGAGGCTGCTGCATTGGATACTGCTGTGCATTTTTTGCTTACTTTTGTGGGGGTTTTTGTCTATTTTTAACCTTTATTCTCACCTCTTCTCTCCACTCTCTCCTCTGACACAAGTCTGACGTCTTTTTTTCAAAGATTTGAGATGTATTGATTTCTCAGTTATGTTCTTCACTTAGTTTATGAGGTTTTACTACATTTTTTAAATCCCAGAGCTTACGTGAAAATAATACCTGCTCTGTCACTTCATTGCATTTTTTTTAAGGTAGTACCAAATTTTACTTAATGGCTGAGTTTTTCACATCTATCACAGTTTACAGTCACCTGCTTTGGAAACAAACTGTGATTTATGGAAGCAGGTTGATGGGTTGTTATCATACAGTCATAGAATGGTTAGCATTGCAAGGGACCTTAAAGACCATCTGATTACAACCCTCCTGCCATGGGCAGGGAGTTCTCCTAGGGGTTGCTCAAGCCCCATCCAAGCTAGCCTCAACTGCTTCTAGGGACTGGTCATCCACAACTTCCTTGTGCAACCTGTTTCAGCATCTCACCACTCTCACTGCAAAGAATTTCTTTCTAATAGCCAGTCTAAATCTACAGTCATCCAGCAAGCCCTAGTAAAAAGTCCCTTTCCAGATTCTTGTAGATCCCCTTCAGGTACTGCATGGCCTCTGTAAGGTCTCTTACAAGACTTCTCTTCTCTGGACTGAATAGCCCAAACTCTCACAGCCTGTCCTCATAGGGCAGGTACTCCAGTCCTCTGATTATCCTCATGGCCCTCCTTTGACCCCATTCCAAAACTCTGATGTCCTTTTGTTGAGATCCCCAAAACTGGATGCAGTACTGCAGGTGGGTTCTCTGCTGGTCATGCTTCTTTCCATGCAGCTCAGGACACGGCTGGCCTTCTGGGTTACAAGCACACATTTCTGGCTCATGTTATCAGTTGACACCCCCAAGTCCTTCTCCTCATGACTATGATGAGAAAAAAAAAAAAAGTTATTCTTGCAGACAGTCCTCCAGGAAGCTGCTCTGTAAGACTGAATCTCAACAAAGCAGTCTACTGAGGATCAGTTAATTTAGCAGGCCCTCAGACATTGGTCCTCAGAGGCGTGCAGGGATCTACTGCTCATCAGTTTAAGTGCTACATGAAAAATCTAGCTATGCCTTTTAAAGAAAAGCTGTGCTAATATTTTAAAAGTCAATGTATAAATCATATCCAAATTCAGTCTGCTCTGCTCAGACACCCGGAAAAGGAAGATGTCTCCATTTTTCCTATGCTAGTTGAATCACTCTGCTGAATAAAAACAGACTACAAAGCAAATGCAATAATATGGATAATGGGAAAAAAACAGTCTCTAAAATATGTTATTAGAGTCACATTCTCTGAACCCTTCACAGACAATCAGAACTCTTGTAAAAGTTTACTCAAAGGGAGTTGCTCAGGTTTGGGTTTTTGGGGTTTTTTTTGTGAGAATACCTTGAAAGATTTAAACTAAAATTATTTTTCTTAGGGAAAGCCAACATCGGAAGTCAAATTCCAAGTATGAATAATAAAACAAGGAAAAAGAGCAAATGGAAAGCATGCACCAAAAGCTCTACAGGGAAGAAAAAAGTGAAAGGCTTTAGAAAACAAAGGGAAGAAACAACATCTTATCCATGCCACTTAGCTTCTTTCTCCCACTGAAAAAAATACTGAAGGAAAAGTAATTTTGGGTAAAATATTAATTTCTGACATGCTTAGTAAACAATTCAGCTATGACAAGCATTAAGTAAATTTGCACATATCAGTCTTTCACCTCATAAAAATGGCACTGTGATTAAATAGGAAAAGCAGGTCTGATATCTACATTGCAGTAGTAGCTGCTGGGGCTCTTGGTCGAGCATAATGCCCTGCTATGGCAGTCTCTCACATACTGTCTGGCCTTGCTAAATGGCTCTCAGGTCCATATTTTGCAATGCTGACCTTCATACAAAAATTTCTTGACTGTATTTTTTTTGCCTAGGGAAACACGGTTTATGTCAAGATAGCACATGCATCATTATTAACCCAAATTTGAGAAGTACTGGAAGTCTTACAAACAACTGCACTCCTACAGGTTTCCTGAAGACCAGCAGTCAGCAAGAGAGGGAAAGATGGGGAACTGACCCAGGTGAAGACAGGACGGCCTCTGCAACTGCTCACACAGCTGGCACAAGTGCACTGGCAGGAGGTCAGCATACATCACTTTAGGCACCCACATTACTGCTTCCTTTTGACTGCTCAAGGGTGTTAGAGAGGACATGGAAGGTGGAAACTATGCTGCAATAGTCAGCATAGGGAAAGCCTAATCTAGGCTTCATTGATTTTTACAGCTCAAGAACAACCTTTTTATTCTGAAATAAGTAAGCCCTTTTCACATGAAAACTGCACAAACAAAAGTAACATCACCTTCTGAGGACACATTGCTGTTATGTAAGACTGGTCATGTTTACAGTCAATTACTGCAGCAAACCAGGCAATTTCTTTCTATATTGCCATATGTAATGGATACTAATGACAACTTCCTCCACCTGTCATGCAATTTGGTATAATTAATGTAATTTGTTCTGGTAATTGTAAGAAGGTCAGAACCAGGGTTCATGAAATACGAATCACTTCCACATCCCATTTCAATATTTATCATCCATTCTGTGCTATCCATAGATACCATCAATATACAAATCATTAACTGAGAAACTATAAAGATTTCTACAAAAATAAGAGAAACCTTTCACAGGAGTAATGGAAGGCAAGCCCTCTAACATCTCCTCATACCTCAGCCAAAGGCACATGCTCTACAGCATCCGCACATCAGAGGCCACTACTTCAATGTCTCCCAGACATGACAGCCTTCCAAAATCATTACTTATCGACTGTTTTCCTGTAGTACTTTTAAGTTGTTTATGCTACTTGTCTCTGCCTCAGATGACTTACATTGCAAGTACAGAGCAAATTAACGCAGACAGATCAGTGGGGGAAATAAAACAACCAGCATTGCTCAGCTTGATCTCAGGAGACTGTGTTCATGCTGTCTCATGTATTAGTCATACTTAAGAAGAATATTAAGCAGAGATTTGGAAGATAATTAAATAGTTTGGGGCTGCTTATAAGGACATTCCACTTTCCCAGCCTAAAGGGACATATAGGAATACCACAGGGTAAAAACCAGACACATCTGCCTGGAGCTTCAACAAGTAGGTGAAGAGAGCTGGGCTTGTGGGCTAAAGGTTGATGTTCCCTTTTAGTTATGCAGATAAGGAGGACATACCAGGAAGTTGGTCAAAGAATTAAATTTGGACAAAATAAACAAGATACACGTTTGTGAGGCAACTGCCTAGAAAAGACTGCCAAATTAATGTTTTCACAGGTAGATATACAGAGATGTGCAGTTTTAGAGAGGCCATTTCCTCTCATCTTTTGGTACTAGGGAAAAGAGACCAACTACCCCCTCACTACAACCTCCTCTTAGGTAGTTGTAGAGAGCAATAAGGTCTCCCCTCAGCCTCCTCTTCTCAAAACTAAATAAACGTAGTTCCTTCTAAGACTTGCTCTCCAGGCTTTTCACCAGCTTCACTGCCCTTCTCTAGATTGTGCTCCAGCAATTCAATGTCCTTCTTGTAGTGAGGGGCCCAAAACTGAACACAGTACTCAAGGCGTAGCCCCACTAGTGCTGAGTGCAGGGACACGATCACTTCACTACTTCTGCTGGCCATACTACTCCTGATATAGGTCAGGGTGCTGCTGGCCTTCTTGGCCTCCTGAGCACATTGCTGTGTGTTCGGCTGGGTGTCAATCAATGCCCCAAGGTCTTTTTCTGTCAGGCAGCTTTTCAGCCACTCTGCCTCTAGCCTGTAGCATTGCATGGGATTGTTGTAACCCAAGCCATGAGCAAGCAGTTCCTCCAGGAGAATGATGCTTATCTGGTAATCATCTTGCTAAGAATGTTTTCTGTGTTGTAGAGACCCCCTGAAGTAGGTTGCTACTTAGCTCTTGGGCCAAGTTTGGATTTCTCAAAGACACTTCTGAAAAGGGAAACTCTTATTGACTCTAAGATGATTACTTGAGAAGCCTCTGATTTTATAGGGATGCTTTGAAATTGATTTAGTGTAATTAATACCAGTCTCTAGAATTAAGTCAAATCTGGAATAATCTGGGAAAGCACAATGTATCCATTTGAAGAGATTCTACAGTTTGTGGAAGTTAATTTCTCCATCAACTGTTATCCCAAAATGAGCTGATGTCTGCCTGTGTCACTGGTTTTGGAGCTTTTGGGAAAATCCATAAGCAATTACTTTCCAGGGCTGGAAGGGACCTCAAGGATCATCTAGTTCCAACCCCCCCTGCCATGGGCAGGGACACCTCACACTAGATCAGGTTGCTCAGAGCCCCATTCAGTCTGGCCTTAAAAACTTCCAGGGATGGGGCTTCCACCATCAACCTGGGCAACCTGTTCCAGTATCTCACCTCAAATAAAGGATATTGCAATGAAACATCAGCACTTTAAAAGGCATAACTTAGCAATCCTAGTTACTGACAGCAAAGGAGCACATATAGGTAAATTGGAATTAAATAGCTAGTTTTTTAAATGGAGGAAAATTAATTTCTTAGATATACAACTCTTAGAAGTTTTCTTTGTCAAGAGATACCAGCGTTAATTCCTAAACTGTACAGAAGCACACTTTATAAAACCAGTTTATAATATCAGAATGCAAATAAACCATAGCAGGTCATATGAGTTAGAAAAATAAGCAGGCAGTCCACAATTGGTGGTGCAAGAAGGTTCAAGCTGATTGTTTAACAAGTTCCTTTTTTGCTAAATAATTTCTTATGGAAAACTGGTGACCAATAAACGTGAAACATACTCCAGTAATCCACAAATAAATGTGTTATATCAAATTGTAACAGGCATTAATAAGCCCTTTTAGAGCAGCCTATAACTAGGTATGTATTTATTTAGAATGTTCTTCATCCAAACTTTCAGTCATTTTCTGGTTAACAACTAGGATCAAAACCATGTAAAAGATTATAAAATTCTGCCTTAGAAGATGAACAAAACCTCAGTTTTCCTGTTTTCCCATTCTGTTCTATAGGACAATTTTGTTGGAATACAATTTTATTTTATCTTATATTCTTTTCTCTCATATACGTTTTCTGTACTTGATGTGTGGTAACTCACAGTCAACATTTTTTTAAAGGCCCTTAAGAGTACTATAGATAGAACAAAGAGAAGCTATTCTGAGAGCAAGTTCCCCTTCTCTATGGACAAAGAAACCAGATTAGCAAATTGCCGTTACAAAAGAAGATCTCCAGCATTTTCTCAGCTTGGTTCAAATTAACGGTTGCCAACTACAGCAAGAAGATTGAAGCTGAGAAGTCAAATGAGATAAAACACCTCAAGTTGCTTGTGAAGAGCAAAAGGCCAATCACATAACCAGCTTATCTAATTCCAATACAGTTAAATAAACAAAGCATGGTATTATTAATACACCAAAGCAGTCCTCTCACTTTCTATGACTTGCTGGTTGTCAGAATCATAAACACAATGGCCACTCAACAGCAACGCTGGAGATAAGAGGTGAGTGTGCTGAAACTGAAGCCCATAGCGCCA
This sequence comes from Psilopogon haemacephalus, assembly GCA_013396835.1. Classification (NCBI taxonomy): domain Eukaryota; kingdom Metazoa; phylum Chordata; class Aves; order Piciformes; family Megalaimidae; genus Psilopogon; species Psilopogon haemacephalus. The sequence goes on from VWZI01006521.1 coordinate 610,017, forward strand.
CAGATAAAGGAAACTTCCTTTTAACTCATATCCCAGCAGAATGTGTGACACAAATAGGGTCAATTATTTTCTACATTCAAAGAAAGATAATCTATTTTCATTTTTAAATGCCAGGCAATACAGATTCCAGCACCTAACCTTTGCTGGTATAACTGGTCACTTTCAAGTTGCTGGTATTTGTAGAATGGTTTTTTTTTCTCTCTCTTCCTACCTGTCTTTCTACCACTTTCTCTTGTCAGATATCCAACTCCAAGGGAACACCTTAGAACAATGTTTCTTAATCCGATGTCCAAAACTGTTACAAAAACACTTGGCAACAGAAAACTGCATTTGCAATTGCCAACTGCATACTTATGCACACTCCCACAACCTAGCAAGTAAAAAGCCCTAAATGATTAGAGTTACTTTATTTTTTAAAAATTAAACTATTTTTTGTAAACCCCATAAACAATGCAGAAAGACACTAAACCCACTCTAGAATAAATAAAGAGTCTTCAAGATTTTAAAGGCTGAAAATACAACTGGGTGGATGGCAACTGAGTAGTTTTAATGGCAGTCTGCAGTTGTCCAGTGGGGTGCAGTTCTGTGCATCTTAGCATGGTGCACTACCACATATATCCAACAGTGAGTTAAGGAACTGTGCTGGCTTGAGGCTAATTGGAATATTTTAATGAGAGAAATTAGATCATTGGTTGTGAAAAGAAAATAATGATAAAGTCTATATCATTCACTGGTTTGCTAAAAAGCCAAAATGTAAACAGTTTGTCCCTCTTTTGCCTTCTTCATTCCTGTGCATTGGACCTCTTCTCTCTAATCTCTTCCACTAACCCCAGGTAACATTTCCAGACAACAAAGTAAGCTTTGCTGGTTGTTTTGGGTTTTTCTTCTGCCTGGAAAGACAGTTTGGACTTTGAGCCCAATCTGGGCAGTTTCTTTGTCCAGGAGGGAGTTTGGATTTCTAATTTGTATATAATTGCAAATACTTGTAAATATGTTGTGCATATATGTAATGGTTAAGTTTGAGTGTGAGATGGTATTTTGAAAATTAATTTTAATTTTGTTATTCAGAAACTCACTACCAACCAGTATTTTTAGTAATACTTGGTTCTTTGCATGGTCATGAAAATACTATACAGAGGGAGAGGAACAGGGAATCTAGAACACTTAAGAAACATAACTCGCAATAACATAACAAACATTAAACTGAAAACTGGAAAGAGGTTCTGAGTTTCAATTGTACCTCTTGCCCACCAAGGGACTTGAGAGGCTTCTTTCTGCTGCTAGGACAGAAGGTATTCAGATTCACTTAAGAATT